>JASTWQ010000188.1:0-397393 GCA_035220615.1 Leptothorax acervorum | reverse complement strand
GGGATATGTAAGAGACTTGCGCCTGTGCTTGTCTCATCCGCGCGTTGCGAGCGAAGCGAGACTCGCGCGCGGACACGTAAAGACGAGCACCTGAGCTCGTCTCGTTCGCGCGCTGCGAGCGAACATATTTTAATTAGTGTATGCATGTATGAAGCGTAATTTATAATGCGTATGTGTGAGAGGGAGAGATTTTAACGGCTCGTTCGCTATCTTATATAAGCGTGTATCCGCAGGAAGAATTGATCCGCGCAATTCCTTGGGCTTAACGCACCCACGGACCCGAGTTCGCGACACGCGGACCGCGGACATGTAAGAGACTAGCGCCTGTGCTTGTCTCGTCCGCGCGTTGCGAGCGAAACGAAACCCGCGCGCGGACACGTAAAGACGAGCACCTGAGCTCGTCTCGTTCGCGCGCTGCGAGCAAACATATTTTAATTAGTGTATGCATGTATGAAGCGTAATTTATAATGCGTATGTGTGAGAGGCAGAGACTTTAGCGGCTCGTTCGCTAACTTATATAAGCGTGTATCCGCAGGGGGAATTGTTCCGCGCAATTCCTTGGGCTTAACGCACCCACGGACCCAAGTTCGCGACACGCGGGCCGCGGATATGTAAGAGACTTGCGCCTGTGCTTGTCTCATCCGCGCGTTGCGAGCGAAGCGAGATTCGCGCGCGGACACGTAAAGACGAGCACCTGAGCTCGTCTCGTTCGCGCGCTGCGAGCGAACATATTTTAATTAGTGTATGAATGTATAAAGCGTAATTTATAATGCGTATGTGTGAGAGGGAGAGACTTTAGCGGCTCGTTCGCTAACTTATATAAGCGTGTATCCACAGGGGGAATTGTTCCGCGCAATTCCTTGGGCTTAACGCACCCACGGACCCGAGTTCGCGACACGCGGGCCGCGGATATGTAAGAGACTTGCGCCTGTGCTTGTCTCATCCGCGCGTTGCGAGCGAAGCGAGACCCGCGCGCGGACACGTAAAGACGAGCACCTGAGCTCGTCTCGTTCGCGCGCTGCGAGCGAACATATTTTAATTAGTGTATGCATGTATGAAGCGTAATTTATAATGCGTATGTGTGAGAGGGAGAGATTTTAATGGCTCGTTCGCTATCTTATATAAGCGTGTATCCGCAGGGGGAATTGATCCGCGCAATTCCTTGGGCTTAACGCACCCACGGACCCGAGTTCGCGACACGCGGACCGCGGATATGTAAGAGACTTGCGCCTGTGCTTGTCTCATCCGCGCGTTGCGAGCGAAGCGAGACCCGCGCGCGGACACGTAAAGACGAGCACCTGAGCTCGTCTCGTTCGCGCGCTGCGAGCGAACATATTTTAATTAGTGTATGCATGTATGAAGCGTAATTTATAATGCGTATGTGTGAGAGGGAGAGATTTTAACGACTCGTTCGCTATCTTATATAAGCGTGTATCCGCAGGGGGAATTGTTCCGCGCAATTCCTTGGGCTTAACACACCCACGGACCCGAGTTCGCGACACGCGGGCCGCGGATATGTAAGAGACTTGCGCCTGTGCTTGTCTCATCCGCGTGTTGCTAGCGAAGCGAGACCGCGCGCGGACACGTAAAGACGAGCACCTGAGCTCGTCTCGTTCGCGCGCTGCGAGCAAACATATTTTATTTAGTGTATGCATGTATGAAGCGTAATTTATAATGCGTATGTGTGAGAGGTAGAGACTTTAGCGGCTCGTTCGCTAACTTATACTTAATTTATACTTTAATATTTTGCTTAACATTCTTTGTATATTTATGTAGTATGGATGGATGGATGTGCATGATGCATGGTGGTATTGTGCATCAAATATTTTTAACCACACCAGGCATACTGTAAAAGTATTTCTGACAGTCCGCAGTCTGTAAGTGGGACGGAAAAAATTTGATGCACCTTTTTTATTTTAAATAATGTTACTTGTCTGAAAAGCGACACCGCGCCTGTAAAAGACGAGCGTGTATCCGCAGGGGGAATTGTTCCGCGCAATTCCTTGGGCTTAACGCACCCACGGACCCGAGTTCGCGACACGCGGGCCGCGGATATGTAAGAGACTTGCGCCTGTGCTTGTCTCATCCGCGCGTTGCGAGCGAAGCGAGACCGCGCGCGGACACGTAAAGACGAGCACCTGAGCTCGTCTCGTTCGCGCGCTGCGAGCGAACATATTTTAATTAGTGTATGCATGTATGAAGCGTAATTTATAATGCGTATGTGTGAGAGGGAGAGACTTTAGCGGCTCGTTCGCTAACTTATATAAGCGTGTATCCGCAGGGGGAATTGTTCCGCGCAATTCCTTGGGTTTAACGCACCCACGGACCCGAGTTCGCGACACGCGGGCCGCGGATATGTAAGAGACTTGCGCCTGTGCTTGTCTCATCCGCGCGTTGCGAGCGAAGCGAGACCCGCGCGCGGACACGTAAAGACGAGCACCTGAGCTCGTCTCGTTCGCGCGCTGCGAGCGAACATATTTTAATTAGTGTATGCATGTATGAAGCGTTATTTATAATGCGTATGTGTGAGAGGGAGAGACTTTAGCGGCTCGTTCGCTAACTTATATAAGCGTGTATCCGCAGGGGGAATTGTTCCGCGCAATTCCTTGGGCTTAACGCACCCACGGACCCGAGTTCGCGACACGCGGGCCGCGGATATGTAAGAGACTTGCGCCTGTGCTTGTCTCATCCGCGCGTTGCGAGCGAAGCGAGACCCGCGCGCGGACACGTAAAGACGAGCACATGAGCTCGTCTCGTTCGCGCGCTGCGAGCAAACATATTTTAATTAGTGTATGCATGTATGAAGCGTAATTTATAATGCGTATGTGTGAGAGGGAGAGATTTTAACGGCTCGTTCGCTATCTTATATAAGCGTGTATCCGCAGGGGGAATTGTTCCGCGCAATTCCTTGGGCTTAACACACCCACGGACCCGAGTTCGCGACACGCGGGCCGCGGATATGTAAGAGACTTGCGCCTGTGCTTGTCTCATCCGCGCGTTGCGAGCGAAGCGAGACCGCGCGCGGACACGTAAAGACGAGCACCTGAGCTCGTCTCGTTCGCGCGCTGCGAGCGAACATATTTTAATTAGTGTATGCATGTATGAAGCGTAATTTATAATGCGAATGTGTGAGAGGGAGAGATTTTAACGGCTCGTTCGCTATCTTATATAAGCGTGTATCCGCAGGGGGAATTGTTCCGCGCAATTCCTTGGGCTTAACACACCCACGGACACGAGTTCGCGACACGCGGGCCGCGGATATGTAAGAGACTTGCGCCTGTGCTTGTCTCATCCGCGCGTTGCGAGCGAAGCGAGACCGCGCGCGGACACGTAAAGACGAGCACCTGAGCTCGTCTCGTTCGCGCGCTGCAAGCGAACATATTTTAATTAGTGTATGCATGTATGAAGCGTAATTTATAATGCGTATGTGTGAGAGGGAGAGACTTTAGCGGCTCGTTCGCTAACTTATATAAGCGTGTATCCGCAGGGGGAATTGTTCCGCGCAATTCCTTGGGCTTAACGCACCCACGGACCCGAGTTCGCGACACGCGGGCCGCGGATATGTAAGAGACTTGCGCCTGTGCTTGTCTCATCCGCGCGTTGCGAGCGAAGCGAGACCGCGCGCGGACACGTAAAGACGAGCACCTGAGCTCGTCTCGTTCGCGCGCTGCGAGCAAACATATTTTATTTAGTGTATGCATGTATGAAGCGTAATTTATAATGCGTATGTGTGAGAGGTAGAGACTTTAGCGGCTCGTTCGCTAACTTATACTTAATTTATACTTTAATATTTTGCTTAACATTCTTTGTATATTTATGTAGTATGGATGGATGGATGTGCATGATGCATGGTGGTATTGTGCATCAAATATTTTTAACCACACCAGGCATACTGTAAAAGTATTTCTGACAGTCCGCAGTCTGTAAGTGGGACGGAAAAAATTTGATGCACCTTTTTTATTTTAAATAATGTTACTTGTCTGAAAAGCGACACCGCGCCTGTAAAAGACGAGCGTGTATCCGCAGGGGGAATTGTTCCGCGCAATTCCTTGGGCTTAACGCACCCACGGACCCGAGTTCGCGATACGCGGGCCGCGGATATGTAAGAGACTTGCGCCTGTGCTTGTCTCATCCGCGCGTTGCGAGCGAAGCGAGACCCGCGCGCGGACACGTAAAGACGAGCACCTGAGCTCGTCTCGTTCGCGCGCTGCGAGCGAACATATTTTAATTAGTGTATGCATGTATGAAGCGTAATTTATAATGCGTATGTGTGAGAGGGAGAGATTTTAACGGCTCGTTCGCTATCTTATATAAGCGTGTATCCGCAGGGGGAATTGATCCGCGCAATTCCTTGGGCTTAACGCACCCACGGACCCGAGTTCGCGACACGCGGACCGCGGACATGTAAGAGACTAGCGCCTGTGCTTGTCTCATCCGCGCGTTGCGAGCAAAGCGAGACCCGCGCGCGGACACGTAAAGACGAGCACTTGAGCTCGTCTCGTTCGCGCGCTGCGAGCGAACATATTTTAATTAATGTATGCATGTATGTAGCGTAATTTATAATGCGTATGTGTGAGAGGGAGAGACTTTAGCGGCTCGTTCGCTAACTTATACTAAATTTATACTTTAATATTGTGCACAAAACATTCTTTGTATATTTATGTAGTGTGGATGGATGGATGTGCATGATGCATGGTGGTTTTGTGCATCAAATATTTTTAACCACACCAGGTATACTGTAATAGTATTCCTGACAGTCCGCAGTCTGTAAGTGGGACGGAAAAAATTTGATGCACTTTTTTTATTTTAAATAATGTTACTTGTCTGGAAAGCGACACCGTGCCTGTAAAAGACGAGCGTGTATCCGCAGGGGGAATTGATCCGCGCAATTCGTTGGGCTTAACGCACCCACGGACCCGAATTCGCGATACGCGGACCGCGGACATGTAAGAGACTAGCGCCTGCGCTTGTCTCGTCCGCGCGTTGCGAGCGGAGCGAGACCCGCGCGCGGACACGTAAAGTCGAGCACCTGAGCTCGTCTCGTTCGCGCGCTGCGAGCGAACATATTTTAATTAGTGTATGCATGTATGTAGCGTAATTTATAATGCGTATGTGTGAGAGGGAGAGACTTTAGCGGCTCGTTCGCTAACTTATATGCGTATGTGTGAGAGGGAGAGGTTTTAGCGGCTCGTGCGCTAACTGTTTGCTGAGTTATGACAATTTGAAGTAAGTAGTGCATTTTCCAATTTTGCAAGGTCTACTTTAAATTAGCGCCATTTGTAGTATAATCATCGTAGAGAAACGAGCCTTAAAGCATTTGAAAGCTGTGGGTTCAAGCTTTAAAGCACTTTTTTAAACATCATTATGCGATCATTTTTCACAAAGATATGTAACTTTGAATTTGGTGCTTTTTAGCGCTAATTTCAAGTGGCCCGTTTTTTTGCAGGTGAGTGTATTTTTGAACATTTACTCCAATCCTGTAAAACAGCAAAAAAAATACTCACCAGTATGTTAACTTATATGAGATGTAAATAAAATTTAAATATTTGTTTAAAAATGTCTTAATGCGAGACCAAGAAAAACACGAGCAAGCAGGTTTGCATTTAGTTATACGTCTTGTCCGGAAACTTTTCGTCGGCAGTGTATGTTAATAACAATCTCGGGATTAGTACTATGGGACTTTATTAGATCTATTAAAATATGCATCGTGTGTTTAAGTAGTGTTTTTAATATCAAGCTTCTTTAAAAGGCAAATAAAATTATGTTTAAATTTTATTTTCATTATCATGGTTTAGTTTTAGTGCTAATATTTATATATTCATATTTAAATTGTTAGATTACTTGTCTTCTTCCTTTTTAAACAATAATAATTTTCTGAAATTAAAGTTATTGCACCAGAATTATGTCCTACTGAAAGCATATATAGATACGCTATTTTGGAAATAAAGCAAATGCAAAATAAACGCACGTGTAATAAAATAAATAGACGATAACATGTTTTCGTGATATCACAAGATGTTATGTGTGAATAAAAAAACGAGTATGTATAGTTGACAATAAAACCAGGCTATTCAATTAACAATAGTGACAACGTCTGGTGAACAATTGGCAGAGATCGTGACATACTTAATAATGAGAATCATATAGTTTTTTACGACGTTTGCGAAAGTTATCATTTGACACAAATTCAGACATAGAAGAATGACATATAAGCTAAGCACCTCAATCGGAGTAGATCAACAGAAGGCGATAGAGAAAATGCCACGCATCAGACCGTCGGACCAGCCACCTAAAGTCTGGCAATTAATCGAAATAGTGGATAAGGACGGAAAGTCGATTAAGTTCACGATTCAGGAAATTCCCGAGAACCGATACGAGGATGCAGTTCAACATATGTGCACATACTTCTTAGCCGATGAACCGATCTGCCAATGTTTAAGTAAGCTCGTCACATTTCCGATTATTTGATGGCCTTTTAATGACAAATGTCTTTTTAATACAATCTGATTCATCATTCGCGGATTTAACATAAAAGAATAAGTAAAAGAAGATCTCGGAAAAAGACTATTATTCTTTTTAGCAGAATCTTTATCCGAGGCCAGAAAAAAAATGTTTGTCTTTGATTTATCAATGTCCCGCATTACGATTACTTTGTATTACTTTTGGTCCATTTGCAGATGTAAAAAATGATCTTTTATTCGTACAAGACATAAGCACAATGTGGCGCTTATCACTCGCACAAGGTATATCCATAGCCGCATTTATCAACAATCCCAATGGTGGGAAACCCATAATCGTTGCTGTAAATGTTCTGGGTGTTGATGTTAACAGTCAGAGAGGTAGCATTTCTCGTTACCAGGTGAGATTAAGCTTTATCAATAAATTTGATTGCTCCGTTCGAATTACCACTTCACTCTATCATACAACCCGGCAAACGCCAAGTAACATGAAATATAATAGTTATAATTTCCTACTCAACAATGTTAATGCAATATAACACAGCATGTAATTAAGTGCATGTTACTTGGTGTTTGCTGGGAAGCTTTATTACAGTGCTTATATAATTATGTAAAATCCTTTTCTTCGCCAGTAAGTAATAATAAAGTAGAAATCGTTATCTTCGACCAATACTGGCAATCTTTATGCCATTAGTTACACGACGTTTCGACTGAGATTCCAGTCCTTATCAAGTATGATTATATAATTATACTATATGTATAGTAACATAATTACGGGTTTTTTCCTGCTATCCGAAAGTAGATGAGCGTTCCTATGAAACCTTTCATTAGCTGAAATAGCGCAATCAAAGAAGCAATTACCATTATTATTATATGGAAAACATTTTTTCGTAAAAGCGAAAATCCTCTTCGGATTTCTTTCGGTTAGCGAAAATAGGTACCTAATGTAGATTTTTCGTAAAAGCGAAGTGACGCAAACTTTCGAAAAGCAAGAGATATATAGTAGTATAATGATAATTTTTTTTAATATATAAGCTTTTTTGTTTTTTATCTACCTATACATTATTAAGTATAATACTATACTTAAGTATAATACTATATTGTCACAATATATAATTACGTAACTAACAATAAGAACTTCGAATTAACATAATTGTTACAGTTTAAATCACAGAAATGCAAGAAGACGTTGGAAATCGTATCTAATGCAAAAAAGAAGGTTGTGTACGAGTATGGAGTTGATAAGTACCTATATGCTAATGGGCTTAGCATTCATCCCGATTATCGAGGATACGGATTAAGCAAGGATATGCTGAAAATCAGGTATGACTTGTGTTAAAACATTATCTTCCACAATAAATGCAATAAATTATCGATACTTCGTCATTTCATAGTTTTTTATCAATTTTTTTTTCAATTTTGCATCTCCTAACCCAATAGTATTTTATTTCAAGACATTTCTCTTCTGAAATGTAAAGTACATTTTTTTATTTTCTTCTCTTAAGTTTACTTTCTCTTATTTCTTTGACGAATAGTAAAAGGCTAAAAATAAATGCTAAAAATAAATTCTGAAAATAATGAGACGCCTCTCTTTTTTCCGGGAGCATCTCCTTTATTAATTTAATCATTTATGTTATATTACATTGTATGTTACCAACTTGTTAATATTATTAACTGTATTATTGTGAATATTATGTATTTTATAAAACTTTATACTGACAAAAGAGGACCCGCGCACTTTTCCCGCACATCATTGCAATTGAATGTACGTATATGAAATGCACGTGAAATTTGCTGTCTGCGATATTTAACCGTGAATAACTGTCTGTAGAAGAAGAGCAAATAATATAAACTTATATGCTCATCGTTGAAATCAAACGCATGGTGATTGCGCGTTTATATTTCCACGTTTCCAACTTTGGCTAAACGACCTAAATTTTTCTAATAAAATTAAGTTACACTTTCAGTTTTAGCTAAAATCCCATCCGATAAAAATGGGTCTGTAGAAGCCCTCCACCACCTACCCTCCGCCGATTTCAATCAACGATTCTAATTTCCTTGAATATAAGCTTTATGTTTCTTTATTTTTTAAATACAATTAAGTCTATGCCAAAATTTAATACATATTAACGCAATAAAATAATACAAAATTTCATAGTACCTATAAGATAAAATTGTGTACATATCTTATTAATTCCAGATTACACAAAAACGTTGGGAAATGCGTACACATATCGTCTATAATTTATATAAGTCTATGTATAATATAACTAAACAGTGTATTGAGATAAGCGACCTCTCATTACGCGATATACATATACTATCAATTACAAATTTAAAATTACGTAGCTTACAAAACTTTACGTAATGCAAGCAACTGAGACAATTATTAATAAAATTAATAAAATTATCCCTCCTAAATCATAGAAAAAAATATTTCCAATACGGCATGTTTGGGCAATATTTGACAGCGTTTTAATTTAAGAAATTTTGTGCAGTCATACTTGTTTCGATTAATCCAGATTACACAAATTAAATATACAACTTAATTATATTATACATATATAAAATTTTATACAATTGAGAATTCTCGCGACAAAATATATCATTTTGTACATTATATTTTTACACAAATAAATTTCAATTTCTTAAAATTATAAGAAAAATTATGTTTATTGTTGAATCATACCCTCCCGCTTTATTCCTACTTACACTGCATATGCTTATTTATTTACCTTCATATCCCTACCTATCTGTACCATTACTTATTCGTTTTCCTATAATATTTACCTACTCGATTTTTGTCTAATTTTTACCCGTATTTCTACCTACCCGTACCTCTATCTAACATATCTCTAGTTACGACCGCAATTACCCGAAATTAGAGGAGTGTGCGCGAATTTGGTTTTATTTAGGACCGTTTAGGAGGTTTATTGAGAGTTTAATTTACGCGGGATAGAGATTTTTAATTCGAGACGACATCTTTCCATCTCTGATTACGTGCTATTGTACGTTTATAAGAACCTAATTATAGGATTTACCAGAATTTTTTATATTTTGATTGGTGTTGTATACCAACCTACCTTGATCCTCTTCGTCTTCTTTCTTTTGGCCAGATTAGACTGACCTTTTGTAGCACCTGGCCGTATTCTGACTTATATAGCCAGACATCGACAGTAAGGAGAAATACTCCTTCTGCTGCCAGCTAATCATCGCCGGCAATAAGCGTAAGATTTTACGCTTTTATATGATGCGCGAAACACGAACGCGTCGCGAAGAGGCCATTACGTTAATTAAATCAATTAAATACAAAATTAACAATTACAAAAATAACAATAATAATTCTATTAGTATACGAATTATTTGCCCATTAATTATTTACGCGCGCTTATTCGTAGCAATTAAAATATATATCCAGTAATTAAAATAAATATACGATTGGAAACAAATTTAGATTTGAGAAAATCTTTATATGTCGATAGCGTTTTAATTTGATCGCAATTATGAAATATTAAACTATGAAATATAAATTTTATGATATAAACAACGAAACTTTAATTTAAAAATAAATAAATAAAAATTGTTAGCCATTAATTCAATATAATCTAAGGCCTATATACGTATTTTCATCGATTCGAACGATTCGTTGCTGAATCTCATCTCAAAAGCATGCAGAGATAAGAAATTCAGATGAATGACGTAAGATCCGAAAGGGATAACAAATTTCCCACACAATTAAAACTGATAAATTGTAGTTTTCAAGTTATTAAAATTGTTCTTTGTATAATATATTATTTCACAATCATTTTTTAATGATGTCAAAATGTGAACGATTCTAAAATAATTACTAAGAAAAATCTATTTCATAATAAAATATATATTGGATCTCACGTCATATTACTACTTTAACTGGTAAAAAAACCAGTCATCACTACGTATGAATAAGCTATAACAGTTTAGGCTAAAGTCAGTGCGTTAAAATAAGTAATAATTAATAATTGTAAGCATGCTCTTTATGAAACAGCGAGATCAATGAATTGAATAAAATATATTACTTGATATGTAGCTCTTTTGCACTAACTTATATAAAGTTTAATCCTGGATAATGAATAGTTAGGAAAGAGACAGACAAGGAATATTACAGTATACTTGTTACACTTTTATAATGAAATATTTGTAATAATATAGACATTCTTCAATATTACGGAGAGAATATTGTTTGCTTTAATCATTTTGTATTATTTATTATACTTTTCTATTTCTTTAAACATATAAATTTATACAAATATTTTATACTTTTTTATTTATGTTGATCACGAGATGTGAATACCATAAGAAAACTGAAATAAAAGCAGTAAATTAATAAGATTTTAATTGTTAAACATTTATTTGTTTTTTATACATTTTGAGTTTTCTGCATATTTTTTTATGTAAAAAATTATATATATATACACGTGTAACTAAAATTAAACAAAAATCGATATATGTGTTCGATTCTAATATTAAACAAATAACGTTATTAATTAATAGATACAATTATTAATAAATAATATTTTATTGTGTCCTGATGGTATTCTCAATGGTATATTCTCCGAAACATATTGTGTGTGCATATATACGAGTATACATTCTCGTATGCACACTAAATTAATCAATGCAAAATAAATATATAATAATAAAGAAGCGTCCAGGATTAATCTTATCCTAATCTGTTCTAACTGATCCATTTTAAGGTAACGGATGTATGAAATGCTATACTTATGTGTAACATCCTTGTATTGTTATCATCTACTTATCTTTAGATATATGGTATATTTAATATGTTTAATTGCCACACATCCGTTACCCCAATAAAGATGTTAATTTATCACTCACCGACCCTGATGATGTGCAACAGCGGAATTCGTAGCGTTGATTCTGTAACATACAAACATAAAATTTATATTAAAACAATGTTGACACATAGAAAATCAAATTTTTCAAAACATATTTCTTATGCGCATCAAACTTTTTATTCATTATTCAATTAGATGTTTATTTTTAAATAATTGTTTATCTTCCAAAAAAGTGGATAAATTTACATAAAATTTTAAATCACTTTTTTTTTCTTCTATTATTTATAAATTATCGTAAAATAAAAGAAATCAAAAATAAAAAAAAAATTGCTTTTACAAGAGATAAAAAATATTTACCACAAAGTTATTCCGCCGGCGCCCGATGCCGAGGTCTCAGGTCTCCTCCTCTTCTCATTTTGTCAGTCAAGGCTGTCATCTCGGGTAGTCGGTTGGATTCCCTCGACGCGACGATGCGAATTTCCTCGTCGTTATATTTTCTGAAACATTTATATAAACGATTCAATTAAATAACTTTTACGCTCATCAAATATCTTAACCCTTAACGGTCACACTGGGTAAAATACACCCCAGCGTTTTTTTGACTTCGAAGACGACCCAGTAAACCAGTGGAAATGGGCCTTCTGCCGTCATCTACAGGTAGTTTTTTTGCAAATCAAACCTATACAGTCTTTTTAAGGAAGACTTAAACTACAACAGGATATTTTTTTTTTTTTTTTTAAAGGTCACCTACAATTTTTTATACACGTGCAAACACGCTGGGGTGTATTTCACCCAGTGTGACCGTTACGGGATTCTCGGGAAGTGTGACCGAAAAGGGTTAAACGCCGCGCCATGATTTGTGAACTTTTGTGACGTAAATTATCAATAAATATATCAAAGGATAAATTGATTAACTCACCAGCCGTGATTATCTGCATCCTCCCATAGACAGCATCACGTTCGGGCTGCGCGGCTCCGATTCACAATGGATCGAGCTTCGCACTCACGTCCGCGGATAACTGCGAAAAAACAACCCTAATTACGATCCCGCGCAATTAACGCCACACGAAGATCGCGCGACCACTTGGCACGACACTCATCCCCGCGGTGACGACGCTCTTTCAGTCTTTCGTCACTTTCCGCCTTCGTCAGTTTCGAAAGGCAATCGCGGATATACTTAACATATGAAACGGAGGAATAACTTACGGTTTCAACGTCTCCACATCATCGCTTATTGCTGTCCCACGAAGCGCCTTGGACACTCGTTTGTACGCGACACTCACTTTTGCCCGATAATAAATTAATAAGTACGAAAATTCTCTCTCCGGAGCGACTTGTCGCCTTGTCGGACTTCTGCTCCCAGCAGTCCCTGCGTTCCGCCGTGCAAACCCCGTACGCTCGGTTATGTTCGTCCGCGCACGGCCCGCTTCGGTTACCTACCCCCCGCGAAGTGGTCACGCCGAGCGCGGACGACCATAATCACGAAAGCTGGCCGAGCGCGGACGAACATAAGCGTTCGAGATTTACACGGCGGAATTTATATTTCAAGCTTGTAAGAACTGTAATTGATATCTTTTGTAGGAAAAGAATTTTAAATATAACATAAAAGAAATAAATGGAAAAATTAAAATTAACTTGAAGAAAATAAAACTGGATAACCATAAATAATGACGTTTTTATATTACAAGACAAAAATCATTATGAGTTACTTTAAAATAAATAAAAGAAGGAAAAGATATCAGTTATTAAGTCTGTACATTATTGGCTTGTAATAATTTCTGAGAGTTTAGTATTGTTTTGTGTTTTGTATAATAATTTATAATTCCCATCAACACCATCATCTCGCATTCCTTATATTACTTCAATTCCTTTAAAGTTTTAAACAATTAAGTCGCTTCAAAAAAACCGGCAAATTACCGCGCGAATATAATGATAATACTGTAGGTAAGTAATATATTTACTTTTGAATTTTTCTTATATTTTAAAACAGGAAAACTGTAAATTGATTTTGCCAATTTTTATCACTGATATTATATCCAAATTTCATTAAATGATTTAAATCTATACTCATATCTATACGTATATCTTTATAATTTCCAAGCTACAATACTAATATCAGAGAGAAACTACCTGAGAGCGACCACGACATATACATATATATATTATACATATATGTATATTTATAATTAAATAATACGAAAATTATGGGCGTAGCACGGACACGCTATATACACGATTTTGTGGTTCTCTTCCATGCTATGTTCACAAGTTTTTTGTTCTTTTCGAAAGCAACCAAAAAATCGTGAACATAACACGGAAGAAAACTAAAAAATCGTGAACATAGAATGGAAGAGAACCACAAAATCGTGGACATTCCCTGCGGGATTCATAAATATTGGCTACGTAGTTCAATGTCCATATTTTGTGGACATAGAGGCGCTTCAAAATAAAGCTAGGTGTAGGTTGGTGTAGGTAATAAATATGGCCGCTCTCTGGTCAGTGCACCACAGAACAGCACTGTGGCCACTGTGCAAGTTGTTGCAATAGTTGCATTGTGGAACTCGAGAAAAATTGATGAAAATGTGTGGTCGAATTTGTTGGTAAATTATAGTTTTGTTAATACTTTTTAATATATGCCTTTGTTACTTACAATCAATTTGTTTTAACATCGTGTATAACTTAATTCAATTATATATGTCGCTATACAAATTGGAACCACTTTAGTTATATATATGTATTGTAACAAATATTATATATACTTTATTATTTTTCAATTGCTAACAATATTATAATAATGAGAAAAACATTGAAACAAATGTTTTTTGTTTGTTCTGTTGAACTTCAGAAATTCGTCGAGCATTATTGATGTTACTTATATTGACTGTACACTGTGTTTCACACAGAACACAGAATCGGATGACTTTGTTTTTACAGCGAGAAAGAAAAAATCATCAGATGACATTCGTTCGTCATATTAGTAGACTACAAACAAAAACTATAGCAATTTTACATAATTTTGTTTACGTTTGAAAATGTTTCATATTTTGAATTATTAAGATAGACTATATACAAAATTATAAGAAAGTACTTTATTTATATTTTTAGTTTTAAAAAATAAATTTTTAAATTTACTGTAGTTTATCTACTGATATCCATCTTGAAAATTTATAATTCATATAAATATCTCTTACACACACACAAAATATGTTGCAATTTGTAGCTCTTTGGACGCAGATACTTTGTGTTGCGCGTGTGGATATAAGGATTCCAATGGTAAACAACGTAAATTGACATGGGCTAAAACTGAATTAAAATATGATCCATCATATAACATGTGCCCACGAGACGTTTTGCCCTGCATAACGTCTGGTTCGCATTTTGAAGGAGAAGAGAAGGAGAGAGTTCTTTGCGCCATGACATGGGGGATGATTCCACCTTGGTATCAGGCAAGTTACAATGTTAGAATTATAGATCAATGGATGTGGCAATATGGCATTCGTCTTTTGCTTTGTTATTCAATATTTAAGTGCGATTGAAATTGTTTTGAAATATATCATATGGATGCTAAGTTATTCAAATTGTTTTTATATGTATAAATTACCTAATTAATTTTACAGGGGGATTATAAGAAACGTTCAAATAAAATATCCACTCACAATAGTCGTTTGGAAAACATACAGAGCTCAACGATATACTCTCCGTCACTGCAGAAGCAACAAAGATGTATCGTGGTTTGTGAAGGCTTCTTCGAATGGAAGCCCGGTACAAATAATAAAATTCATAAGCAACCATACTACATATATGCGACTCAAGGCAAAGATGTAAAGGCAGATGATCCCACAACATGGATTAATGAATTTTCCGAGACAGATGGATGGAAAGGTTTCCAAGTCTTGAAACTGGCTGGAATATTTGGAATACATAAAACTGAGGAGGTAGATAAGTCTTATCCCTACGATTTTATCAGAAATATTTCAGATATTAGTTATTGAGTATTATCTTAGGGGAACGTCATACATAGCTGCACCATTATTACAAGAGAGAGTAACAAGGTGTTGTCTTGGTTGCATCATCGCATGCCAGTGTGTCTAACCAATGAAGAAGAATGTCAAGTATATGTTTATACCACATCACTATCATATAATTTGTAAAAAGATATAAAATCGTTATTAATGTTTCATGTAATTTCTTTCCAGATATGGTTAAGTAAAGATTTATCGACAGATGCGGCTGTTAAAACGTTAAATGACATGATATTACAAGAAATGGCTCTAAACTGGCATCCAGTGTCTACGATTGTCAATAATGGACTCAACAAAACTGTTGATTGTAGAAAAAAGATAAAACCAAAGTAAGTAGAAACTCCTAAAGGTAAATAGTTTATTGCTTTGTAAAACCATATACATACTCATATAAAAACTCATATATTATGTACCTCTATTATATGACAGTAAAATTAAATGGATTTATCATTATTATACAGGGAGATCGGTCAAGCATCTTTTATGACTTCTTGGTTACAAAAGGGATCAGCTGCTTCAAATAAAAGAAAAAGCATAGATGATAAAGACCCAAGTAACGAAGATGAGAACACCTCAAAAATTCGGAAAGAAAATTAAAATTTATGAGAAACCACCGAGAGATTAAATTGTAATATATAATAATTTATTTTTCTTTATCCAAGAGATCTAAGATATATTGTAAACAATATATCTTATGAAGTTTGTACATATAATTATATTTCAATTAAATTGATAATAATAGAAACTCAGGGAACAACTACCTCTTAGAATTATTTTTTTTATATCATATATTTATTTAACGTGTTGTATTTCAGAAATAAAATATCGTTCTTAATAAAATATTCCAAGTTTTGAAAACTATTGCTATATTCACATAATGTATTAACAAATTGGTTCTGCGTGCATCATTTATACTTCCTCTTCTGGATTCTGGATTTTCAACCCTGATAAGTACAGTACGGTTTATCTAGGGTCTAATGGGAGCACAATCGAGCACAATATTCTAATGTTTTATAGGTTTCTAGGTGCTTTTTACATTGATTATAATAAATATTATAAATTATAGGTTTCTAGGTGCTTTTTACATTGATTATAATAAATAATACATGCATTTCCATAAGGGCCAGTAAGCATTTTTCATACCAAAAGTAACTTTGGCCTTGCTTTCTATTTTTAAAACTTACAATCTCCAACCCTTTGAAGCAATAACAATAGAATATTTTTCTATTTTGTTATATGTAAGATTGTAGAACCAGAAATCGAGTCTGAGTTTCATTTACAAACAATTATTCCATCACAGCTATATTATATCCAGAATCCTCATACTATTACTTTCCTCTAATTTAATTTATAGCATAAAACATCGTTCTTTTTACAAATAATTCATAAATCTCTTTTTTTACGTCACATTAACACAATTTTGTTTTAATCAGTCAATTCTGCTCTTGTTTTCTACTTATAAATTTTTAAATTAATATTTTATTTATTGTCATGATAAAATAATACATTATCTGATAAATTAATCACCGATTATGTTAATCGGAGTTTAGCGGATGTTACCCTCAACGAGCGATGCGTAAAGAGAACAAAACGAATGTTCGCGGCATCGAGGAGCAAGTTCGTCGTCCAATAGCGACGGTTCCCGAGCTAGGAACCGACCCGGTTGGTAGCGACGAGAGCGGTTTCACGCCACGCCGGTCGCCGACGCCGCCGTCCGCGAGTTCGCGCAGTGTGCACTACTAACTACTGTGCATTGTGCGCGTCTGTCCTGGTCGCATCGGAGCATAGGTTACGTGCGTAAAGTACGCGCTGTTCGCGGAACCGTTGCTCGCATCGCCCGATCGCCGCGACTCTTCGCCGTCGTCGTCGTTGTCTCCGACGTTCCCCCGGTTCCCCGTGCGGTTCGACAGCGAAGGGCCGCTTACTCGCCGACGAGAAAGTGGATCGACACATGGCACGTTGACTCCCGGCGACGAGGAGCCGAGTGGAGTGTGGGCAGGAAAGCGAGAGCCGGAAGAGTTAACGCGCGCGCGGCCCAGCCTCCTCGCGAGTGCGTGCGTGCGTGCGTGCGGTGCGTGCGTCGTGCGCGTGTCTCTATTTCTGCGTCCCGCTAGGATCCCGAGATTCCCGAGAAGCGGCGGAACCGACGCCAGGATGATCAGTGGCGAGGAGACGGGCAAGAATGTGATGAACGTCGAGACCGTGTATCGCGAGGTCAACGCCAGGAACGGTTGGGCGTCTTTCTATCAGGTGAGAAAGGAAGGAACGAGGGTGAAGGAAGGAAAGAAGGAAAGAAAAAAAAAGCGCGAAGGAAGGGGAGGGCGAGGGAGAAACGACTCGGCTCTTCCGCTCGGCGACGGCTCTTCCGCTACCGTTTCCGCGAGCGGTGGAATCACGCGATTCTGCTGCCTTCCCGGCTGACACGTCGCGTCGCGTCGTCGTGCCGGCTCCTCGTCACGTACCTCGTCGCCGCGCACCTTCTCTTTCTCTCTCTCTCTCTCTCCCCGTCTCCTGTCTGTTCTCTCTCTCTCTCTCCCTCTCTCGCGCGCGCGCGGACTCTCGCGTCCCGCGTTATCGCTTCCCCGAGGATCGCTCTTTTCCGCGACCGCCTTTTCTCGCTCTTCGTAAAACGTGTGTCACGTCTGTCAGAATTGTCGACCGGGAGATCGAACGTCGCCCGACGTCGCCGTGGTAGGTATCCCGGCACGGAGATTCTTCGTCAGCCGGATTCTCTTTTCATGCACGAGCGGTGATAACGTCAGGACGCGATAAGATCAGGACGCGAACGTCATGTGCACGCGGAGACGCATAAATTTTCCCTCTAACAATATAACTGGAGGATTCAATTCGGATTCGCGAGCTTTGTCTCCCGACCAGTGACTTCTCTCGGAACGACGAGGATATTGTTGAAGGCGTTTCTTTCTTATTGTGTCTACGGTCGATAGTAGCCCGTGACGTTCCATGCGTCAACACGGAGACAATAGGCAGTAAATACCGTTCGATCCCGACACGCGCGGATTCGCCGAACGCGATACGGCTTCCGCGTTATTAAACGCCGGATGCTATCGGGATTCGCGCGACGCTGACAATGAGAGAAACGCGACTCGCACGAATTGACGGCACTGGTCGATTTAAATTGCGGAAGGAAAGTGATTTCACGGGAGACCCGGGTCACCCGGGAGAACCGAGAATCAACGACGCACGCACGTGTATAACGTGCGATCGTACTCGTCAAGGTCAGGCTTCCAGCTTGGAAATACATGTCTAGCGATCGCACAATTTCTCCGAAGCGTAACATGAGAAACGATTTGTAATTAGGCCTGTTCTTTTTAACTGAACTTCTTGCACTGTTCAGCTTTCCTCTTTTTCTTTTCACGTTGGAGAAAAACGGAGAATAGATGAACCGTGCAAGAAGTTCAGCTAAAAAAACCACACCTGTTGTATTGTACATTTTGGAGCAATAATATTATGCTATGCGATTATGTTAATTAATTCAATTACTTATGTTTATTTTTACCAATGCAGACTAACTTTAATCTCCGTTTAACTTACTCTTTATTCTTTTCTATAACACTAAAAGAAGAAAAGATTAAAAGTAAATTAAACCGAGATTAAAGTTAATTTACATTGGTAGAAATGGACATTAGTGATTGAATTTGTATTGAAGATCAGCATCAAAATTAAACTGAAATTCAAAGTACATACAAAATTCTATTCATATTGATATTTAACTGTATACTTCCAATATTGCTTGACTGCAATACGCTTGAACGTAGGAATTTTTCTGATAGGATCGTCTTCTTGTTAATTGAAGCTTCTTTACGCTACTTACCGATGAATTTTGTTTTACAATTTTTGTCTGTGTGAGCGTAACTTCATCGAGACCTCGTAATTTAAATATTGCTATGCTAATCTAATGTAGGTACATACGTACTAGAATCTAGAATGTTCAACAAAATTTCTTGCTACTTGTTGCTTACTCGAATATAACATCTGATTTGTGTAATCCATGTACATTAAACAGTAATTTGATAGAAATGTATGGATAAACATTATTATTTGCTGTGAATTGCGTCAGACTTGATTTGTAATTGTATTGTATATTTTGGAGCAATAATATTATGAGATATGCGATTGTGTTAATTAATTTAATTAGTGATTGAATATGTATTGAAGATCAGCATCAAAAACTCACGCGAATAATATTATTGGGTAACAAAGATCCAGTCCTGACGGTTTAACGGCTTTTTCCTTCATTTGATTAATTTAATTAGTGATTGAATATGTATTGAGAATCAGCATCAAAATAAAATCAGAACAAAAACTTGAGATGTGGAGCCGTACGATCACACTAGGATTATACTTAAAAGAGGTGTATGTTATATTCACGCCAAATAAACTTCGAAATTGAAAGTATATATATATATAAAAATTTCTATTTATATTTATCTCCCAATATAGTCTTATAGGTTTACTTGTAAGACAAATGTTTCTTTGTACGCTAACTCCATCGTTGACGACGTACTTTTTAATATTTTGCAGGACATACGTAGCGAGTGTGAATCTTTTGATTATACATGCAATGAATCAAAAAAACCACAGAACAAAAACTTGAATCGCTACAGAGATGTGGCGCCGTACGATCACACTAGGATTATACTTAAAAGAGGTGTATGTGATTATATTCACGCCAATCTTATACAGGTAAATATGTTACGTTAGAAGTTATTATTTCATAGATTAGTATAAGCGATTGTGTGATAATAATATGGCAGGTATATTACATGATTCATCTGCACACAGGTGGATCATGCTGAAAGGCAATATATCTTGACGCAAGGACCCTTGCCAAATACTGTCAGTCACTTTTGGCTAATGGTATGGGAGCAAAATAGTAGAGGTGTATTGATGTTAAACAAGATAATCGAGAAGAACCAAATCAAATGTCATCAGTATTTCCCATTGGACGATTTAAAACCCACTTTGACATTCGAAGATGTCAGTATAAAGGTGGATTATATCAGCAAGAAAGAATCATCGGATTATACTATTAGAACATTACGGTGAGGAAATACATGTATTATTAACTGTATCATATTCTCATCGAGATTTTTTTTATAATTGGCAATCATTCTTAATTTTTCTGCATAAGCATTATGCATTCAATGTTTTTAACTTATTTACAGTATAACGGACTTGGAAAGTAACGATAGTAGGGAAATCTTACATTTTCATTATACCACTTGGCCAGACTTTGGAGTACCACAACGTCCAACGGCCTTTTTACGTTTCTTGGCAGATGTCAGGAAATCAGGAGCATTAGATCAAAATGTTGGCCCACCCATTGTTCATTGTTCTGCAGGAATAGGAAGATCAGGAACATTTTGTTTGGTTGATGCGTGCTTAGTACTGGTATGCAACAAACGATTTCTAGTTTGCAGGAAACTGCTTTGGCAATCGTTAACCACTTGCTGTTTGATTGTAGATTGAAAAATATGGTTTAAACGCTCTGGATGTGCGGCATGAATTGTTGGAAATGAGACGGTCTCGTATGGGCTTGATACAAACACCCGAACAACTTTGTTTTTCATATGCTGCCATCATTCAGGGAGCAAAACAATTGCCATTCGATAACATGGTAAGTAATTAATAGTCGCACAGTGCTATTGTCTATTGAATAGATTACAGTCTTTTTCTTAAATTTTACAATGTTCTTTTTATATTGATATTTTAATGAACACAGTATCGAAGCATTCTTTTGTTGCGAAGCATGTCTAATTTTATTAAATAATTTGTTTTAGATAAGAAAATGTTTTTTATAAAATTATTTTGACAGTAGTAAAGTATTGTAATTAAATTTAATTATTTTATTGCATTTTACACAATGCGCTTTACAGGATATTAACAACGAAACAACTCATGATGAAATAATAACGACTTATGACGAGATGAATAATAAAAGTAACCATCCATTAGAAAAAGACGACGAACCTCCTCCTCTACCACCTCCAAGAGGAGAGTCTTTAACGCGTAGTATGATGGCAGATCTAAGCTCGGATGGTTCAACTGATAATGGTATTTCTCTCTTTCTCATTTGTAAAAAAGCGTTTTAATGGTTTTAAATGGTCTTTATGCCATAATAGGTGGCATTAATAAAAAAAGGAATATGTCAATTACAGAGGAATTAGGTGGACCGCCTGATAAACCGCTACCAAGTGAACCACCAAATCATGTAGAATTATCTATAGATACAAATTTATCTACATCTGCTACAAATTGTGTAGTCGAACAAAACGTAGATGATGGCACGGTACTTGACGAAACTCTTTCCGACGACGCTGAGAACTCTATTGTAACAAACAATTCTCCGTCCAATTCAGACGCGTAAGTAATGTTTTAACAAATGCAAATTATTTAATGTTTGTGTTAATGATTATAAATTTTATTTTCTTAAAACAGGAAAGAGGAAGTACGTCGGCGTAAAACGGAAAAGAATGAACGACTAGCGACACAAGTACGCGACATGAAACGCCGGCAGAAGGAGATGGAAGAAAGGCAGAAATTCAAGAGGTCATTATTTTACCCCCTTAAAATAAGCTTAGGCATTGGGATCGGTGGGGGTATCATAGCGATCTGTTACTATATGTACATGCGTAGTTAGATCTATCTATCATATTTAAGGATGTCGTACGTATATATCACCTTTCGAACTATCAGTAACATTTCGATGACTCGCATAAATGAAGAAAGTTACTCTTAATACGCGATTCTATTGCGAAGGTTTAATAACCTAATTTTGGTTGAAACATCGTCGAGAGAGTAACTAAATAAAGGATTTTCGTATCATACGCGCCCGCGCGATTGGCAGTAGAATCACATCGCCAGCAATACCGCAAACAATACTATCTCCATTGTTGAAATAATGAGCAAAAGGAAAAAGAAACAATTGAGAAAAATAGAAGAAAATGAAACAATGCTAAGAAGTGCAAGATAGTACATTTTTTAATTGCACTGTTGCATATTCGAGTAGTATGAACAAGAATGGAAATGGATGAAGCAGGAAGGGAGATGGACTTTCGATTTGTATTTTTATATTGTGATTTATTCTATGAATATCTAGAATGTTAGAATACCTATATCTATGTTCTTTTCACAATTCTTTTATTACACTTGCTATACCAAGAAACGACTAGCTTATTCTCATACGTGCTTATGAAAACGATATTAATGAAGATAAATAAATTTTACCACACAATTCTTGTAGATGAAATATAAACATATCTGTAAGAATTGTGTTAACTAAGTCCAGGCAAATTACTCTTGTAGATAAATCATTTATTCAAGAACTAATGCAATGCTCTATCACAATATAATCATATAACTTTATAAATATATGATTGTGGATTTGCATAAATTTCGATCATCCGATCTTTTTATTTACTTATACTAACTTATAGCATTGATACGCTCAGTGATACACGTAAACACGCAGAATTAAAATCACAGATATATAAAACTAAATAAAGCGAAAAGCCAATCTCATTGTTGAGTAGCTTTGACTTTATTGTTCCCTGCGAATAAATACATTTCTATCTAGCTAAATTCGATCTTTTTCTAATTATTTATTTAACATAACGATAAATAAGCAGAAGAAGGAAGACAGATTATATTTCTGTGATTTTTTACTAACCGTTTCTAAACGAATAAACTTGATGTTAATATTTCATCAAAATCTAGTTTCAAATGAAGAGCTAGGATGAAAGACTTATTTCCAAATCATCCTCACAATATGTTTTTAAATAAGTTTATGTATTACATTGTGGAGAAGTTGAGAATGTAGAGTTTATAAGCACGTGATTTTCATTTTTATGAAAATATGGATTCAATGATCTGGAAATAATCTATTCAATTTCTTTAGTAGCGTTAAATGAGTATACTAGTGATAGGCCTAGAAAGAACTTGTTAAACGATTTTATTATAGTTCCATAGATAAATGTTTTTAATTGCTGATTGGAGTAGATTCTACTGTCTTATATCAAAATCATTTATGAAAATTTAGGTTATGCGTATATTACACATTAACACTTAACAAAAAAGTTCAAAAATGTTTCTCATTTATTATGATAATCTTATATAAACATTTTTTATTGTTTGGCTATGAGTAAGATATACTTTTTTCTTATTTGCAATCTTTTTATTTTCCTTTTTTGTTACAAGAGAATGTTATATCTCATGCAATTCGCCATCTGGAATGATAATATTTGATGCAACTACTGATAGTTGAATATCAAAGATAATATTTATGTGTGATACAACTACTAATAGAGCTCATAAAGTTGTTCACGCAAATCCTATTAATTTGTACGATGATAGATCGTAGAATCAATTATTTTAAACTGCAGCAAGACATTCCTGATGTATCAATATTAGCTTCAAATTTCTTACACTTAGAAATGGAATTATCTTAGATGCGATCATGCAAGAAGATTGAATTTCCCATGTCAAGAGAACTTTTGCTGATAAATTATTTTTACTTTCTTTCTGTTATGAAATAATTTGAAAAAAAAAGAGGTCACGAATTTTCAGTTTGATATGGAAATCATTGGTAACAGTAAAAGAAAAGACAGAAAAATATGCTATAAACAAGCAAAGTGTTATTTCCAAGAGTAGATTTCCGTGATATTTTCTCACTTTTAATCTTTCTTCAAATCGAATCTTATATTTATACATATATCTCCTGCATTTATACATATATCTCAATATTCTTATTAAACTTCGAAAATTTAGTAATAAAGTTACGTTCATTGTTAGAGAGAAGTTGGAAAGGGTTTAAAACGAAATCTTAGAAAATGTGAATTCCAGCTCATTGCTCAACAGCGTACGTTGCAAGCTGTGCATTGAGCATTGTGGATAAAGACTGAGTACATACGTCTAATGACTTCTAGGAGAACAGAAGGAGGAAATAAACGAGCGGTAAAATAACGAAAATTAAGCCCGCGTATTTCTTAAGTCGAGCTTTTATATAAGCCACTTTGAGAGAAAGACTTGTCAGATCGTGTTCCAATCCAAAGATAAAGCGTGATGAGAAAATGTGCGTCGCGACGTCTTCAAAGAGATGCGCGTCACTAAAGCGTATTTTTTACTTTTGTACGTTACTACACCGTTGGAGCACGATCTCCCAACGAGGTTTTCAGACACGTCGTACTTGCGCATATCGACGTTACTCGTCTTCGCGTGATTATGTACGTTAGAACGTTGCAAAAGAAATTGAATGGAGAACGGAAAGGGAGCGAGAGCACTCCACGTGAAACACGATGTCGAGGGGATATGCAGTATTCTATTATCAACAACACGTTTTAACTTTACGCACTAATATACTATTGTTATCTAATTTTTATCGAAATATTATTTATGTAAGTATAAAACCACAGTCTGCGACGATTCGATTGAAAGGAAACGACGTGATTATAAATCTCGTGATTATCGTTATCACGTCGTTAGCGAAACGTACCATGGCGTGGAGATCTTTTAATCGTTCCATGCGTCTTGAAATTGAATCGAAAATGTGTCGAAATTTCGAGGACGACACATAATTCGCATAGTTAAAAAAAAAATCGCAATATCCATCCGCTGTTTTACGCATGAAAAAGAACCGAGACGAACGATCGCAGACGCTCATCTCTCCTGTTGTTGGCGATCGCGCGAAGCTTCCGGAAGTGAGACATACGCTCATGAAAGTTTACAGGTCACGAAGACACGGTGCTAATTAAAAGTTCCAAAACCGATGTGCGCTCTGACGTGCGTGCGTGCGTTCGTGTGTGCATGCGTGGACACGAGATAAGAAACGCGTGTATAAGAGAGTGAAGGAACGATGGGAGCAGCCACCGATGTTGATCGTGCAACTCACTCATCGAAGCACTATTCGGAAAAATTCCAATTACCACCAGAAATTCAATTTTCCCCGGTACAATTTTAAAGTAGTATTTTTCATTTTTATTGTAACGTTGTACATTAAAGAAACCGTTTTTCTCTTGTTGATTATATTAGATATGACCATCTGTTTTCACACGTGATGATCTAATTATAAGCTTTTGAAAAAGTACCTATGGACTTCACATTCAGCATCGGACAAGGCATGAAAGAGCATATCCGGCGACGCATTCTTTTATACTACTCGTGTGCATACAATAGATATAACGTTATACTTACAAGCAAAAAAAAAAACACAGAAACATAGCTAAGTGCCTACTCGTACAAACAAGGAGAGAGAAGGGAATCCACAGCGATCGGTGGATAGTGTTACGTTAGCGACTTCTCCCCTTTTTGGAAGAACATAGTCACCGTGGAAGCGAGCCGTTTTTATTACCCGACAATATATAAATAGATAGTTATCTAGTAAATCTAATTTGATTTATTCAAAATGGTACTTTTGGGAGTGCTCCCACTATATTTAAGGCAATAGTAAAATATCGCCTTTCTCAATTTTTGTTACTTTTTCGTAATGCACAGAATTTTTGTGAATGTTCTTTGGTAATAAAAAACTTAGTTTTTTCAATAAAATAGTTTCTTAATCGTAAAAATTGGCAGGACATCTCTGGCATAGAATAATTATAATGGAATTAATGAAAATGCAGATTTTACTCGACTATAATGTTTCATCACGTCTTATAATAATTTTTTTAAATAAAAATCCTACAGAAAAAGACCATTTTGAATGAATCAATCTACCCATAATAATCTCCGGATTGCCGAGCGATCGTGTATCAGGGTATACCGACGGAATGCGAGCGATAATGTCGAGCTTATTCTCGAGTAGAAATCGATTTTATATCATTAACTAGGCGCGCTTGATCTCACGCAAGGAAATTTTTACAGCCGCAGGAACTTACGTCTCCAATTTAAAGCAATATATACATATGTGGATCATCGTGGCGATATCGAACGTTTACGATTCGATCGATACGCTTGGCAGCCGGATTAATAATAATAAGAATCGAGTGTACGCATTAGGCAGATGTAAGAATGGCGAGACAGAGAAAATTGACGACCTTTAATTCTTAGATGGGCACCAGCTAGCTGCTAGAGCATACATTTTATAAATCACGATGTCGTTTAATCTACATACTGCACATCTTTTATATACGACGGGGCCTTTTTACAATTACTGACGATTATCAATCGTTGATTATCGACGCGATAAAAAAAACATGGATTTATCTCATATGAAAAATAGATAATTGTGAGCGTGCTTTTCAAAGGATTAAGACAAAAGTATGTGAAGGTGGAGAAAGCTGTACGGTTGTCCGATTAATCGACTGTCAACTGAACATCTTACAAAATGAATAATTGTTTCCAGTTTTTTTTTAATTCTGTCAAAAATTGTAATAAGTAGAAACAAGGAATTGCAAGAAGAACTTATACAATTTACTAACAGAACAAAAAAAATCTGGCTGTGCGTTGAGATGATTATTTAGAAGAACATAATTTCTCTTTACGTTGTTTTGATACTTGTATATATTAAAAGTATTTCGAAGTTCTAAAAAAATAACCGATTAATCTCACAGCGTCGGTAAGGGTAATATCTCTCCCTAGTCCATTCTGCATCTTGCACAACTCGAACTGTAGTTACATTTACGATGTATCGTTGTAGAATTATAGCGTCGAATGGTATTTTAATGTATAGAAAATTGAATGCACAGAGTAAAAGAAGGAAAACGAAAAATGGAAGCGTGTGTGAAAGAAAGAATTGGGTAAAGAAAAGAAAGAAAACAGGTGAAGAGAGGAGCGGAGCGCGTAAAGAGAGATCGTCTCAATTTGCCGCACAAATTACCAGCAAAATTCTACAAATTATTTGAAACTATTAAGCACTAATATTTTTTATATAGTCTTATTATTTCTTAATAATTTCTTGAAGAGTGCAATATGTAAGAGTGTAATATTTTTTTCTAGACATTTTTTGTTTCTAAAAAGTTTTTAATATTTATTTGTTAACAAACAAGCGTTATTTGTGAAGTTCTAATCGGATGTATCAGATTAGATCTATCTATTTACACATAATTAACTGATTCGACGGGAAGATTGCAACCGTTAAACCGTTCTAGTCGTTCTTCTCTTTCACCTGAATTTCATGAGAGACACACGGATAGACATTGGATGAAACATGAAGATTTGCATACAATAAAATTATTTATAACAAAAGTAACGAAACGGCAAAAATCAATGCTCTCGCGAATACATACATGCATCAGGCCGCTTTGTTCGAAATGGTTCCCTCTTACGGGAACACTTTAGAGGCTGTACTTGGCAGATATTTTACACAACTCGAAGTATAGCGTTGTGAGAGTAGAATCTTTCGCATTGTAGATTTCATACAGCATAAATTTAAAACACGTAATTCTTACAATTGTGCATTTTTCACCGTGAATTTATTTTCGCAAAGTACATTTCTGTGGAGAGTCCGGATTCGTGTACTATGGATTCAGGTAATACAGATGTTTTTTTACGAATCATCGACGCAAGTATATTAGATCCCAGACAATCAAGGCGAAAGTATCTATTGTTTAATCGGATATATTATACTTTTTTTTTTTGTTTATATCCTTATATTAGAAAGACATACATTTGATTAGAATTAATGCAGTAGATTATTGATTACTCGTTAAATTTGTAGGAATATTTTGTTTAGTACGTTTCGTTCTAGCATCCGTTCGTTCTAATGCCCGATGATCCATCAAAAACATTCGGTGTTTACCAGGAGTACTTTAAAATCTTAATAAAAATCAATATGTTTTGCATCTATTTGTATCTATGTATTTTATTTGCGAATATTCGATATTGGTTCGTAAGCAATGTTGAAAATTAGCGACTCTCTTGGTACGCATATTATTTTCCAATTAGATTAGTCTCTCGGCGACAATAACGGCTGTACTAGTATTAGTGTTTGAATATTATTTTTGGAATTAGTCACGAATCTCTCAACTTAGCAATGTATGAATTGCTAATAGCTAATGATAGTAGTACATCCGTTGTTTATATCTTTCTCTACCTTAGTGTTGAGTGATTGGATCGTTTATTTCGAAAATTATAAATACAACATTAAAAAAATTTTATCTTGATGAATCGTCAATTCTTGATATTGCAGAATTAAAGTTATACCATTTTCGAAATAAACGGCCCGATTTAAATGATCCCAGATGATCCCGATTCTGTCCTATCTTGCAATCTGGATTCGAGATTCTCCAATCGCATAAATCCCGAGATATTTACATATATATGTTTATGAGCGATGCGAACCCCTTCGAATTATTACCCAGCGCAAATTATTTTACCCTCATCTCGTACTTAGTCTTTCACGTCTAAAGCCCGTAGAGATCCTTATCTGATGATTTCTTTCAGATCAAAAAGCGAAACTACCGAAAGCGGCGAATCTGTGCACGAGGAGGCTGAATCCACTATCTAAATTGAAAGAAAACAAGAAAAAACCGTCCTTCCATAGAATAATTCTCCGTTGTGTGCCTTGTCATACTTTAAAAGAAACCATACTAGACATGAGAATCTGTTTCAGTACAATAAAAATACTTAATAAAGAAAAATAAATTACTGTTTGCTACACAGAAATATGATGTATGCATATTTGTTTTCGCAAATTCTCGAGTCCTGGATTACATTTAACAAATGATTCACGATTTTTGTCCTTTCCTAGGTTCTAAGTGATTTAATCAGAATCATTAGGTGATTCATAAGGTGATTTTATCACCTAGAAGTTAGGTGATTTTGCAAACTGAAAAAAGCAAGAATTTTTAATTAATATTTTTTTTACGGTACATTAAATATTAATGTACTGTATAAAAATAAATGAAATCGTAAAGAATAGGAATTGAGCAACAAATGCGTTTGTAAAATTTGATATAATTTCACCATTTTTTCCCATTTAATTTGTCTTAAACAAATATATCACGAAATAAGATAATTGATGAAAATTAGTAAATTGAGAGAGAAAAACGATTTTCTATATAGCTATCCTATCAAAACTTGAATTTTTTATTATATATTAATAAGCAGAAAGAATGTTTTTTAACCTACGAATTATTATGCAATATTGATAAAAACAAGATTAAATTTTCACATATGCTATGATGTAATAATGTGTAACGTCATAACGTGGCGTTCTAAAAACGATTCTCTCTTATGTCATACGTGAAGATCTAATGACTGCATCTTGGATAATAAAATACTTAACAAGAATATATCTTGTGTAAAACACTGAGTATAAAGCAAATTATAAAATTTATTCTTGTTATTTCGATTAAAATTGGCAATAATCAACAAATATAATAATAATAAATCAATAATTATGTGCACGGTTAATTACAATATATTACGACATTTCGATGTAGAAGCAATCCCGGGCCCTGTACATAGAATATCTTAATTATTTGAATATTACTTTTTCATTATTATAAAAAATGTATATTAGCTAACAAAATCTAGTTAAAACAGTTTTTTTTAAAACTTATTCTTAATTCTAAACTTGATAAAACCAAATCAACGAAATATATTTGCAATTATATTCTAAAAGACCTTATAAAGAAAAAAATTTTTGAATGCAACAATATTTAAATATTGTACTTTAATCTACAGCAAAAAGAAAAAATTTGGAAAAACTAAATATACATAAATAAGATGTATGTTATGAGATAGGAAATACATCTTTGATACAAGCAAGAAATCTAGAAAATAAGAAGACGCTTCTTACAGAACGTACTAGCAAGATTACGGCGAATTGTTCTAGAGTTTGTCGCCTTGTTTCGATGGGCGTACATTTGCGCGGTAATTTTGGGGAATCTCGCGCGAATCGACATACTAAATTATCAGTATTTTGCGCGTAAACAGACAAATATCAAGGAGGACGTTTCCTTGTGGTCAAGTTAACACCTGCGAGACCAGCAAAACAAAAAGCAACGTAGTAAACCTAAGATAGATCGGTGGTGTGTCGTGTCTACCTGGTTTACCAGGTCAGTTATCACCCGTCGTAGAACGTCATTGTATAATTAGCGTGCTCTGGTTTGACGTCATTGTTTCTTATAAATACCGAATGCTCGATCTCGGCCACCATAAACTCACGAGAGAGCTGCCTAGGACGTGCTATTGTACTCTTAACAGACGATTTGCATTGAAACTACTTCCTCTTTTGTGTAACGTTATCTTGAACGTGCGGGAGTGACCATTATTTTCTTATAAAGCATCCTTCGATATAATCCGGTATCTTCAAATACAGAATGGTAAGTATATCTTTCTCGAGTTTAAACAAATTCACATGTTGCCGTTGAACGTACAGTTTCTGTATTACAAATCCAACAATCTTTCGTACAATTTATGAAAAAAATAAAAAAAAAATTTCTTGTAAATAGTTAAAAAATAAATAAATTGATTCCGGAATTTATTTGGACGTTTATAAAAATTGTCAAAAGCAAGTCCGTTTTATTCTAATGAGTATATATTCACCTATATATCGAGATATATTTTATACATATCTATATACTGAGAATTTTTTTTAAAGATACCTAATAAGTTTTATTTAGAATAAAATTTTTTTGAGATTCTTCAAACATAAGACTATTGATTATTCACAAATATTTAGACGTCTATCGATGCTATGGATATATATAAAGGCGCTATCTCTTCTTCTTTCTTAGATGGTTGCCACATTCGTTGTCTTCGCACTGCTGCTCGTCGCCTGCTCTTATGCATTACCTCTTAGAACGGCGAGCATGTATGGTTCTCCCTTGCTTGTTGTGCCGGTAGTCGTCCAGGAACTCGACGATTCCCGAGCTTTGATAAACGAGGAACCGATGTACGCATTAAACGACGGCAACCTCAATATCGAGAAACGCAGCACAGAGGAAGCAGATGATGATGATGATGACCTCGAGACCGCAGCTGGTACCAATGTTCTCCGTCCTCTCTTCGTCTATCGCCAGCAGGTCGCTTATCGACAACGTGTTAGAGACGAGATTCGTCGACGAGGTAGGCGAATATAAACGGAAAGAGGAAAAATTGATTTGGAGATTTTAGCTATTTCAATTACTGATTATCTCATTTTGGTATTATCAGGATAATAATACATTCGAGATACTTGGAGACCTCCATCTAAAGCCTTACTGGTAAAAATCTTCAAATCTTAAAGAAGGATTGAAAAAGATTTGGGCTTGTGATGAGAAGAAACCTCAAGAAATTTAGATAAAGATACGCAAAGATCAAAGGAAGATGGGTGAATAAAAGGGATAATTAAAGGGAAATAAAGATAGCTTTGCTTCAAGATGATTTGATTAAACAAAGTACAATTAAATATCTATTTTGAAAAATACCAAGCTATAATGATAATATAGCTTTTTTATAACAAAAACTCATAGCCAAAGGCTGGGGCTGAAATAAAGCTTACCGCTCGCGGATATTTATAGGTGTATCCGTGAGCGCAGGAGAGTAAGAACTCAAGCTTATAAACAGCGAAGCGGAAGTCTCGCGCCAATATGAAAATTTTGGGCGCAAATAAAACTGGTTTACATGTCGACACACGAAGCTTACGCGGAGATAAAATTATGTGAAGTATAGAAGAAAATACAGAGAGCCAGTAACGAAAAAAAGTTTTTGTGTTAAAAAACGGGTGAACTTTAAAACGGTAGCAAGGGGTATTGAACTCGTACAGTATATAATTACGCTAAAAGGTTATGGACCTTGTTATTTCGATGAAAATTAACCGTGCAAATTAACAAGCGCGGACTAATTTACTGATTCAGGAAGGCCTTTCTTTTAAGCGAAGCAACAAGAGTGACCGGAAAAAATAAGAAAAGCATTTAACTATTTTATGATCATATACGATCTCTTACAAAAATCCTATAAGTTTAAGTTAGATTAAAGTTAGATTTACAAGAGAGAGGAAGCCCCGATTAAAATAATCAAGAGACATAATTAAATAGATAAACAGAAGAAATAAAAGAAGCGCGCAGTGTGTATATATTTCTTTATAATGTATAATAAATAGCGATAATTAGCTTTTTCTTTTAATTATAAGTCAATTATTATAGTTAAAAATAGCGTTAATGATCGAAAGCTGTCTACCAAAGTTACATTACGCAAGCAAGTAAATTAATGATATTGTGAATATTCAAATGTACATATGAGAGCGTTACATTGTGATATGATTTCTTCGAAAAAATGTTAGTGTGTGATGAAACAAATAGATACATTTTATAAATAAATGTAGAAAATTGATTATATATACGTTTACTTCTTATTCCTGTCATAATTTACAAATGATGCATAAATATGCTTAATATAAGCATTAATATAATGTAATAATATAATGAGTACATTTTTCAACTCTTAATATATGTATAATAACTTGTTGTAGCATAAATCTGTTATTGATACAATATGAGAAAATGTTTATTAAAAGAATTAAGAACAGAAATTGATAAAACAACAATAATTTATTATTTGATTTTATTAGAAATATTATAATTTTATTTTAAAATATAAGACTTTTAAAAAAACTTAATGTCAACTAATTTAATCACAAGCATCAGCTTTTACTGGCGAAAAAGTAATTTTAAGTATAAAACATTGTTGAAATTGTTTCAGGAGAAATCTTTTGAAGAAACATTACAATCCAGGTGCGTTAATTACAAGTTTAAAACCATTTATTTATATTTACGAAAATATTAATATAGATACATATGATACATATATTTTTTTATTTTCCTGTCAGGGATATTTTGTCATCACTATTTTCCAAGTTCTACTTACATATATCTGGCTATGCAAATCTAATTTTCTCTTAAAGAGAAGGGAAAATATAAAAAACTCTGAAACTTCTAGATTTATTTTCCCGGAAATACAGGATATCTCCAGTAGTCACGATAAGGCTCCCTCCTGTCGTTTGCTCGATACCTTTGATTCGGAAACTGTCCTCGATAATACGGATTCCAATACGGATATGGTGGTTGATATCTATCTTCGGCTACGTCGAGATCGCCCTCAAGGTTCGCACTCCGTTTTGATGAAACGACACTCCTCTTCTCGTCGTAATTGTTAGACTCAACATCACTGGAGACGTTCTCGATCGATGCGAGATTCGAGTAATCCGCGTCGCTTTTTTCAGCTTGGCGAGTTAGACGAACCGGTATTAAACCAGGATCCAATAAGATATCATGCGATGACAAACCTACAGATGGTTCCTCTTTGTCATCATCTTTTCGATCTCCATTTTGTCCTAAGTGCTGCGTATCCTTGATATAGCTGCTCGGAAAGTCCCCAGTTGAAATTGTGGATGCATCTGATGCCTTATTCAAGTACAATGAATTTTTCGTGTGTTCTCCAACTTGGGTAGTGTTCTTCACAAGATTTTCATCGAGCAAAAGATGCTTATTTGTATTGTTCTGCATATTATTTTGTTTTAGCAGATCTTCCTGATGATTCTCGACATTTCCTTTCTCTACGCCATATGCGTTATCCCGCAAAGTTTCAATTGTTGTTGACGATCCTATAGGAATTGATCCTGCCAGGATCGCGAGAGGACAGAGGCTGAAGAAGATGACGCTGAAGTGTTCCATTTGAATCACGGATTTTCCGGATGATACAAAGACTATACAGCTCTCAATTGCCGACTAATGGCTCAGAAAGTTGAAGCAAGTCTTTTATAGCTCGTTCTTCAGGACTCGTTGCTAAATCATTCGTTAAACACCATCGAGTCTCGATATCGTTAAGAGTGCGCTAATGATAAGTATAATATTTTCTCGTGGTCGGTCAAACATCAGTTGTTGAAATATTCCAACGTTCTTCGTACGTTACATTATTTCGCAATTGTTTTATAAATTTGCGAAATGCAAGAAATTATATTTAAAACATTAAATAAAATAAATGTTTCTGTAATTTTTTTCAGTTTTAATCTTTCATTAAAGTTATTAAAATATAAGAAATAAAATATTACTGACTCATATATGTATTAAACAAAAAAGCAGTTTTTTTTATATGCAATATGAAAATTTGTGAAAGATACAAGATTATAATTCAGAAGCAATTATTATATGATTGACGATTGTGATCTGTTTCTATGATCTTTATGATGCAGCATCCGTGCGACGAAGTTTACCGCAAGGTTGATATACTCACGTTTATTAGCAAAGTAACGATAATTCTTTCAGCACGTCGTATAAAACCAGTACGATCCGTTATACCTTAACAGAGCTGGAAAATCCTTGGTGAAGTAGTCTCGCCGAAGCAACAGGAAGAACATCGCACAGTTTCGTCATCATGATGAAAAACGACTCATCGGTACGTTTTTAGATCAATCGTTTGAAAAGTCCAATTTTCACGTAGCAATTAACACAACATATATAAATGTATGGATAATATACGTACGCTAAACTTTGCGTCAGAGACACCTAATCAATACAAAACTTTTATTTTAGAAGATTATTTATATTCATAGGATTACAGAAAAATATAAAAAGCATATAATTTACTAAATTACAACCACTTAATCATTTTCATTAAATGATAAATTCACATTGATATACATGTTAAAATATGATGAAACACAGTCTTCTAATGACAAATCAATGTTGTGTATTAATATTTTAGATAGATATTTTTTCAGTAATTAAATTTATTAAATTAAAATCTTGAGAAAGTAAAATTTATTTTAATCTATGGTAAAAGCTATAAAGTTTTGCATTTTAATTATGCATTCAAGTCATAGATCAGGACTTAAACAGCTTATATTTAAAAGGCTTCATTGATTGCATTTTATAGTTTGGAAGTATCATGTTATGTGCGTTCTTCCTATTATTCGTGGAGATATCATACGCGAAACCTATTGATTATGAAGACATTGCAAATCTGTTACCAACGGAACCTCAGACTACGAACGATACATTGGCCGCTATTGTGCGTGATCCGGTGGTGCAAGATGCTGTGCAAAATACGGTCGGCAATGGATCCTTAGAAGGCTTGGTAGTAAAGAAGAAAGTGCTTGTTATGCCCGCCACTGAACCTACTAAGGTTTACATTTTATAATACGTTTTTTATTATACATGCTAATTAATTATTATGATAAATTATAAATATTAATTCAATATTTTTGTGCAGCTACTTCACTAAAGAACGATGTTTAAGAATGCAAATAAATACTGCTGTTATTAACGATACATGTTAATTATTAGTGTAATTACGATTATTAGCTTTTATTAACGATAACGAGTCACGTCAAAGCGTGATTAATCCTTTATATAACAACAGTTTGGAAATGTCAATTAGTTGTCAAAAAGAATTACGTAATTTCTCTGTTGCAGTATTAATTGCTGCTTCATATTATTATACGTCGATTCGTTTTCGGTATAGAGATGATCGAATAACTCGTGTCTAGAAAAATAGAAGAAATTTAACAATTGACTTATACTATCATATAGTATAATCGAATTTATGTTATATCTGACGATAGAATCTCTTTAAGGTGGTGTCACAGCGCGAGCAGATTCTCGTCGTTCCCATGACGCATTTAGAGGATGTACGGAAAAATATAACGGAGACTATGAACGCGGAAACTGATGTAGATGGTTTGGCACTTGCAGATGTCCAATCTTTTACCGAAAACAATCAAGATGGATACACAAATTCGGTAAAATGTGCATGTTGATATTTATCATCATAAATATAACGCATATTTTTTTAAATATAAATATTGATATATTGATTAACTTTGTAGTTTTCCTAACAATTTTTTCCACTTTTCATGCTATATAATTAATACTTTTGATAATCACGTTTCATATACAAAATTAGCATCAATTTATTCATGTATTCATCTATCCTGATTATATTTTATCATCAATTATCAAAATTATATTTTTAATATTTTTTATTTCTTAATAGTATCTAATTATTTTTTAATTAATTGGTTATTTTTAAAAAGTGTTTGTAATATGCATTAGATCTATATCTCAAATAAACAGAAGTTTATTTATCTCAAAATACATAAAAATTTTCTCTTTTTATTTTAACGTACATACGACCTTTGTCACGTAATATACATATATGTGTAATAATTAATAAATGTGTTTTCATATATGTATATAATGATCTTGTGACCAACTTAATAATTTTATAACCGACTGGATTGATAACATGGAGGATTCATCGCTGTGTTCCATGTAATTTACGAAGAAATCATCGAAGAATATGTATAGCGATCGTAATGTTAATGTTACCGAACATATGATCTTCTAGGAAGGCAAAGATATTTCATCCTACGCATCGCAGCATGATGATTTCTACGAAGCAACCGAGATATCTAAAACTACGCGGGAGCCGCTCTTTATCGATAACATACCACAAGAAATTCCATATCTCGTGCCAAACCCGAGCCAGGAAATAGCGCCACCGGAACATCCACCCGCAATATCGGTACCAATCATCGCGTTCCTCGATCCTGCAAAAAATTCTAATGATAAAATTGATGTGCCAATTGCGGCAGTATTATCAAGACAAAATGGAATATTGAAGAGTCAATTAGAGAACGGACGTGACGAAATTCAACGGAATGTTCAAAATTACGTCGATGAAAGCTCGTTGAGCGTAGATCCCAATGATTGGCGACTTAATTCGTCTCCTCCGGAGGTAAATAAATTTTTCGCAATATTTAAAACAATATTCTTTAAGTTTTTTTATTTTTTAGGAACTATGAAATTTCGGTTAATCGGTGGACAAATGGTATAAACGTAACTGTAAAAACTATTGTTATTACTGTCTTCAATTATTGTGGTTAAATCCAAATGATATATATGTATACATAGCATTACATTACATGCTACTAGACGTTAGAAAATAATGCTGTAGAAAATTAAATCTAAAATTAAACTATAAAGACGTTAGAATATTTTATAGATAACATTTCAAAATTGCAATAAATTATAATCGTTACCGTCTATTTATTATAACCGATTGCATTAAAAATTTAAGTTAGCTAGAATAGTTTGCGTTTGAAGATATAAAAATAAATATATATAAGAGAAGATTAAAAGAGATGTTTCTTCGTCATAGATGGAAGTATCATCTTCACTGTACGAGCCGACAAAACAGACCAAGTACGCGAACGATATTTATCCTGAAAATTCATTGCCAGTTACAATGTCTCGCGTTGATATTGTAACACCACTCTTTTGGACTTCGGATACGGACATTAACTATCCCAAAGATCCACGCGACATGGAAGTCGCCGCGGATATTGTCTTCAGACCGCTTTTCAGATACCGACAAGAGGCACAGCGGAGAGCTTATAGAAAGCCGGCTAGAAGAGACAATCCTTACAATTCTTATCCAAGACGTGATTATCGATATAGGCCACGATATTCTGACGATTATTATTAGTACTTTAATGGTAATGAATGTTCTCATTATTAAAAGATTGACATAATGCAAATAAATAATAATCTTGCATGATATTGATAACAGTATCAAGTTAAACGTAAAGCTACAAATTACTAAATTCACCGTTTATAACAACTTTTATATTTTTAACTCGATTTCCTCAGATCTGTAAAATTTGAATGATAAAATGCGCTCTAGACTAATGTTTGAGTTCATGTGAATAAATTATATTATTAATAAAATGTATATTATATAATATGATATATAATAATTATGTAATGAATAAATTATGTAATATTATTAATATATCGATGTAATTATAATTAAGCAATTATCAAATAAAGAATAAATTAATTAAAACAAATTATATTTCAGAAACTATAGTTTTACGCTTTGCCATTTAATTCCGTCCTTTCTTCCAAATATCTTTATGATGAACACGATGCGATATTTAAGTGAGTAATCGCATATAATTATCTATTACAATCGATTTTAATTGACACGCAACTCAGTTATATGCGTCATAGACATCAGAGTTAAACTTGACATTCTCAGAGAATAATATTGGCAGTCTTCTAATAAACATGTTTTCTCACATATGGAATCTTCAGAATAGAAAGTGTGTATATGTTAAATGGTCGCGAATTTACCGCTAAAAGCGGAAATTTTGGAATTAATTAAACATTTACTGGATCGTATCTCGAGAGATTTAGAGATCGTTTATCTCCAAAGTGGCATATATAAAGCGCGTATTTTTCGAATATTTTTCAAGGCAGAACACATTTTCTATACACAGACTTACGTTCCGTCTTGGAATATATTCGTGAATGCAGGTTAACATCTTTCAATGTTTTTCATAAGAAAACAACAAAACCGGTATATGTGCTCCTTTCAAAAGTAGCGCCGTATATGTATACATAAAAAGTAGGAAATGTATGCATAATATTTGAATCTTATTACTGACGGAACTAAATAAAGTAATAATATAATAGATTAATTATCAGCGAAAAAATGCTTAACAAAAACATTTTAACTTATTAAGCCGCGCTTTTTATGACTAGTTATAATTGTTGCAATTAATTTTATAATAAATAAAGCATTGCTTCATGATAATTTAGCGAGTTATTATATATTTCTTACAATAACATCTACAATTATAACAACTTGAATTAGAATTTTATTATTTACTTATTATCAACATTTTTACAGTAATCTATTTAATATTAAGTGTATAACTTTGGAGAAAATGTTTGTAATAGAAAGATTTTTTTTGTGTACAATACACGTCAGTAAATCTTTAACATTAGAAGACAATAAAACTGCGAATGTTAGTCAAGTGTGCTCAGTCTTGTTAGGCGATCGTTTAAACGATTATATACTGACGTACTTACTAGGAATACGGTAGAAATTATACTGCCGTCTGTAGTAAACGTGTCATTATTATGACCCTCGGGGCAAACAGTTAGTCACTCGCTCTTTCATCTATCCATTCACGCGACGTAAGACAGCGGTTGTCTCTTCTTAATTAGTGTAATAAATGCGTTTTTCGTACCCCAGTAATGACTTTAATTAAAATTTAAACATAAAACAGCACGTCATTTGCATAGCATATAAAATGTTAATAGCGCAAAGTACAAAACAGACTTTATTATTTTTGCCCTAGAGAAGAAAATGCTCATATAAAATTAAGTAATCGCAAATATTTCTTTAGCCTTTTATTAAGAAGGTTGTAAAGAGAATCAGAAATGTTAAGAGATGCATAAAATTCAAAACATAAACTCTTTTATGAATAATGTCAGCATGGAAATTTTAAAAAATTTGTTTACTGCTTAGTTTTTGAGAATATTTATAAGAAAGTTAAGATTTTGTACGTCACAATAAAAGTTTTATTGCGTAATTCTTTATATGTATTTTACAGCAAAGCACCTGAAGCCAACGTATTTAAGATGATATAAAAGAAATCTATCCATTTTGTGTTGAGTTTTTATTGTCTTATTTAAGTAAATTTCGATTAAATACACGTTTTAATATCGATTTGTTACTGCAGTCCTACCGCGCGGCCGCAGTACACATTTTAATATTGCAGGAAAACTATAATGTAATCATATCTTTATAACAGAATAACTATTTTTAAATGAGAAACACTGTCATCGTCACTGGAAGAGTGGGAAAACCGCTTGCATGTGCAACACGTGTGAGTCGTACGTGCAAATGTTTAGCGATCAATGAATAGGTGTTTAACACTAGCTAAATTAACTGTGAACTATCAATGGAATGCCAGATTCTCAGTTCACGTTAAGATTAGAAATAGTTCCGGTATCCGTATCCTCCCGAAATGACAAGCCAAATTTCGTAATAAATTAAAGAAATGTCTTGAGTTCTCAATAATAGTGTCTAATTTTTTAAATAATAGATATACAAAACTTTATGAATTTAATTTAACGTAGTATATTAACCCGTTGTGTAGAGTTATTAGTCTATTCATTATTATTATCATGTTCACATTATGATATATAGCTTAGGTTCCATAATTTTTCCATAAAAAAATTCAATCTGGTATACAACATATGTTTATTGCGGTTTATTATTAATATTAGATTTGCATAAATAAATCTTATAAATCAGAACATCCTGAAACTATTACTTCGCAGAAATAGTCGAAAGTCTGTTCTCCTTTCCTCTTCTTCCGACATCCTTTTTCCATTGAGGGCTTTCACCCATGTTCATTTCGAGTTGCAAAAGAAGCATCATAAATTTTCGAGTCTCTTCACCCATTCGCGGTTCGTTTACGAAGATGACTCACTGCAGTCTCGCAGTGGCGGGATTTTTACCGGGAACAAGACTGCTCTCGCTCTACAATGAATATGCATACTCCCGTGTGAGACTAACTTAATTGCGTTCTTCGAGATCGCAGACGGCTTACGTATATAATCGATGCGCGGTCGGTCTTTCCCTTCAAACGCCGCCTAAGAGTCCGAGTAAGAACTGGAAAGCAAGCCGCAATCAGGACATTTGCGACAGGAAGAAAGGAAGTACCGCTGTACGATGAGGTTGACATTAACGGTAAGAAACAAGAATGACATAATTTATCTAATATTAATCTAATTTTCCAAACTCTATCATCAGTATTTTCTCTTTGATCGGTCATTATTCTGAATATTTTACGATTTTAAATATAATGCATCAGATTGACAATTCTTAGGATAATAATTTTAAAAAAATTATTAGGTATTGTTATATAAGTAATACATAATAATAGCTTTTTATTTCTTTCTTTACCGCTTAACTTTACATAATATAATTTATTACAAATTATTATGTTAAAAGATAAAATCAAACCATAATAAAAATATAATAAAAGATGTGAGAGATAGATATATAAAGTTAACAGTCAATTTTGTAAAACTATTCTTAAAAAATAACTATTTAAAGATATAACTGTAATGCTACATTTTTCATAAAAAAATGTAACAATTTGTCTAATTAGCTAGTCTAACAATCATTGTAATTAAATATAATAATCAGATAAAATAAAAATATGATAATAAAATGACAATATTAGTTTCAATATCTTTCGACAATGTCTTCTTTTGATTTTATTCCTTTTATTAATTATACACCTAAAATTAATTATTTTGTATTAAAGCTTTATTTTAATTTCCTCTTTGCGTGCGTAAAGTTTTTAAGTGGTTTCTTTATTCGCTTTGGTTGATAACGATACGAGGAGCGTCGTATTATGAAATATCTTCGTCAATCATCATTAAAAGTGAAAGCGTCGTAAAAATTAATGAAATTCCATTTTATTATCTTTATTAACAGATACTAAAACACAGAACAAACAGGAAAATTATCATTAAATCTCGTCAAGCGATTTTCTGTGAGATCGTGGAAGTGACATTTTTTTATTTCAATCGTATAAATGGCATTGGAGCATATTCGCTTAAGGAAACACGTAATCTTCCGCGTTTTTATTAAGGCATGATTAAAGCTATCGTGGCAGGCCGCAGAAGATAACATTTATATGTTTTGTCATGTAGCAGAGATTATGCCTTCGAGAGAATTTATAAAGACCCAATGGCTTTTTTATTTAACATATATATGTTTTTATCATATAAATATGTATACATTTATTGATATCAACACTTTCCATCTATTCTCTTTTTCCAAATAAAATAAAAAGGCATTATTATTCGGGAGTACAATATTGTAATTTCTATTTAAAGATAAAGGCACTGTAAATTTAACATTCTCACAAATAGTTAAAAGCAAATAACATAAATACGAGTATTACAATTAATTTATGTTTTCAGCTGTTTTTATTGGCTGTCTCGCTGAGTTGGAGCAGCGCGCGAGCTCGACAGCGCACAAACGTTATATTAATTAATTCCACCGATCGATCAATCGATCAACTAGATTACACGCAATCGCGCAAATCTCCGGATGACGAGAGGCACATCAAGCGGGTACAGATCCACAATCAAATTGGATTGAACGGTAAAGTGCGAGGGATCCATTCGGATTCCGATGAAGAGGATAAACCGGGCATTCGCGCGTACGGTCTACCGAAAAAACATCTACAAGATAACGGTTTAATCGAGAGATTGCATCTTGGAGAGGAACACATTGATGACACCTCGAAAAGTGGTCGATTGGTAAATATTGTCTTTAATTTATTAGCATAATATATTTCTGCATACGTGATTTAAATTTTTAAATCCTTTATTTTAATACATTAGTATTTGGAATATATAGATTTATAACAGAATATATAAGACACACACATTATATTAAAAAATTATGTTTAGTTTAATAAATAATAATAGTTAAAAAGAAAAAATAATGTATAAGTTAATAATTTCTATAATTATGCTATCATATTATATTACAATAATATATAATTACAATGACATTGTCGATTTTAGTCATCAAATAAATTATAAAACAATGTATTACATATGTCATGTGTATATGTAATAGTCCATAATAATCCAAAACACATATAATAAAAGCTGCGTTTTTTGTAGGTGGAAGCTTATGGAATACCGAAAAATAAGTTAGTGACCAATGGCTTTATAGAAAGAATGCCATTGTCAAGCACAGATCGTCAATCTGCTAAGTTAGGATCAGAAAACGAAAGTGTTAGAATAAGGAGATCTGTTCGTACGGGATCCGAGAATAAGGTCGAAGAGAAGGTTGCTAGCGAGGCGGAAGATATGGAGGCACAAGATGCCAAGGTTTTCAGACCGCTCTTTGTCTACAGACAACAAGTAGCTGCCAGAGAAAGACGAAAGCATGTGAGGAACGTAGCACATAGGAATCACCGGAATGCGACACATCAACCTCGCTATCACCGACGAGTAACCTACTGATTTTATTGAGAAGAATGCAAATATTGATATATTCTTCATTCTGTAGGAGCTAAGCTAATTAGATTTATTGTTAAACTAATAAATTTAGTAAATTTTCATTTCTTGATAACAAATATATGTAAATATATGTAAAGAAGGTTCTAAAAATGCCTAAAAAATCTCAATCTTTTAGATTTTTTTAAAGTATTTTTATAAACTTTTTAGGTATTTTATATTTTAAAGTAAAATTTTATCTTCACAAAAATTTTTATTTTACTACATCTATGAACTGTTAAAAAAAATCTAGATCTCTATGTATTGTTATCAACGTCTTTTATCAACGACTATGCTTAAATAATTGCATTCAACAATCAATGTAGTAATGCTTGTTGCACATCACTAGAGTAATAAGATCGCATAAGTATTTAAAGCGATAAATTTTACAAGTAATATTTCGCATTTACGCATTAGGTTAAAATCATGACCTTATTCTTTATGCACGATGCCAAAAAATATTATACAAATTAGTATTTTAATTTTAGATAATAATATTCTGATTTGTGTTAAATTAATTTGTTTATTTTAGACAGAATCGTTTGTAGACTTACGCATTAAATGTTATTGCTGAATTTAGAGCGGTATTAAATAAATAAATTTTGTATATTATACAGGCATTTTCTTATTTACGGGGCTATATCTTTTTTATAACTTCAAATATTATCAAGTAAATGTTTTATTTAATTAGAGTAAAGATAGGTTGTAGTAGCGTTGCTGGAAAAGATCGATTAGTACCAAAATTAGAATCGTGTGAAGTTGTAAATCTGATAAATCTTTAACCATTGATGACACGTTTGTTAATTGACAGCTGTGTACCGAATGAACTATAAATCACACGTGTTATAATTTTCTTTTTATAATACACTTAATAATATTTGTTTTGTTTCCAAATCTATAACAGATAAAAATTAACCATGCTATTTTAAATAAACTGTATCGTAAAATACATTAAAGTAATTACGTCTAATATTATGGTCAACACTTGATAATACAGGCTAGATTTCAAAATCCATTTGTGTAAGCTCAAAAAACGTACGCATTGAACATAAAAATACAATACGTAGAAGATAATTTACTTAAGAAATGTAAAATTAAGAAACCACGTAAGTAAAATGTTTCTTCAATTTGTTAACTATTTGTTTAATTTATGTATATACTTTTTTCCATGTTTTTAAGTATATAAAGCGGGAATATAAATGCAATCTATACTTATTAAACACTAAGTCGTTATTAAACTCGTTAATAAAACTTATTGTTAAATTAGGAACTTAAATATTAAGAATTTATTTTATATACATCTAATAAGATACAACTAACTTACACATATTATCTGCGTAACAGCATGTATAGAAGAATATGGACTGTGTTCGAACTAAACAAAATTATTTCTGTAATTGTCATACATGTACTCGACTCATTATTGTTACTCGTGTTATTGCCATTCATGGTTTGGGAATGGATTTCCGAAAGGCCGTATATAATAACGATTATGAGAGCAATCGCTGAAGTAAGGTTTGCTAATTATTTAATATTTTAGATATTAAAAAGATCAAACATTTAACACAATTTTCTGGTTTAAAAATTTTTTAAATATTTCTATTCATTATTCATATCTATATTATATAATATAAAAGTTCTTTTTTTTAAATTAATTTCAAATTTATTATGTTTTTTTTGCAGGTCACGTTAGAGCTGATTATGTGGATTATCTTTGCTGGTGTATCAATACTTTTTATATTTGATGATGTATACTGCAGCAAAGCACATTATAATAATCAGCAAAAATATTTACATGTTACGGAACAAGATAATAATGATCAAAATGCTCAAATCATAAAGTCTCCAAATTTTGAAAAAGAGAAAAACGTTAAAATATGTAAATAAGAATCCAAATTGTTTTAAATTGTTTGGATAAAAAAATAAAGATTTTTATTTACAGTCAATCGAAGCTTTCTCTCTGGACGCGTATTATCGCTATTTTTACCAATAATCAATTCGCACCAAGTTTTTAGTTGTAGATAAATTGCTTTGCAGTCGGTATTTATTTTGTTATAAATATAAATATATACATTTTATTATCAATTTTAACACACTTCTTTTTAATTAAGTTTTGTTTAAAATGTTAATTTTTATTACGATAAATTAGGAAGATTTACTTACCTCAAAACCCGTGATATCTACGCGCTTCATGACATGATAGGTAGGTATGTATTATTCTGTACATCATTATGATCCTCAGCCTCATTATTCGCTTCCTCGTTGCTAAACTTAACCCCTATTAGCTTTCTTCATACCACTCTGACCCTTATTACCCTCTGTCTCATTATTCATGTCTCTTATTTTATTACGCAATGCCTCTGTTATCCTCCTTCTGCACAATTTGCTATAATCTCTTGTTATCGATACCTACTAATAATATCAATCTATATATTCCAAAAAGACTAACAAGAAAAAATTGCATGAGATGAAAGGATTCTCTATTCTTTAGATAGAGAATCCTTTATTAAAATCGTGTTATTACAGCTCCTCCAAATCTATTGGTTAATGATAGATAAGTAATTAAAAAATGGTAAGAATTATATTGCATTTCTTGTTCTGTTATTTTATCTCTGCGTGAGAGAAGAGAAAAATATAAAAACAGCGATTGCGCAAAAACAAGAAAATAATACGATCTTCTTTCTCACAATGGTCTTTAACAGGCATATATTACTTATCGTGGAATGTCATTTAGCAATCTGTCTAATAAATATTTGATGCAGCGTAAAATTCACAAATGTATTTAATAAGAAATGAGATAAATATTCTGTTTTAGTTTAAAATTTTAATTTTATACTCGACGATTTATGAAATTCTATAATTTTTCTATATTTTGTCAAATATATTCGCAATTCTATACTATGCGGATATATATATATATTTCAAAAAAGATAAGATAAGAAAGATTTGATCATGCCTTCCACCACTCTCGTCAATTTTAATCGGTGGCTTTGAACATGTTTTTATGTTTATATAGGTACATTTATTATTTTTCATGTAATGTGTTTTGATATTAAAATACACAATATAATTTTATAATAAAAAGCATATAAATGTGCGCTTCCGATTTCAATTTATTTAGTTTCATCTTACTCGTGCAAACGCGAGCAATAAAGTTGTTAATAACTTTACTTATTATGCTAATAAAATTGAAAAAACGGCCAAAATACGAGCAATAATAGGATCTTTGATTTAAAAATAATAATGTTTACCAAAATAATATCTCGATACAATGTTAACATATGTTTCTCAATCGTTTGAACATTAACAAATTCAACAAAATTTTATATACAGGGTGTACTAGACCTAACGTATCACCCGTTAATGGCAGATTCCTGAGATTATTTGGAGACAAAAATCTTAATGCCAAAATGTCGGGGCTGCCAAATTGTCATTCCGATATTCGTCGGTCTTGCGAACAGTGTACAAAAAAAATAAAGTGAATAATATTTTCAAATATTTCTATCGAGTTGAGTAAAGTGTGGAAGAGCTGTTTTGACATGCGACGTCCCTGAGTGCGTAAAATTTTGACAAGCACACTAGTAAACTTTGAATCTTTCTCGTTTAAACACTGTAGCAGTCTCTACATTTTGGCATTAGAATTTTTGTCTCCAAATAGTCTCAGAAATCTGCCATTAACGGGTGATACGTTAGATTTTGTACACCCTGTATATATATATACATATATATATATATATTCAATGCGCGAAAAAATTAGCAAAGTTTTAGGATATGTGAAGGATTTAATGATCAAATTAGAAGATAAATCACGATAAAAAATTAGTACTGACCAAGGTAACGAAGGCTTTATTTTTTAAAGTTTTAAAAAATAGCGAGAAATAATCGCATTTTTATCACGTTCAGGGATGGATAACTTGTCCAACATTTTGACCACATTAAGATCACTCTGCCGTGTATAGGACCTATCATTTGTCGATATCCGACACAAAGAAGAACAATCTTCATGATGGAGATCAAATCTTACCGGCTCTGATTCTATATATAGATATCGTGTCCCGCAAAGTTCATTTGCAAAGAAAAGTTAAGCGATCCATCAAACGCCAATGGTCATTGAAGGGAACAAATCCCGAATCTTCCAAGCCGCTTCCGATAGTAATAATTTTGGCAGCGTGTCAATGACAATTATTATTTATATTACATTTTTAGTACGTAATATTAAATAGTATATTAAATAGCTGTGAGCGACAGCTTGAAATATCGTCCAGACATTATACTAGTAGTCGACAATACTTTTCTCACATACTATTATCAAGTAAGAGTTTTTAGTTTTGCATAATTTTTCAGAAAAATTATATTGAACTGTACGTATTCAATATGAGAGAAAGTATAACCAATACATTTTATGTTTTAAAAACAGAAGCCACTATATTACTGGGCGCAGATATAACGATGTATTCTTTAACGAAGTACATGAACGGTCACAGTGATGTGATCACACACACACACAGGACCTCATAGCCGATATCAAACAAGTATTGGACGCTTGTCAATGAATTAACGAATGTAATTAGATATAGCCACGAAAGTAACGCAATTATATAGCAGGTATTCTAATTGGTACTAATTATATTTTAAATAATATCGGACTTTGGATTTACATCCGTGTTATATTCTTTGATTATATTACGTCCAAATGTCAAGATTCGGATAAATTATTAAAAAGCGAAGGAAATGCTAACCAGGGGGGTGGAGATATCGAAGGACGCAATGCAGAACTTACGGTTGTCTTGTAGGTACACACACTGAGACTCGTTTAAGAAAAAAAAAAGGAAAATAATATATGTATATTAATAATTGAACTTATACTTGATGTGTTACGTTCAAAATTTATTATATCAATTAATATTATAAGTTTAGGCGCAACGGATTTATTTCCTTTCTTGGTTTATTATCTAATGAATCCAAAGCGAAATCTTCGTTGTAGTGATCTTATAGTTAGCTTATATTTTGCGTCGGAAAAGTCACAAATATCAGCGAATATGTTTTACAGAATGCATCGAATAATAAGCTATCTATCGTACTGTCATGTAAATAAATATCCCAGTCGCAGCTAGGACATGGGAAATCAGCCCCGTTCGCGACGGACGAGAAGGAGGACCTGACACGACACGGGCGCACTTCTTTATCGAGTCGACCACGCATCCATGAATTTAGATGAAGAAACCAATTACAGGTTATTCTTAGAATAAAAATTAAAAATTTTCATCCAGAGAAATAATATATAATAAAATAAACGACAAAAAATATTTAATAGCTATAATTAATCGAAGAATATAATTATGTTGAATTACTGTTGAATTAATTTTGCGACTCAAAATATACTGATTACCGTTGATTCGTCGCAAAAATTGTTACTTCTGGGAACTGTCTAGAAAACCCGGAATTAAAATTCCGACCCTACAACAAGATCATCCAACTTTCAACGTAGGACATGAAACTAAACTTGACGGAAGCCGACGAAGAATACTTAACTCTCTATTGGTATACGAACCACGCATTTACTGGCACCCATCAGGCGAGGGATAGTGTTGAGGACTAAATATCTTTAAAATCTTAAAATATAATTTAAAATATTTTATTTATTAGACAACGTATTACGTACAGTACGCTATTACACAGTGATCTAAAATTATGTACTTCTTAAAACGAACGCAAACGAACAATTATTTCCATCAGTAGAATAATAGATTACGAAATGTTCACCTCGAGATTCGTCGTCATATCAGGCTAGCGCTGTGTGATCTTTTCCCCCTCTCTCTTCTCTTATTTGCTCCTTTATTGCTATTTCTTCGTGGCATCCAAGCAACATCAGTTCGCTAAGACAAACAAATTGTTGGTTAAAATTAAGCGCGATTATAATTACTAGAATACAATAATCACGTGGTTATGTCATACTTCATGCGACACTCACAATTAATCACACGCAACGCGTACCTACTTAATCATGTTGCGACGGCAGAAAAATAGAAGCGTACGAAATTACAGCACATTTGATACCCATAATATTTTACGAATAAAATGTGAATAATGAAATCTAATATGGCAAAAAAGTTTCTCGCGATAAGCTTCACGTGCCAAAAACAATACAGCGGCGCTATGCGTCTTGATCTTCGGCGAAGTTATACACGTTCGAACGAACTAGCAGTGTACGAATGTCGAATCTACATTATGTGATAATTAGATTTTGTTATAAGGAATAAACGTAAGGTTGATATAATTAAGTTTTGCTTACTAATTAAATAAGTCGCCTTGCCACTCATTCCGAAGCCGATCCATCCCGTGTCCGCCGCGTTCTGCAAATAAAAAATAAATGTAATTAAGATGGCGAAACGGCTTCATCTCCCGTGCGATCAATTTGACGCGTCAAGTGCGCCGCAAAGTTTCTCATTTTCACTTTTATCGCTTTGAGTGTTAATTGCTTGAATTTTTTGGAAACGTAGCAAGAGCTTTAGAATTCTTTATAAAACAGATAGAATTTTTGCAAATTACACATATATTTGGTTTTACATCCGAATTTTTCTGATTAAAGCAAGAAAACCGTGAATTAATCGCTTGTTAATTATCAAAGTATCATTCATTGTCAATAAACATGTTTGTAGAAGTGTATATATTAAAATGCGATTCAGGCATGCTAAGTTTTTATGCTTTACTTTGATTTTAAGTTTTATACAACTTAGAATTTGCGAATAGAATTTAAAATCACAATAAAATCACAGAGAATTAAAATAAAATTCTATTAATTATACATGTATGTATTATAATATCTTCAAAAATTTTTTGTTAAGACTTAGGTTTGTCTTACAAGGGGAGGGTCAACCCTTCGGGTCACCGATTTTGCCGAACTTTTGCAGGAATGTAGCATTTATATAGAAGTAACAGATGCTATACGGAGACGATGCGACTCTCAAGTATTTACGAGAAATCGCGGTTTAAAGTTTAAAGTTAGTAAAAAATAATACCCAAATGGAATGCATATCTTATTAATGTATTCCCATTCAACGGTCTTCCTATTCCCAAATGGTAATAGCTTTATTTCTCTTTAACAAAATTATAATATCAAAAGAATTAAAGACGTAACAGTACAAAATGACAATATTTAATTAAAATAAATAAATTTTTCTCGTAAAAAAACTTGGCGCTGCTTTTTTACTCTCGCCGCATTCTTCCATAAATTATTTTTATTGCTTCTTTATTCAATCAAAATTTTAGTACTTTATTCAATTTCAAGGTTTAGCAGCGACAAGTTTTCTTACAAGAAATTTTTTTTTATTTTAATTAATTAATATTATAGCTCCCTGCTCCGTGCCTAGTGCTCCGTGTGCTCCGTGCTAAATTTTGATTGAATAAAGAAACAATAAAAATAATTTAAGGAAGAATGCGGCGAGAGTAAAAAAGCAGCGCCAAATTTTTTTACGAGAAAAATTTATTTATTTTATGAGACGACTCATATCCGAAATGTTACATATCGGTGTGCAATCCAATCAGTTTATATATGTATGTACAAGTATACAATCCTTTATCTTTGATTTAACTTCATTTGTTTTGATTTTGATTAAAACAAACGATGTGCTGCGATCAGCAACACATTTCATTGCTTGATAATCAATTCATCTTCTGAATGCTCTATTAATTTGCATGTGTATTTGAGCGTAAGTGAGCGCGGGCGTGTGTGCGTGCATGCGCATGCATGCATGCGTACTCTCTCGTTCTCTCGCTCTCTCTCCCTCTACCATCCTCTCTCTCTTTTCCCCCCTCTCTCCTACTTCTCCTTCTCCTCCTCCTCCTCCTCTTTCTACCCTCTCTTTTCCTCTCTGCCGGTCGGTCTCGTTTGCATCATCAGAAATTATTATACGTATGTATCAGTTATATTCACTTATACATTGCATGATAATTTAAATAATATTAAAACATTGTGAAAGCCCTTTGAAGGACGAAATCGTAAATGTGTGCGTATGTATGACTGAAATCCCCAAAAATGCCACTTTTTCACTTTTTTGTAATAGATCTCCGAGATCTCGGAATTCATTGCACTGATTTTATTCGCACTAATCACAATTGGAAGCTTACATCGACATTATATAAGAAAAGTGCCTTTAGATTTTTAAATGTAAATTTAGTTCTTAAGATATTTTACTCGAAAACTCGTTTGACATAAAGATTCCGAATACGCTTAAAGTAGCATCTCGATGTTTATGCTGTGACATAGTCACATGGTCAGTTGCTTTTTTTTATTTACTTCATGATACGATGCTACTGCGTCAAGTGATAATAATTATCTATTTCTTAGTATATACTGACTTTAGTGTGTGCATGATAAAAAAAAATAGTACATGATAAAAAAATAATAAAGATAACATTTTTTTATATTATTCAAAAGCGCCTTGGTATAAAAAACAAATGCGTGAATTAAATAAAATATTACAGTCTGTAATGTTATGAACAAAATCTTCAAATTTTCTTTAATTTTGCTCACACAAGAAACATTCTATGTCAATTATAGATAGCGTGCACGTAACATGATATCATTTTATATAATGTCATCTCATATATCTTTCGTGCTGAATAATAACGGACATGTGACAATTAAAGATTAAGTAATCAAATGGTGAATTAAACTGATCACTGCGTAGATATTATTATTTCTAAAACGTAATAGCTGCCACTGTATAAAATATCACAGGTTCTTACATTTCCCTTGAAATTTAATTTAATTTAACTTGCAAGTTTTTAGCATTTGTCTTTAAACATCTCTAAGAAAATATAAATTGATCTTGGATTGGAAATTAATTCTAGAAGATTTTGTTACTTCGGTAAAAAAAAAAACTAAAAACGAAGATTGCATCATATGTAAAACATGTCACTAGTCCATGACTATAGATGATTATTAGAGATGTGCAAATAGTTCGAATTTGAATCACCTTAACTCAACAACGAATTTTTTTACTGAGGTTTAACTTTATAAGGACCCAAACCAAGGGTCAAAACGTGAATTTTTGTTTATATTGTTGCCAGTTAGTCGAGTTAATAAATAATATTTTTGGTTTATAATCACTGGCGGAAGAAGTAATTCATTTTTGTTAATTCGATTCGTATTTGTTCGAAATTGAACCCGTTTTTCACGACGCAGTGTAACGAAACCCCCGTGTCAAAGAGTTAATTGCAGAAGAAATCGAAACTTCCGCGGCATTAAAAATGCATAAAATCTATTTCTAAATATACTTTGATAAATTCAATATATTTTCGCGGAATTAAAGTCTCGTTCTATTTTCGTTTCCTGTTATTCTCAGAAGCATGATCGAAAAACCGAGTCGTCTGATAGTTTTTCAACAGACTGACGCTCTCCTCGGAAAGTCGCGTGCTGTAAACACGCGAAAATAAAGCGAGAGCCGCTTGATGAAAACAGAGGCCTGGGGCTCGATTCTCGAATTCATTCGCAAGAGAAACGTATGCGCAAATTCTGCTCTTACAGTGTCGACCTCGGAGTCGGCTTCGATCGTTTTGAATTCGAAACAGCTGATCTCGAGGCCGATCGCCCGCTGATTGGCTTTAGCGAATTTTTGACTCATTCCGGGGACCGAGAAGATTCCAGAATCGCGCCGGGTATAAAACCCCTGATTCCCACTCTCTCGGTCTCACTCTCGTTCGATCCAGTTCGGCAGGGAAAGCGGGTACTTATTGCCAATAGCGTTTAAAGATTCAACTTTCGTTTATTCGACGCATAGAACGAGACTTTCGTGGCTCGCGAAAGGCTTTCTTTTCGCCCGTTCAGCAACCGTGTGGCTCGCGGTGACGAACCTTTTTTCTCGTGTGCGGAATCGCGACGGTCAATTCTGTGGCTCGCGGATTGACGACTATTTTGTTCGATGAGACAAACTGTAAATAGCTGTAAATAGACTTGTTTATCCGTGTAAATATAGACTGTACATAGATTAAATTCAGTGTTCTTCCCTCTGTCACACTTTACCACTAGAACCTTTCTCCGCTCGCGCACAGTATTCGAATCGATTCGATTCGACGTGAGAATTTCAAAATCGATTTGATTCGATTTCGAACATGTTATCAAAGATTCGATTCGATTCGACCTCCTAAAGCCTTGTGTCCACGATGCTAGAACTGCGTCCGAGTTTCGGTTTAAGCCAATCAACTTGCAGCTCTTACAGAAAAGTAGCAGTTTCATTGGCTTAAACCGAAACTCGGACACAGTTCTAGCATCGTGGACACAAGGCTTAATAAATGCTTCATTTGCACACCTCTAATGATTATGCTTCCCAAATTCCAGATTGGTGATTCAATATATAACCATTATTATACGTTGTATTGTAAGAATGTTATAAAATGAAGTTTTTAGAAGAAATATTTTCAAATGTTCTTTAATTACAAAAACTTTTTCTAGTGATACATTGATCGCGACTATAGCAAACGCTATAACCTTTGATAGTCCGACCATCGATTAGATTCGCGTGACGGAGAATGAATAAATTTAGTGACTTCATAGGCCGTATAGTTTTGTATTCTACAATACGTCGTATGTCACTGTCGGATGTCGCAACGTAGCCGATGGTCCAAATGAGCAGAGAACTCGTTTTCGCAAAAAAAAAAATTCTCTCATTGGACCATCGGCTGCGTTTCCGATACCCGACAGCGACATACGACGTGTTGTAAAACAGGCCTAAGCAGCGTGTTTCAGCCATAATCGGCAAGAAGTAAACCCGACGCGGTGCACTTGCTCCGATAATCTGCCATGTGCCCCACTCGCTTTATGCTGCCGGCGAGAAACGAGCCGGGAGTTCATCGCTTCATTATATGACGCGGCGTGTAGTCCCGATAAAACTTCCTACCAGGCCATGTGTGAAAACGCAGTCGAGTCACGATAAGCGAACGTGCTTTAACGTACCTCGATTCGAGTCGATTACTGCATGGTCGAGTCATTAATTTTTTTTTTTTATCGCGTGTATAACGTTCTCCTTCTTGTTGTATGCAACACTCGAGGTAAAAGCTACATAGCGAATATTAATCGATACCAGTCGGTACTAGGCGTCGCGATCCAACAGTTCAAGATCACAATCGTGTTGAGCGTGAATGCGTGAGTACGTGGATAAAGCATTCGTCTTTAATCAACGTGGAATTTTTGAATTTGCTGGAGAGGAACATTATCATGAGATACGTCGCGGCACTCGATGTCGGTACCACCACGGTGCGTTTTCACATCCTGAATGAGAAGACGATCACGGTAGCTTCTTCGATGGAGAAGGTTTGTTGCGATTAATTCCCTATAAAAACTCGGATGATAACGGAATTGGAATTTGTATTTGAGAATGAAACTTAAATATTTTGTACGATATGACTAAAATTGAAGTTAACTATAGTAAGGTATGTAATTTTTGAGTCCTACGAGAGCTTAAGAAAGATAAGAAATTATAATGATCCAGGAGATACCACTGAAAAAAATCCGATATCACTAGTGTATATCTGATATCATTAGTTTTGTTATTCTCTCTTTCTCTCTCTCACAGTTATTCTGTGATATAATATACTTTGTAAAATGCAGTATTTTACATTATTAGAAAAATTAGTAAGAGATGAGTGTATTTTATTGTTTTAATAATGCGCTGAAATAAAATTAATAAATCAAAATTAATATTAAATCGATGACATATTTAATCTTATGCTTATCAGTAATTCGCGAAATGGTAAGAAATAAGCAAACACGTGGTTCGTTTTTATCTCTTTATTATTAATTTCAGTTTTTATACGCTGTTACGCATGTACGATGTTTTGCATACGTCGCATAATAAATGAATATAGCAAGTTTCTTTTTTTTTTTTAACTGTAAAGCAATAATGTCTTTTGCGATGCAATGCTTATCTGTGCAATGACGTCAATAATTCATTCAACGTAAATAATTCATTACCTGAACAGAATTCATTTTCTGTCAGAAATAGAAAAAAAAAATTGTCTCTGTAATTTTAAGCAGTAGAGTGAATTACCACGAAACATGATAACATTCTATGCCAGCTATAAATAGATCTATGAAAGATGCATGTATACTGTCGGAGAAAAGATTTTTTTTTTTTTGGAGTAAAAAGATATCTTTTAGATTACAGTTTCTCTCGAGAAACGTAGAAAATATTGTCCAACACTATAGGTACAGAAAGAAGCAAAAGGAGAACTAAAGTGCTTTCAAGGTCATACCATTCATGCAGTCATTACTGCAGTGTAAAGGTGCTTATTAGATCTGCGGGGATTAATAAAGTCAGATATAACAGAACTATAGAACATTTCATGGTAGATTTTATATAAGTACTAAACATCGATTTAAAGCATCGACGATATGAAGATCGTTACGTCTGAGAATAGAATAATTTTTATTTCTCACACGCGGAACTTCTTTAGAATCTATAATCATAATTAAGCAATTGCAAACACATTATAATGATAAATTTGTGCAATTAATAATTCACTGGCAATATATAGGTATACATTGATTTATAATATAATGCATTATAATAAAACATTTCTTACTTATTTGTAAATAACATATATAAATTGATTTTGTTTTTTATAAACAGATCAATAGTCCAAATTTTTTCTTCATTTCCTTCTTTCTCAAACTCTTTATGAAATGCTTCATTATTTTATAACATAATAGAGTATTTATAATCCAAGAATTAATAAATAAAAAATTTTATTTAAAACTTTTGTTGATATTTTTCTCCGAAAAACCGTAAATAAAAACAAATATTAAGCTGGAACTTCAAAATTATTAAATTAATTTGATAACTAATCAAATATATTATATAAACTAAAGATAAAATAAAAATATATAAAAATAAAACTTTACTCTTTCCAATTTAGATAGATTTGATCTATCCAGAGCCTGGTTTTGTGGAGATAGATCCCGATCAACTATGGCGGATTATAATAAAAGTAATCAAGGATACGTTAGACCGTAAGTTATCAATAGCATCATCTTTTGCAAAATATTAATTTGATAAACTCTTTCTTAATCACTTCTTAATAGTATAAATAAACAAAATATCATGTGCACATATATGTCCTGCTACATATATCTGTCTCCTTTCAATGGGATATAACGAACGAAAAGGGGTACATACATAAAAATTTAGAATCATGTATTAATAATTGTTTTTGAGAGGCGCATGACGGATCTCTTCTCGAACTTCACGATTCATAATCTGGAATGGATGAACGCAGAAAAGTTTGGTTTCACGCATTTTCAGTAGACACATGAAGCTTCAATTTGAGCCGTGATTGATCATATTAATCTATTAATTATAAATTGGAAAACTCATAAAAAGTTGCATATTGCTGATATCCTTAAATTTTTACGCTAATTAATTTATGAATAAGATTGTCGACTGATAAATTTTCATTCATCGAGTAAGACCAGCGTTGGCTTGAGTTGAATCTTATATTGGCTACCCGTCGAAAGTGTGGCAAACCTCATTTCTGTATTTCGATCTGTTCTAGAGGTGTCCACCGTAAACCGAGATGACGTCAATCGGATGCATCGAAAGTAAGAAATAATAAATGCTTGTTATTTATATATGATTTCGTTATTGCAATTAAATTTATATTTTCAGGTTTTTTTATTCTCATTCAAGTCGCATCTCATTTGATCAAACAAAACACTTTTTCTTTGCATATTGATCTGACCTAATAACGGAGTGCTTTTTCTTTTTCGTCAAGTAAGAATTCATGTATCTTTTTGAAGGTATCTTATATTCCAAATATTTAGCTAGTTATCTCTTATCATCTTTGTTCACAAAGAGAAATTTAAAAATAGATATAAAGAAAAAATAGAGATAGCCTTAGAGCTTTGGATTTCACCGCACACACGATCGACTGATATCCTTTATAATATTTAGTTTGTTTTCTATTTTATCTCGGAACTTATTTTTCCGAGCGTTAATTAAATAAATTTGCTTTATTTATGATTGCAGATAGCGGGATTGACCCGAAGAATATTGCCTGCATTGGAATTTCATCGCAACGAGGTAGTTTTATTACTTGGAACATAAAAACTGGAAAATACTATCACAAGTAAGAATACCACAAAAACGCGACAATGGAGTTTTCGATAAAGATATTTCGGTTTGAACAAAATTTCACGATTACAATTGTTATTTCAGGTTTATAACATGGAAGGATCAACGTGCAGCCACTTTAGTCGAGGAATGGAACCGATCAATAACGATGAAAGGTTTAAGAATGGGCGCGGGTCTCTTGTACATATTTACAAGGAAAAAACGATTTTTAGCTGGCAGCGTGCTGAAATTTATGAATTTACAGGTTGAAATGCTTTATCAGTCGATACTTTGTTTTGATAGTTCTTGATTTCGATCATGTCAGATCGTCGTATTTCATCAAATTTAGACTATTATTATTAATAGCATAATTTAATTTGTAACAAAATTTGTAGATTTTTTCAAGCTTCTACCAATGCTAGTTTAGGATCTTAATTTACTTCGCTTTGATTCATAGGTTACTTTAAAATTAGTGTGGGCTCTCCAGAATATACCGGATCTTCGAGAAGCTGCGTACAATGAAGAGGTGGCGTTTGGAGGTGTGGATTGTTGGCTGTTATATAAATTAACAGGTAAATATTTTACGTTTTGCTTTTAGACTTATTTTAGTGTCTTATATAATAATATGCCCTAATAATATTTCTCTTATAAAGATTAAAAATTTATATGTATAACATTATATTCTCTTACAATAAAAATAACAGTAATAATAATAATAATTTTTATCCGTTTTATAACAACTGATTAATAGTTTGTTTATTACAGGAAGGCATATAATGGATGTTTCAAGTGCTTCAGCTACTGGTATTTTCGATCCATTTACAATGGAATGGGCCAACTGGGCGTTAGGTATTTTAAAACTGCCACGAAATATTTTTCCAGAAGTGGTTGATACAGCAGGCAATTTCGGAGTTACGCCCGAAAATATATTCGGAGCTGAAATTCCAATTTGTTGCTCCGTAAGTAATCAAATATAAATCTTTGTTTAATTTAATGATTAATAGTATAACAACAATTGTAGTTAATTTTGAACATACACACTATATACTCATAAGTTAATTTCAAAGTTAATAAATTCCTTTAATCCTAATAATATCTCGATAAAATTAGATGGCTGACCAAGCAGCATCTTTATTTGGTTCAGGATGTTTTAAGCCTGGCGATCTCAAGGTTACTATGGGAACAGGCACGTTCGTGAATGTTAACACAGGGCAAGAACCTCACGCATCTGTTGCTGGTAATGTTCCAAATTTATATTACACATCAGTAATTATATATTTACTAATTTTAAAATATTTAACAGAACTAAAATTTAAAAAATTATTTATAGGACTTTATCCAGTTGTCGGATGGCGAATCGGAAAAGAATTAATATATGTTGCGGAAGGATCTTCAAGCGACACCGGTATATTAATAGAATGGGCTAAATCAATAGGTAATTTATTAGTTTTTCGATTACTATAAAATCTATAATTATTATATTATAAAATCTATAATATCATATAATATTATATATCAAATAGATAAATTCATTTACAAGCCAGAGTAAATTATTTTATTTACAAAAATACTGTCATTATATCACATAACATAATTTATATGAATGTCTATTCCATATTGTATAATATAATGTACATATAAGTTTTTAAAGCAAAAAATAATATTTCATTCTTCTAGGAAAAACTATATATTATGTATTAATTTTTATCTACGATTGTTACAGGAATTATAGACAATATTTCGGAAACATCCACTGCAGCAAACTCGGTCAATGACACCGATGGAGTATATTTCGTTCCGGCATTTAGTGGATTGCAAGTATGTTTTATTATAATACATTACATTTTTCGTTATCAATTCATATATACATATAAGAATATTATAAAATCATTTCTTTAACACAAGAAGGTATTTTAATAATCAAATGAAGAAAATTATTTTAAAACTTTCCTAACTTCTTTATGTCTATAAAAACAAAAGACACAAGAAAATATGTGCAATACTTTTTAATAAAAAATGCAAAATATAAAAATTATTGCCACTTTCCTTTAAACTAAGCATTTAAGAAATATTCTTTGTGTTTATACTGTATAAAATTCAAAAGAAAAAAGAACATTAAAGCACGTAGGTACTCGCACAAAATTAAAATAAAAATTGATAATACATCCAAAAATTTATGTCTAATTATACTATGCGTCGTTTATTATTTTAGGCGCCTATAAATGATTATACAGCTGCAACTGGTTTCTTCGGATTGAAGCCCACCACAAGGAAAGAGCATATTATTCGATCTTTATTGGAAAGTCTCGTTTTCAGGATACACCTACTTCACGAATGTTTATGCAAAGAAACTTCTTTCACGTATCAAAGAATAAAGTAATCAAAATTATACGATGATATTATAATAAGCTTTAAAATCCATATTTCATGATCTATACAGTTAATAATAATAAAAAATTTATTACGATATGAGAGAGAAAGGAATGCTTTATTTGGTTTTACTATCAATTTCTGACTTCTGCTATTTTTAACGCAATAATCATATTTGTAAATACATATAACATTGTATTGATTCGTACTAACGTATCGTTATTTTTTAGGGTCGACGGTGGAGTGTCCAAAAATAATTTTGTTATGCAATCGTTAGCTGATTCGACGGGGTTGGAAGTAGAACGTCCGGTATCTGTCGAAATGTCCATCTTAGGGGTAGCTTTCTTGGCTGGTTTACAATGTGGTATAAAAAAGTCTTTTTTATTATAGTTTGTTTATATTTTACATTTTAAAATTTAAAAACTATTAGAAATCTAATTTTTTCATATATAATACAGAATGTCCCAAAATCCGCGAACATGGAATGAATGTCCAGCGCGCGCTGCACCTGATTAACTTTAATGCATAACTTAAAACATTTACTCATTAGCTTCTAATTGTTCTATTTAAAAACTACTAGACGCAATTTTGCTGAAGACAAGAAATTATTTCTTTTGGTACAAAGAATGCATTTCGTGTATGTGAATACACTGGGACACCCTGTATATGCTAATTGTAAATAGACAAAGATAATTCCATAAAAAATTATATAATTTCTGTATTTTTTGCTTGCGCTTCATTTAGTTTAATATTAAGATGTATAATGAAAAGAAGTTGTGTCAATTAAAAGAATTATAAAAAATAATTTATTATGTTTATACCAAGAAATAATAACTGAATATTAAGAGTTAGGAGTTGTAATTAAACATGCATAATTGTGCTTGTAATAATAATCTTTCATGCATTGTTTAATTCCAGGATTATGGAAGAACAGAGAAGAATTGTTAGAACTTCGACAAATGGACCGGATATTCAAGCCAAACGAAGAATCGCGATTATCTTATCAACACGCGCTGAGCCAATGGAAACGCGCTGTGGAGCGCTTTAAAAATTGGTACTGATAATTACTTCCAAATAAAAACAATTTTTTAATGGTTAATTAGGAATTTTTTATATGAAAATATATATATATATATATATATATATGTACATACTATACATTTGTCTTCTTCTTCTTCTTCTTCTTCTTCGGCACTACAGCCCAGCGTGGGCTTTGGCCTCTCTAAAGTTCCGAGACAACCTGGAGGATCGGTGGTCCCCCTCCAAATACAGAGAGGTTCACGTGACAAGAACTCTCAATAGGTTGTTATCACCTTCCGAGATGTGGCAATCGATTAAAACCGACGATTTTTGGTCAGATTTGAACTCGGATCTTCGGTTCATAAGATTACAATTCTCTGCGTCATATTGTCACACATATACATTTGTACCGTTCTATACACGGAGAGAACGGTTTTGCTGAATTATCCAAAATTTTAGCTGGATATAAATCTGAAAATAATTTTGTTGGACCATCAAAATAATTTATGTAGGACAACAAAATTTTTGACACTAGCAAACAGTTTGAGTGTCCTACATAAATTATTTTGATGGTCCAACAAAATTATTTTTAGATCTATATCCAGCTAAAATTTTGGATAATTCAGCAAAACCGTTCTCTCCATGTAGATATTAATTGATCAGCTAATCCGTCAATTAATGTTAGAGATTAAAACAATTATGTAAAAAAAGAACAATATAGAAAGCAGTTTCTTTATTGTAAAACGTAAAAATTCCATTACTAATATTATTTTTACTGTATTGTTCATATCATATCGCACAGTTGCATAACATTTCAACGTAATTCTCAATTAAGATGAAAGCCATAATCATTCAGTTCTAGATGATATCTACGATAAAATGCAAACATGCCATGTTTATTTGCGTAATGCAATTTCATTAGAGTTCTCACTATGTTTAAGCTAAAATTGCGTTCTCAGATAACTTTTCTTTATAAAACTTAACACACACACATGGTATTTAATCATTTAAATTGATTAAACAGAAATACATTACACAAATATAGGTACGTATAATTTTTTTAATACAAACAACAATTAAATTATATTTTCTAGATAATAAAGTAAAGAATACAATCACTCTTTTCGCACGTAGCCAATTTATATCGCTTTTCATTATCATGTTATTCAACTTATATTAGTACCTACAGCATTCACATACAATTAATAGAATTTTCCATGAGTACAGCTCAGAAAGTAATATTAAAGTTCTACATTTGTACTTCACTTAATTAAAAACAGAAAATTCATATTAGATATTATCAGAAATAATATTATAAAGTATACTTTATTTCTAACTATAATATTATTTCTGATAATATTATAAAGTATACTTTATAATATTATTTCTAATAATATCTATAAACTTTTTAATGAACGTATACCGATACTGAGATAATCCTAAAAATTATAATTATTTATTGACGCTGGTTAAACATGTATTTCATATCGAGGAAAAGTCAGGCAAACAATAGTTAACTATACAAGTAAAATGTTATACGCGCGCGGGCGTGAAACACGTAATAAGTGAAATTGCATGACCTACACAGGCTGGCGGCGATATATCATACTAGCACGCGAGATACCTTATCATCAGCTACATTAGTTGCTCGCCAGGGTATAGGGTTCATTACAAATAACACGCCAGGACTAGTATTCTGTCCAAATCAAATTTAGTCTCACAGACAAGTTAGTAGAGAAGTGTAACACGTTCTTTTTCCGCACTGTACGACAATTTGGTCAGTCTCGCAATTAAACAGCGACTATCAGTGCCTATTTCGTATATCCGAGATCTATTGTTTATGTAATTTATCGTTTCATCGAAAAACCGCGTTCAACTGCACTAAAATTAAAAAAACATAACGTAAGCTTATTTATACAATATTATAATAATAACATTATTTAATATATCTATAAATACATATTTGTTAATTAAATATATTAGTCCATCTAGGTTATAGTGAAAAATTTAAGATAATGTCAAGTGTAAAAAATCTAAAGCAGGCAGTTATGCCCATTACATGGCTTAATTGTATATGTTGCATGGGTATATTTGAAATACCCATAAATCGACCACGATATTATCTAAGTGCTCTCTACGTCATCTCAATGTGGATTGGATATTTCATTTTGGTTTACAAAGAAATTCACATTTTCCAAAAAATTTTCATTCAAGAATTTATGATATTTTATTTTGTCATAGCATTTAACATCTTAGCTGCCGTCTTAGCTATAATTCTATTCTGGTGGAAAACAGAGGTACGTTTTATAACATTTTGTATAAAATTAGTGCAGAATTGGTAAACAAAAGTTATGAAAAGATTACATTAATGAATTGCGAAAACATTAATATTAATCTAATTTTAAAATATGTATAAAGTGTATGTACACACAGAGAAATTGTTTTCTTTTCTTTTCTTTACACATTTCTTGTGTATATGGAATTGTTTACTATTGTATTTGCATGGGTATACCTACATTTTTCTCTTTGACATTATAACGTATCTTCGAATAAATATTATTAATCAAATTTACTAATCTATTAATAAATTTCAATACTTGAAGAATATGAATAACATAATTAAGAGGAATAATATAGTGGACAACACTTTAGAAGCATTGGGCATAAAATCAGAGTATCAGAAGACCTTACGCAATATTCTTTGTCTTATGGCAGTCTGGGTAGTAAGCACAATAACATTAATAATCATACATGTAGCATGGCTGTATCGCGATAATGAATACTGGGCTCTTCTTTATTGCAACATATGCATATGTTTTCCGATTGTTATAAATTCTGTAGTGGATCTCACCTTCGCCTCGTTTATCAGGCAAGTAACATTTTTGTTAAAGAAATGAACAACAATAACAATATCTCGTGAAAATCTTGACCAAAAGATTAGAATTGTTAAGATTTCTTTGATTTCTAAGATATTTGTCGATTATAATAATATCTCTTTAAATTTTTTGTAATCGACAAGTAAATGTATGACATATGTTTCTGTTTACGCATTTGAGTATTAATTAAGATTGAAATATGGCAGATGTGTACAAATAAAATTTCAAAAGACAAATACTCTAATCAACAATATAGTGCTTTGTGTAAATGAATCAAATGCCTACAAGATTCATAATCAGCACGATAGTACGTCTATTGCATTTGTAATGGCAAACTATAAAAACAACAAAGACAAGATAATGCATCTCATTCAAACGCTAAGGTAAGATCAATATATAATTCTTGCTTCCATTATAAAATTTCTATTAATTAATACGATATAACAACTAAACATTGAAAAGACCTTATAATTAAAATTAATTATAGTATAAAATATAAATAATAGTTTAAAATATAGCTGTTTTTTTTATCTTACTATACCTACTTATATAATATCTAAGTTATTGTAATATACATATATAATTTTTTTTGCTGAAAACTAAGCCTATATTATATATCTTTCTCTCTTCCCCACCACCTCGCGCACACACACACATACACATAATATGGATTCTGTAACTTGATCAAATAATCGAGTATTTGAAAGATTTTAATATTACTTAAATAATCATGCACTGACTAATTAATATTTTTCTATCAAAGACATTTACATTTGGAAATTACGAGAATAGGACGGCAAATTAATCGTGCTTATTGTCTGCAAATTCTGATCGAAATGGCAGACCATTTTATGATAGTAACATCGACTACTTACTGTGTATATGGTGCATTTTCTGGCCAATTAAGCGTGACAGTCAACAAGGAACAGATTATTGGCATGGCAATATCGGCATGCATTTATTCATTTAAAATTATATTAATAAATTGGCTTTGTACGAATGTATCAGCCGAGGTATAAAAAATTATTTTCTAGTAATAAAAATAATATATATCTACAATTATAAGCAATATTTAAAAACAAGTTATTTACAGTTAAACATATAAAATTTACATTAGAAATATTATATAATTTAGTTATCCCTGATGAAATTTTTTTATCATATTTTCTGAGAAATTTTCTAAGAATTTCTCATTTTTTAGATTTATAAATAATTCTGAAAAAATATGTAAAATTTCTTACAATTAGATATTTTCAGGAATAATTGGATAGGGATTTTCGGAATATTTCAGTATTTGTATGTATAAAAATTTCTAATAAATTGCGCGGATTTTCTCGTATTTATTTAGATTTTTACAAAGTATTGGCAGGAAAATCTGAAATATTCCATTATTATTTTGTCTGAGCTTTTCTGAAAAACATTCCAATTTGTTTAAAAAATCTGAAAAATTCTGAGAAAGTTAAAATTTTCAAAGAAATTCTGATTAATAATATGAAAAATTCTGTGAGACAGTTTTCCATCAGAGATTGTATATAAATTGTATATATTCAGGAATGTCTTTTAGTATTTATATATGTGTGGGTATAATAATTTTCATTTTTTGTATATGAATGTGTGATGTGCACCGCACATACATTGTGCGATTTATTTCTAATTTTAGGTCAAATTTGCATCGTATGTATTAATATTTATTTCAGGCTTATAAAACTGGTGAAATTATACAATCTTTTGAAGGGTCATATATTGATGATGACATGAGAGAAGAGGTAAATCTGTTCGTGCATGTGTGTGTATTTTTATTATTGATATCAATCAAATTAGATCTCTTTCTCCACACATAACATAAAACATTAATAATATTTATTATCGTATATACAGTAATTGATTTATTTAGGATATAAATTGCAAATATATCTATAAATTCAACGTATTGTTTATGTATATAACATGAATAATGCATATATTTAAGAGTATATATTTACGTATATAATAAGAAATGCAAATGTATTTGCAGATTCATCAATTTGCACAGCAACTAGTGCTTAATTCATTAAATTTTACCGCTGCTGGTTTCTTTTCAATTAATAATTGTCTTACTGGCAAGGTATGTTATTTACTTACTTGTTTAACTTAATTATTTAAATAAAATTATGTTACTTATTTACTTTCAATAATAATGTTTCTAACATAATTGTTAAAAACATTATTATTGAGTATAAATGTTAAAGAATTAAAGCGTATATCTATATTATTTAATATATAATCGTGAGATTTTTGAGAACAAAAATAATAAGATATCGTATAGGTATAGATACATATGTCATATATGTATATAAAGTATATTTTTTCAGTTCTTTGCCACGGTCACGACGTATGTTGTTATTTTAATACAAATGAACACATTCATAAACATAATGACATGAAAGATGAGAGTTCAAACATATTATAATAGGTATATACAAGTACCTACTCGGCTACTGCTATTCCAAGAATCAAAAGTTTACAAAAAAGTTTAATAAGAGCTTACTTAAATTACTATTTTTTTTATAAATGTCATGTATTTGACAAAAAATTAAAATTTTTTAAGTGTATTAAAGTGTACCTATACATTAAGTTAATCAAAACATTTTTTTTACATTATACAAACTTAATTAGTAAAATTTTGTTAATTTTATTTCTCCTATATTCTTACTCTCTCCTGCAATGCTGAAGATTTGTAATAAATCAAATTACAATGGTATACAAAGATAAGCAATACAATAATACATTAGCAAACAATGTGATATTCATTTCCAAGTGATATAAGTTATTAGTTAGAGATATACAAAATCAACTTTTTATAAATATATAATCTAACAATAAGTTGGAGAGAAAATTTGTTTATATATATATATATAAATTTTTAATCTTTGGGTCTCAAACAGAAATACATATATTGTACAATTACATGTATAATATTTCCTATATAAACAACAATCATATTATATTTTTTAGATAATAAAGTAAAGGTTACAATCAATCTTTTCACACGTAGCTATAATTTATATTATACTTTTCGTTATCATCTTATTCAATTTATATTCGTACAACATACACGTACAATCAATAGAAGTTCCATATGAGTATAGCTCATCAGAAAGTAATATTAAAGTTCTATATTTGTACTTCATTTAATTAAAATCAAGGACAAAAGATGTACACAACAGAAAGATCATAGATATTATCAGAAATAATAATATAAAGTACCGAGACACACAGAAATAATGCTAGATTACAATTATTTATTTGACGCTAGCTAATATCTCTCAGTATCGAGGAAAGTCAGACAAGCTATAGTTAACCAAAAAAGCTAATAATTGAAAGTGTTTAACAATATACACTACCGGCGTAAAACACGGGTAATAAGTGAAATTGCACGACCTACGCAGGCTGACAGCGATGTATCATACCAGCACGCGAGATCGCTTATCAGCTGTTAGTTGCAGCTCGCCAACTGTAGGGTTCATTAAAAATAACACGTTGAACTAATATTCCATCCAAGTCAAATTTAGTCCTTACAGACATTGGACACGTGTAACACGTTTTCTTTCCGTATTTTACGACAATTTGATCACACTCGCAATTAAAAGCCAACTCTCAGTGCTTCTTTCAGTTATTCCAAACTTATTGTTTATATGATTTATTATTTTAACGAAGAAACCGTATTCACTTGCACACAAAAGTTAAAAAACATAACGTAAGCTTATTTATAAAGTATTGATCGTAACATCATTTAATAAATATATACTTGTTAATCAAATAGATTAGGCATCTAGGTTGTTAGTGAATGGTTAAAGATGATGTCGGGTGTCAGAAATTTGAAGCAAGCAGTTATGCCTATTATATGGCTCAATTGTATATGTTGCATGGGTATATTTGAAATACCCATAAATCGCCCACGATATTATCTGAGTGTTTTCTACGTCATCTCAATGTTGACAGGATATTTCATTTTGTTTTACAAAAAATTTCACATTTTTCAACAAAAATTTATTCAAGAATTTATGATATTACATTTTGTCGTGGCAGTTAACGTCTTAGTTGCTGTCTTGGCTATAATCTTGTTCTGGTGGAAATCAGAGGTACGTAATAACATTTTGCGTAAAATTAATGATGTAGAAGTCGCAAACAAAAGTTGGAAAAACTTTACTAATAAATTGCAGAAACATTGATATTTACAATTAGTTAATTTTAAAATATGTATAACACAAATTTTTTTCTTTTCTTTACATTCTTATTGTAAATATACGAAATTGTTAGGTATATATTTGCCCTATACGGCCTATACATTCTTTTCTTTGACGTCACAACGTGTCTTTTCGAATAAATATTATTAAGCAAATTTACTAATCTATTAATAAATTTCGATACTTAAAGAGTACAAATAACATAATTAAGAGGACTAGTATAGCGGACAATACTTTAGAAGCATTGGGCATAAAATCAGAGTATCAGAAGACCTTTCGCAATATTCTCTGTCTTACGGCTATCTGGATAGCAGGCATGATAACATTAATCATCATGTATGGAGTATGGATATATCGTGATATTGGATACTGGGATCTCTTTTGTAACAACATATGCATGTGTTTTCCGATTGTTATAAATTCTGTAGTGGATCTCACCTTCGCCTCGTTTATTAGGCAAGTAACATTTTTTTAAAGAAGTTAACAACAATAACAACATCTCGTGAAAAGCTTGACCAAAGGACTAGAATTGTTAAGATTTCTTTGATTTTTAAGATATAATTTATTGATTATAATAATATCTTTTTATAAATTGTTTGTAATGGACAAATAAACATACAACATGTCTCTATTTACGTGTTGAGTATTGATTAAGATTGAAATACGACAGATGTGTTCAAGTAAAATTTCAGAAGACAAATATTCTAATCAACAATATAGTGCTTTGTGCAAATGAATCAAATGCCTTCAAGATTCATAATCGGCATGATAATACGTCTTTTGCATTTGTAATGGCAAACTATAAAAACAACAAAGACAAGATAATCCATCTCATTCAAACGCTAAGGTAAGATCAATAATAATTCTTGCTTCTATTATAAAGTTTCCATTAGTATGATATAACAAATATACATTATATGTATAATTGTTTACAGAATAGTTTTTTTCATCTCACGTATTCTTTCATAATTTCTAAGTTAATGTAATACATATATATATAATTATATTTTTGTTAAAAATTAATAGCTTATTTTATCTATCTTTCTCTCCCCCATTCCCTCACTCACACACATACACATAATATATAACCTTGATTTTATAACTCGGTCAAATAAACGTGTATGTTTAAAAGATTTTAATATTACTTAAATAATCATGCACTAACTAATTAATATTTTTCTATCAAAGACATTTACATTTGGAAATTACGAGAATAGGACGGCAAATTAATCATGCTTATTGCCTGCAACTTCTGCTCGAATTGGCAGTCCATTTTACAGTAGTAACATCGAGTACTTACTGTGTATATGGTGCATTCTTTGGCCAGTTACGAGTGACAGTCAACAACGAAAAGATTATTGTCTTGATAGTGGTGGCATGCATTTATTCATTTAAAATTGTAATAATAAATTGGCTTTGTACGAGTGTATCAACTGAGGTATAAAAAATTATTTTTTTCTATAATAACAATAATGTATACAATTATACGCAATTAAGTTATTTACAGTTAAACATATCAAGTTTATATTAAAGAATATTACATAATTTATTTATTGTATATAAATTGTATATACATAATGTCTTTTCAAATACTTATATGTGTGCATAATAATTTTAATTCTTCATATATAAATATATGATATGCATCGTACACTTATTGTGCGATTTATTCCTAATTTTATGTCAAATTCACATTGTATGCATTAATGTTTATTTCAGGCATATAAAACAGGCGAAATTATACAATCTTTTGAAGGGTCATCTATCGATGATGATATGAGAGAAGAGGTAAATCTGTTCATGTATATTTTTATTATTTATATCAATCAAATTAGATCTCTTTCTCCACATATAACATAAAATATTAATAATATTTATATACGGCGATTAATTCATTTAATATATTATTGCAAATTTGTCTATAAATTCAATGTATATTATTTATATATGTATATAACATGAATGATGCATATATTTAAGTATATATGTTTATGTATATGTATAATAAGATTGCAAATTTATTTGTAGATTCATCAATTTACACAGCAACTAGTGCTTAATTCATTAAATTTTACCGCTCATGGTTTCTTTTCAATTAATAATTGTCTTACCGGCAAGGTATGTTATTTACTTATTTGTTTAACTTAATCATTTAAATAAAATTATTTATTTTCAATAATGTTTTTAACATAATTGTTATATGTTAACAAATTAAAGTGTAAAGCTACATTATTTAATATAATTGTGAGATTTTAAAGTGAAAATATAAGATACCATATATAGTTTTATTTTTTCAGTTCTTTGCCACGGTTACGACGTTTGTAGTTATTCTAATACAAATGAACACATCTACATATATGACATAATGACATGTAGAATGAGAATTCAAACATATTATAGATACCTAATAAACCATTTTCTATTAATATATTATTGTTCCAATATATAAAAGGTTACAAAGAAATTTAATAAGAATTTATTTAAATTACTATTCTTTATAAGTGTCATGTATCTAATAAAAATTTAAATGTTTTAACCGTATTAGAGTGTTTAGACATTAAATTAATTAAAACTTTTTTAACGTTATACAAAAACTTGATTAGTAAGATTTTATTTCTCCTATATTCTTACTCTCTCCTGTAATGCCGAAGATATGAATAAATCAAATTAATGGTATAAAAAAGTAAGCATACACTGTTAAATTCGTAGTGTCAAGATATACTAAATTTCAGTTGGTTTTAATCATTCTTTTAGGTTTAGGTAGTGCTCCTAATGTCGTTAATTTAACTAAAACAATGTTAATTTAATTAAATCAATATAGTTAAAATAATGTTTTGTGTTGAAATCAATAATTATCCGCATTCTATAATTTCTATAATTTATTAGAACATTAGTAAAATACATACAATCACATCATTTTTTAACTTAGTCTCCTTGCTCATCTTTAATGCACTTGTTCCAGCGTTCCACAAGCTTGCATAGATCCTAAAAAAAAATGTTTTGGTTTGTCCTTCAGTCATGTAGGTATGCAGTATGCACCGCTTCTTGTACATGTTCATCTGTGGTAGATCGATGACCTCCTAAGGAATTTTTAAGTGGATCAAACAAATAGTAATCCAAAGAAGTGAGATCTGGACTATATGTAGCGTTTGAACAGTGTGGACAGAAGTATTTGGGCATGTATTACCGTGCAACAATAACCAACATGTGCAAGAAGCGTTAAATACATGGCTGAGGGACAAATAAAAAACATTTTTTTAGGGTATATGCAAGATTGTGGAACGCTGGAACAAGTGCACTGAAAAGCAAAGGGACTATGAAAAATAATGTACCTATTTATATGTTCTCTACTGTTGTTCTAATAAATTATAGAAATAGAGTGCGGATAATTATTGGCTTTCCATCGTATATAATATATATACATCACATACATTACATACAGTATATATTACACATACGTACGTTATGTGTTACAATACAATAAAAATTACTATAATAATACTTTGTAGAAATATTGATTCTCTCAACTACGTATAGGTATGTATGCCATCGTTTAATGATTTAATGTTTACTCATTATAATGAGTTGATCTAATCAAATATTATCTCATCATCGTGATGAATGTGCCTTTTGTATATTAAGTGACTCTAAACATGGGACTCAATAGTTAGCATATGTAGTTGTAACAGTTGCGATGGTTGATACCATAGAAAGAGCTATAAGTCCTCTTTCTTTAGTCGCTTTTATCCTTGGTTTCGGAATTCTCAAATTTCCTCTCAATTATTGGAAATTTTGCTTGAGTGTCTTTTATATATTAATTGTGTGGAGTCTCTATGGCTGTGCGTTTCACTTTATGATATACGTCTTTTCGCCACGACGTATATTTAACAGCTTTTTGACTTTTTTCACGATTAATATAAATATTCTTGTGACGATAATATCTGTAACCATCACCGTTCGCAAATACCAGGTATATCTTTCCTTTATAAATGTTACATCATTGTTTTAATATCTATAAAGCGTAGCTGATAATATATCTATAAAATGCAATGGTATTACCTGCTATTTTGAAGTTATCTTTATCTTTACTTATTTGAAAAAGTTAAATTTAATTAAAATTTTAGCTAAAATCTATTTTTGCATTTACGTAAAATAAAACTTGCATTTTTTTAAAAAGGATCTTATTTTAAAACATTGATTTCTGGAGAAATTTTAGAAAATGTTAATTGAGAAATTTTGTATTCATTTTTTATTCTGCGTTAAACAATATAAAAAGTTTTAACAAGATTTTTATAAAAAATTATTGCTTTATTATATTGTGTTACATATGTGTTAATTGTTGTATATTTTGGAAAAAATGATACTCATGGTTTATTTATATATTTTCTTGCCGATGTTACTCTCAGAAAATCCACATGTGTATAAAGAAACTTAGTCTTGTGGATGATACATTGGAAGAACTTGGAACGCCCAAGGAATATCGTAGAATTAAAAAATCGGTAATATGGATGTTAATTATATATCTTATAGTGACTCTCACAGTATTTGCTGCCGATTCAATTTGGAATATAGAAAAGCACAATACTATAAAAGCCATGGTTATTCCTCTCGTTCTGGGGTATCCTTTTCACGTCAACACTCTCGGAGATATAATGTTTGTGTTTATTTTAAGGTTTGTTAAACGTATTATTTGATAAAAACTACTATTTTATTAAAACTACTTAATAATGACTATTATTGAAATCTGGCTAAATCTAGTTAATTGAAATTTATGTAAATTCTTGAATTTTTAAGTTAAGAGAGTATTATATTATAATAATACTATATCTTGAAAGAAATTAAATTATCTTATAATGACGTTATATACATATATGCATATATGTATATATGTAGATATATAGATATATAACTCCAATTATAAGCTATTTTATTAAAATTAAATTTTTTAACTAATTATGCAAAATAAAAAATTCATGATTATTATTTATGTATATAAATTTATAAAATTCTGAGTAAATGAAAAAGAATTAAACAAATCACTCGCTTTTTACTCTGTTACATGCATGAAAATATTTAAAGACGTCTCTTTTAAGTATTTCTTAAACAAAAAATTGCAGATATATCGGTTCTAGATTGGATAAAATAAACGGTTATATTAAACAACTGTCAGGGACTGAAGGGTATGGACTGAGATGCAAGTGGGAAAAATCTCTTATTATTCGCCATCATGTTCAAAGCGATGAGAATCGCAAGCGTGTGTTATGGACCGTAATGTAAATTGATAGCTGCTAAAGTGAATATAGAAATATTAAAAGAAATATTTTTTAAAAAGCAAGAAAAGATTGTTATGTTGACCAAACGTATAAGTATTGCCGTTTACTATATTATAATCTTAACACACGGCATTAATTTATAGAAATTTTGTATTTATCTATATTAATCCATTAAATCTGTTAATTTTGTAAATATAATTTACGTAACGTAAAGATAAACAGTTTTGATTTATAACAAAAAAATTTTTTTTATGCGCTTTCATACAAACAAGGCAAAAGGAATATTGGATAGTCCAGTATTATTTAAATTACATTGAATCAGTATTGAAAGAGCATTATTATTAAATCATTTTAACAAAATTTGAATCTTATAATTTACATATTATACATATTAATAATCAAAATAAAATTTGCTATTATTTTTGTAAAATTGCCCAATCTAAATAAATAAGAACCTTTGAAACTAATTATACTCTAATATAAATTAGTGTCTAATTTAACTTATAATTATTTAATTTTTCTTATCTTTTATATATCTATAGGATTATAATCAACAAAGCACAATGGTCGTTGATTCATTCCGAATCAGAATTTTAATATATAAGACAAATTTTTCACGTACATATATATAAAATATAGAATCTATATAAAATAACAATCTAATAAATGTATTATAATTTTATAATAGATATATTTGCTTATTAATATAATTATAATATAATATCGTTCTAGGCATCTTCATTTGGAGCTTTGTCGAATAGCTCGTAACATAAATGACTTATTCGCGACGCAACTGACATTGCAGATGATATCTTATTTCGTTATTGTGATCGTATTATTTTATGTTCAATATCACATGATATTATGTCTAAAACAAATATATGGGAGTGATTCAGCTAAATTAAAACTTATACTTGCTAATGACATGTGGTGCATAATATTCTTAACAAAATTCATATCACTGAATCATATTTGCGAAAGTGTTAGTGCTAAGGTAAACTAATTTCCTTATAGATTATAAAGAAGAACTCCCCGTAGATCTCTCTCTCTCTCCCAGGGGGGAAGGCCTTCTGCCTCCCTTTCTTCCTTCTCGTGTAAGATAATGTTAGAACTTCTTTAGTAAAATAAAATAATAATTAATAAAGAGAATAAATATTGCAAAAATAAATCTTTTCTCAGTTTCAGATTAAAAGATTAGGTAATTTTGCTTTTTCATAAAAATTGCCAAATTGTTCCATTGTTTAGATGTCTACCTGCGATTATTGAAAATCATACAATTATTATAAATGTCAAAATTGTAAATAATGTCATTAACTTTATATCATTTTAGGTGCAAAAGACTAAAACCTTGACGCATGAATTAACAAATCTCATACGTTTCACCGAAATGCGTAGAGAGGTGAAATGAATTTTTTCTAATTCTAAATAACTTTTAAGTAATCTTTAGATAAGATAATATTTTTACTTAAAAATTATATATTATAATACAGATTTACCAGTTTCTTCTGCAAATATCACTTCGGCCATTGGAGTTCTGCGGAATGGGCATGTTTTATTTCGGCTACAAATTTATTCAAAAGGTTAATTTTTAATGTATTTACATCCGTATAAGTTTAATGTAATAATAATCTGAAATTTACAGTCAAGAAATAAGAAAATTAAAATTGTGATATTTATATTTAAAACTGTAATATTTATATTTTATATATATATAATTAAATTTTCTTCTTTTAGTTCTTCATCTGGGTACTTACTGTTATTATTTTTATATTGCAAATGGATAGTTCTTCCATGTCTCGAACATTGATATCTGATAAAATTAATGTAACATGTTTTGATAGAGATGTGTAGAAAAGACATATATAATTTTATCTCTTTCCCTATTATTTTTCTAATTTATTATTTAAGAAGTTAATTAATGCAGAAATTAATTGTATGTATAATTACTGTAAATATTTATTTATTTAGTTTAGGTATCTATTTACATCGCTTAAATATTATTATTTATTTTGTTATTCTATAAATGTATATTATCAACTGATTGTACATACGTATATTTTAAATAAAAACCTTTAATAATTATAGATAACATCCTCTTTGATTAATTATGAAAAAACTGATTTTTATTTAAAAAATTAATCTGTCGATTATAGATACATGAAAGCTCATAAATCGGCTAGCCATTCATAGAAAAATGTCAACATATTTGCTTAATTTGCATTTATCATATAACTTCAATATCAAAACAAATATTTTAACTAATGTAAGCTATTTGTGAGCTAAAAGTCCTATTCCAGTTATCGATGGTAATAATGTCTAATAATAATGACATTAATCGATTATGTCATTATGTACGTTTATAAAGGAATTATATAATTCATGATGCTAATACATTAATCGATTATTGTATTACTCTATCAACTTAATAAGTGAATTACGCAGCGACTAAATGGAGCTTGTGTCAGCTTCGAACTGATATACGACGTCAGTTTACGACAGAAACAACGACAGTGATAATTATGGTGACTACCATAGAACAGGCTATACGCCCACTTATTTTATCTTCTTGTCTGATTGGTTTAGGAGTTTTCTCTTCTAAGAAACTTTATTTAAGTGTTTTCTACAATTTAACAGTGTGGATCACTTATGGTTGCCTTTTTTATTATATCGTGATCGCGTTTAAGCTAGAACCATTGTATCAATCAACCTATGCTATAATCGATCTGCAGATTGGCATTCTTACCAGTATTACATCTGTCATCGTAAATATATATTTCAACAAGGTATATACATGCGTATTCAATAATCATATATTAATTTAGATATTAATATAACAATAATTTAATACAACAAATGAAAAATATAACATACTTATTAAAACAAAAATATTATATTTTAAATAATTTCTTTATAACGCAGTTATGTTATAGAAAAATAGACATATTGAATTATTGCCTAATGTCGTGTTCAGAAATTTCAGACTATTATGAAAAGGCTTGCTGCTGTAGATAATACCTTAGAAGAATTAGGTACACCAAAGTTATATCACAAATTGCACATATATGCAAAAGGGCTGTTAATTGGTTGGTTAATATGTGGTCATATAGCAAATATGTGCGACATGGTATGGTGGTTCTATTCGAGAGATCATCGCTATTTGCTTATACCCTATATCTTAAATTATTATTACCACGTCAACATGTTTGTGGATTTATTATTTCTGATTATTCTATGGTTTGTATATTACTCAAAATAGTTAAATACATATATATTCTATAATTTTCATTTATCAAAATAATTAATATACTTAATTTGCATATGTTCTACAAAAAAATAGCAATTATATTTCTTTACATAATTCTTTTATATTTTTAAATAAAAATAATTTAGTGAGAGAGAAAGAGAAGAATATAACAGGGTGTATATGTCACATATACGTATATAAGTCACATACTAAAATATGCCCTAAATTATTCCTGTTGATATAATATAAATAAAGCAAGTTATAGGAAATTTATACAGGTCTTAGTAACTATATGTGTATTTATTCATTTATTTATTATTGTCTTAACTTATTCTTCATAAATTTTAAAATTAAAATTGTTTTTTAACACACAGGTACATCAGCACCCGATTTGACAAGATAAACGAACACTTGGAATGTCTGTTGGTGAAAGAGGATCATGAATTGCAATGTTCACGGAGAAAAGCTACATCGATCACGCGTCGATATATCACATCTACTGACAATTACAAGGACGTGCTGTGGACTTCAATGTAAATCGGTACACAAACATGCTTGGGTAGATCATCGATTTGGGTCTCATCTAATATTAAAAGTAGTACATTCGGAATTTGATAGAAATTCCACTTATTTAAATAATAGAAAAATGATTTCTTTTTCTATTCACCTACTTTTATTTTGTTCTCATTAACACACATTTTTTGATAGGCATCTCCATTTGGAATTGTATCAAATCGTTCGCCAATTAAACGTAATGTTTGGAATACAAATAACTATGGAATTGGGAGCCTATATGATACTAGTGATAAGACTGTGTAACTACATTTATATACATATAAAAACAGAAGGTCGTTTCATAGTTACATCATTCAATTGGTTCAACTTTTATTACTGGATATTCTTACATGTGGCTAAGATCTTTTTCTTTAATTATATCTGCGAAACTGTTAGTGCTAAGGTAAATTTCCATATATAATACATATATTCTATATATTATATGTACGTGATCTGTTCAAAATTTTTCCAAGTTTTGTCTTCATAATTTTTGGGGATTTACTTACAACTTATTGAGACTTGTCTTCTTTAAAAATATGTTTATTTTTTCCTAACGTCGTTTCTACTTTTGAAAGCCGTCTTATTGGTTATTTGGAATCACGTGTTTGTCCATCTGCAGATTTTCTTTGATGTCTTCCATTGCGTAGCCAAATCTTCAGTTTTTCAATATAAATTGTAGTTTTGGAAAAAGGAAAAAGCCCACGAAGGCCAGGTCGTAAGAGTAGAGAAGGCTGAGAAAACACATCATCTTTGTTTTTGTGCAGAAGTGACGAATCAGTAGCGATGCGTGCGTATCGTGATGAAGGAATCATGAACTGTCTTTCTACAGTTTAGGCCTTTTTCTGACATTTTTTTGGATCTGGTTCTCGCGAACTTTCTTTTTAAAATAAAATCTACATTGAAAAGATTTAAAGACATGAAAAAAAATTTGCAGACGGACTTACGCGCGATCCCCAAAAACGCGTACCAGAACTGCTTCCAGAAGTAAAAACGGCGTTGAAAGAGTATCCGAGAAGGAACATATTTCGAAGAAGACAAGACTGAATAAGTTGTAAGTAACTCCCAAAAATTATAAAGTCAAAGTTTGGATAATTTTTCAACAAATCAAATATGTATTGTATATTGTATATATATATAATAGTAAATAATTAATAATAAATAATTAATTTTAGTCTAATAAAACAAAAAGAGTAATTCATCAATTGACAGATCTCCACCAATATGCCGATATTCGTGATGAGGTAAAACAAATTTTTCAGTAAAAAGAAGAAGCTCGAGTATATATTGTTTAAATTTTGATAACGATTTTGTATTATTGTATATTATATAGATATGCATATTGATTTATATAGTTATGTATATTATATAGATTTATCAGTTTGTATTACAAATAATGCATCATCCGTTGAAGTTAACAGGACTGGGTCTTTTCTATTTTGGCAATAGCTTTCTACGAAAAGTAAGTTCCTATATTTACATTTTTATATTTTATAAATTTTTATATTAGATACATTATAAATTATTATATAATATATGCCATTTTTTTTATCAAATTTATATCATATCTTTATTGTTACATTCTAACATAATATGACAAAAATGTAAATTAGTATACACACACAAATTGCTAATCTAAAATATCTTCTATCTTTTATTAAAATATTTTTTCCATACGGAAATTTAATTTGCATATTTTCTTTCAGTTTGTCATGACAATTACAACATTTATTATCATTATAATGCAGATGTCTTCTATATTTAAAGATGCATATTTAAACAATTAAACAAGAATTGTTGTTTATAAAATGTATTTTATTGTTATTAATAAATATTGTATCTCTACGTTACTGTGTAATAAATTAATTACCAACTTTTCTATCCTAATTTTCTCCCACATCTTTCTAATAAATATTCAAACAAATTAGATATGTTATACTGTACCCATAAATATAAATAGGTACATACTTTCGCAGAAAAAAAAAATACTAATAATTTAAATAGTAATAATTTAAGTAAGGAACTAAAATACTAGATACTAATGTAAATAATTATGTAGTATTTTTTAATTATGTGTAATTTAAATATTATAATAATAACTATTTATTCTATATATCAGAAATAAAAATAAGTAAAGTAAGTTATATCTTTAATGTTTTATATTCATATAAATCTTTATATGTTACAAATTTTTTCTCTCTTTTTCTTTCGCCCCTCCTTCTCTCTCTCTCTCTCTCTCGCTCTCTCCTTTCCGATTTGTATCACTCCTTTGAATTATTTCATTATATTTTCATATGCACTTGCGTGATATGCGTGTGCGTGTTCATGGGCGTGTCAACTTAATGTTTTGCGTGTATGCGCCCGCGCGTGCACGTATGTGTATGGGACTTAAAAGAACGACATTTATCATTTATATATTTATATCTTTTTCAATATTTTATTGTACAAAGGTTATTTAATAATCTTAATATAGTGAATTTCTTACGTTAATGTTAATTAATATAATATTGTTATATATACGTATAATATTAGTACATAATAATTAAAAAGATAATACATGAAAAATACAGTAAGAGTAATATTAAATATGTTTACTTCGCATGGAGAAACACAAGAAATTAGTTAGCATCAATGTTTCAATCATAGACTTATATACGTCTATGGTTTCAATAGATAATTTTGCAGCATACATTTAGTGACGAGTCATCTCTTTCATTCATTAAAACGGATGAAACTTTTTTTGTCGAACATATTTGCGAAAGTGCTTCAATGAGCATATATCGCGATTATGAAAAAACAATACAATTACGCATTAATGTAATTGCCAACAAATGACATGACAAGTTTAAAAAATGACAAATTTAACATTCAGTATTAATTCGCGGTTGGGATGACCATGACTACCACGACCCAACAAGCTTTCCAACCTCTTTTCATTGCATGCTTTATTATCGGTTTATGTGTCTACCCATTAAATAATCCAAAATCTTGGGTTGTATATTTAAGTGTTCTATATTCTGCGACAGTGTGGTTTGTTTATGGCTATATTTTGTACTACATAGTAAGCTCTATTTCATGGGAAGGATTATTTAAGAGTACCATTTCATTAATCGTTTTGGAAGTTAGCATCATTACGGCAATTACATCTGTGATCTTTAATATATATTACAACAAGGTATACTTAATATGTTTAATATTTTTACCAATTGTATCTTTACACTAATTAGATTATATTGTAATGTTAAAGTAATTAAGCATATGCGTGATATTTACATCAACTGCCAAAATAACACTTCTATTTGATATTAAAATGGTATTATCAAGCAATATTTTAAGTAATTTATATGTAAACGTATTTTATCATAGAAAAATAATATACTTATACCATTATAATTTATATTATTTCTCAATATCATTTTAGAGACTTCAAATGTGTATGAAGAGACTTGCTGCAGTGGATGATACTTTGAAAGAGCTAGGTAGTCCAAAAATATATCGAAAAATGCATATGTGGTCAAAACGAGTAGTAATTGGATGGACTATGTGCAGCTTTGCTTTGAATTTTAACGACACCGTACCATGGCTGATACTGCTGAGAGAAGAAACTACTTCATGGAAATTTATTGTACCTCATATATATAATCATTGTTTTCATGCTAGTGCACTTGTAGATTCAGTGTTTATCACTTTCTTATGGTTTGTACTTGTTTGTTTATCAAATTAACGCAACTAATTATATTTTTAAAATTTACATTTTCCATTTTTAAAAATAATATACATATTACATAATTTTTAAAATAATTTATAAAATGCAATTACCACAGAAATGACAATTTTCGGCATATTTGTAAAAGCATTCAAAAAATTAATTCCTAATTAATTTGTAAAAGTATTTTTTAAAAATTCTAAAAAGTGATATATATATGTGAGATATGTACTATTTTGTAAATTTCAATATATATTATAATTTCATAAATGAAGATCGAATTATGTATACAAATTTTAAAAACTTATCATCTAAAAATGCTCAATAGATCTGTCACAGATGCTACAATTCAAATTTTTATTCATGAAACAGGTACATCGGCACCAGATTTGATGAAGTAAACGAGCATATGCAAAATCTATTGATAAAGAAAGAGCATTGGCTAAGGAATACATGGAAGAAACCTACAATAATTATCCATCAATGTACCTTGGGTACTAATAATTACAAGCGAGTGTTGTGGAGCTCAATGTAAATCAATATATACATATTCTTAAACTATTTCTTTTTATTATTTTTATGTTTTTTAGTGATAAAAAATTGGTTTGTTCTTAGGCATCTTCATTTAGAACTATGTCGCATTGCACGCGAATGGAATCTGGTGTTTGGAATGCAGATGACTTTCGAAGCAGCGTCTTTTCCATTATTTGGAACATCAATGTGCTACTACTTATACAAATTGTTAACGCATGAACATCGAGAACAAATACCAGTGAGCGTATGGTTTCGAGTAACTTTCTGGACGTTTATCTTCGTAGGAAAAGTGTATACTATAAATTACATTTGTGAAAATGTCAGTGTTAAGGTAAAAAGAAGTGTAAAATGCATTTTCAATACAAGAGAATATATGTATGTATATTTAATATAAATCAATTCTAACTTTTTTAGGCTAACAAAATAAACAAAATAATTAATGAATTGACTCTTCGATATGCTGACGTTTTAAAAGAGGTAAGAAACATTTAAATAACAAAAAGTAAATAAAACAAATTATGTTAAATGACTATAATATTCATGTGCAGATTTATCAGTTTACTTTGCAAACAATACATCATCCATTAGAGTTTACTGGAATGGGTTTCTTCTTCTTTGGCAACAAATTCCTCATAAAGGTTCATTTTCCATCTATTTTTACTGTTACTTTATTTTTGCATGTTGTATTTTACATACATTACAGAAATTCATAAAATTGCTTCTAAGCTTATCGTTAAAATTGTTATTAAAGTTACTACTTTTTTCTTACATACATTATACTATTTAGCTGCTTTATTTTACAGCATATTCAAATATAAAACTATCTTTACAAATAATAAAAATTAATTAAAAATTAATACCTACATTTTTTCTTAGTTTTGCGTAACAATTACAACGTTTTTGATCATCGTGATACAAATGTCGACCGCCTGAAGATATATCTTAAAGAAGAATAATCCACCTTGCACTTTATATTAAGCTTATTAGTATTCCAAAAGCGCATCAAAATAATTATTTGTAATTATGGATTATTATGGATTATATGTATATCGCTTATGCCAACGTAGTAATAATTTTTAAAAAACAATTAATAATTCTACCAACCAGTGATTTTCTTTTTTTTGTGCTTACAAATTAATCACATAACAATATTGTTGAATAATAGACTAAAAAACAAAAAACATTTTTATTACGCTTGAAATATAATTAAAAAGCGAAACGTGTAATCTTTATATATAATTTGTATATAATATGTATGTAATCGATAATATTAAAATTAATTAAATCAATTATTACCAATTTATACATTTTTAATACGTTTTAACACACATAATAATTCTTTCCACAACAATTTTAAATAATAGTTTATTTATTTATTAAATTTTATTTAATATTTACCTAAATCTATTCTATCAATACTCTGCAAATAATGTGATTTGTAATGTAATATCATTATTAATATACGTAAGTTTTTAGTGTTTTATTCCGAGTTATTCAGATAATGCAAGATATACTTTTCTTTGGCAATTACAGTAGGTATAATAAAAAGTATGATGCAAAAATAATTGTAAATGTTTCGCATCGTAGATTTTGTCAGTTTAGAAAGTTTTAGAGCGTAAAATTTTGTAAATTTTGACGCTCTAGTTCTAGTCAATTCATATCTCACAATCAATAAAATTACATTGTTCTTCAAAAGAACAAAGACTAATTGTAAGTAAAAAGCAAATTTAATATAATTTTTATACTTCTAGAAATTCTAAAAATGTTTCTTTTATGTTTCTCCTCTTTTCTTGCTATTGGTACGACAAATTGATATTAAAAAATACTATTACTCATATCATTAAATTACCATTACTCATTATTATTGTTCTCTTACTTGTTAATCTTATTATGTATCATAAGATATGTGACACATGAGGAAAGTTACATTACCAATAAACCAATACTGACAAGAGCAATAGTAAATGTATTTGCTTCAAACTGAAAAAGAAAAGAATACATGGGAAACTATATTTAGTGGCTCCATTACAATGGTTTCCAATATACAAGATTCAACCATCAATCATTTTTTTATTCATCAAAGTAAATCCATAATTTTAATATGCGTAAGTGCTATAAGGAATATATACTGTGATTACGAAGATTCCGCGCTGCAGTTGCAAATCGGCACGATAGTGGCACACCCGATAAACAAGTTTAAACAAATAGTCAGTGTAAACTTGCAATAGTAATGATCGTGGTAACTACAATCCAACAGGCTCTGCGTCCTTTTTTTGTTATGTGCTTTATTGTCGGTTTAGGATTTTACCCCAAAAAACAACCAAAGATTTGGTGGACTGCGTATTTAAATATTCTATACTCATTGACAATATATATTACTTATGCTTATCTCTTTTATTATATTATAATTCTCTTTAAAATTGAAGTACTATTTTATACCTCAGAAGTTTTAATCGTTATGGAGATTAACATCTTTACCTTGATTGTGTCCGTGATTATGAGCTTTTATCATCAAAAGGTACAATTTCAATTTTATATAAACTGTATGATATGTATTTTTATATAGTATAATTTTATATACCATACAAATATTTATCATATTTAATAACGTTAAGGTAATTATATTATTTTATGTTTCCAATATGGCAATTTCTATAATGTGACGCGCAGTTCTGTTAAAAATAAAAATTTCTCTTATAGAGTTGATTCTTTAAGATTTTTAATTTTTTTGCCCGTATACACAGTTGTACTTTTATCGAAATAGCATAATTGCTTCATATGATACTTGATGACATAGATGCTTTTCAAATCGTTGCCTGATATTATTTTAGAGATTTGCTACGTGCTTGAAGAAGCTTGCAGCTGTAGACGATACCTTGGAAGAACTGGGCACTCCAAAAATATATCGAAAAATATATATATGGTCGAAAAGAATAGTAATTGTGTGGATCATGTACAGTATTACTGTAAACTTGTATGAGTCACTACTGTGGCAGAATTTGAATGAAACTCGTTCTTGGGCATTATATCTGCCTTACATATTAAATCATTCTCTTCACATTAATACGCTCGTGGACTTATTATTTGCCTTCATTTTATGGTTCGTATAATATTTACAGTATTTATTTATTCGGTAAATAAATGTATCACTGTTTGTATTTGTACTTAATTTCCTGTATCTCTACTATATATAACTTCCTCGCTAGTGTAAAATTTATTTATTAAATAATATAACTATACATCATTAAGTTATGTACCTATTACCAAATGTATTAATTTGCTACATATTCTATACTTTCTGAGATGTGTTTTTGCACAGGTATATTGGCACTAGATTTGATAATATAAACGAGCACATACGATATCTGTTAGTGAGAGAAGAGCATGGGCTGAAATGTACATGGAAGAAACCTGCGGTTGCTTTTCACCGCTATATCATGAGTACTGATCATCACAAACGGATACTGTGGATTTCAATGTAAATCAGCACACATTTATATATTTGATAGATTATTGACTTAGTACTAATAATAATTAAATAAGATAGAAATATATTAAAATATAATAAAAATAAATTATAAGGATCACTTGGATTCTTACGAATATATGTATATAGATAATTGTTACAATATATATGTTTTTTCATAACAGAATGTTTCTTTTGGCAGGCATCTTCACTTAGAATTATGTCACCTTGCTCGCGAACTGAACTCGATATTTGGAACACAAATGACTTTCGAAATGGCATCCTATCTTCTATATTTAACAGCACTATTCTATTATTTGTGCTTGATGCTAATACGGAAACATTTAGAAGAAATATATTCAGAAATATTCTACTTATTCAATATAGGCTTATGGGTTTCTTTATTTTTATTCAAAATCTATACTATAAATGACATTTGTGAGAACGTTACAGTTAAGGTAAAATCATGCAATCCACGAATATGTATTCTGTTCTATAATAAATTCCATATATTTCAGGCTAATGAAAATGATAAAGCAATTCATCAATTAACAAGTGTACGTCAATATGCTGATATTTCGGAGGAGGTAAAAAGTATTTCAGCACAAAAAAAATAATCAAAACAAATTAAGTAAAATTAAATAATGGTTATTTACCTACAGATTCATCAATTTACCCTACAAACAATGCAGCATCCGTTAAAATTTTCTGGAATGGGTCTTTTCTACTTTGGCAATGCATTTCTTCGAAAGGTTTATTTTTACCTTTACCTTTCTCATCATTTTATTTTTATCTTTTGTACATTAGTTTCAAAAATTAATTATCAAGAGTGTTATTAATATTGTTTTTCATTGTGCCATTTAGCTTGCGCTTACTAATTTATTAATATTTTAATAAAGTGCTACTTTTATACCGAGTGAGAACGTTAAATAATTTCTTTCTTTCTAGTTTTGCATGACGGTTATAACGTTCGTAATCATTATGATGCAGTTAAAAATAACTTGATAACTTGTAAGTATCTATACTAACAATTCTGAAAATAAATAACAATTGTAATGTAATAAAATTAATTAAATAATAACATAAATTTCGGTAGAAATTCCATTAATAATTCATTTCCTTCACAAACAAATCATGTACATAGGTACATATCATGATTAATTAAGTTGACCCGTAATTATTTATGGCGTTGATACTTCTTTTGGGAAGGCAACAGATGAACTGCAAGTACTGCAACGTCAGATATAAATAATATATTTATCATTATATAAAAATTTATAAATAGTATCGCGCCGTATCTGTCTTTTTTGCTTCTTATAATTAATAAACAATTTTATTTCTTATTCTAAAATGTGCGAATATTGTTCTCAGATTTAATCTATCTATATAAAATAGAATGTCTGTATGTCTGTTCTTTATACACTTTTAAACTATTCGACTGATCTGGACCAACTTTTGCACAGTTACTCTTTACATCCTTGCGCAAAACATAGGCTACTACGGAACCTCGATATTTCACTTACCGATCAGCAACTTCATCCCTTGGTTTTCCAGGGTGTTTTTTCGGGAATTTCGAGATTGTTCGCTCGCAATGTACACAGAACCTTGATATTTCACTTACCGATTACCGATTTTATCCCTTGATTTTCCCAAGCGTTTTTTAAGTAAAATATCGAGGTTCAGTGTACATCGCGAGCGAGCAATCTCGAAATTCCCGAAAAAGCGCCCGGAAAAACCAAAGGATGATTACAGTATTCGCTGAATACTATTTCTTATTTGAATTTAATTTCAATCTCAAATCAAACTTTCGCAACAGGCATTTTAAAAAATATTGTAAGTATGTAGCATTTGCGGAAGATAACAAATTACGTTACATGCGAGCAAACAATCGCGAAATTCCCGAAAAAAATGCCCAGGAGAACCAAGGGATGAAATCAGTAATCGCGGTAAGTAAAATATCGAGGTTCTGTGTACATCGCGAGAAATTTCGAAATTCCCGAAAAAACGCCCGGGAAAACCAAGAGATGAAGTCGCTGATCGGTAAGTGAAATATCGGAAAAGCGGAAACGACTCAATAGCGTAAAACTCGAGTAGAAAAAGACCGGTTAGGACATGTTTAATTAAGGAAAAAATTTATGCTGTTCGATTTGAAATTAGAAGCATTTTATAGTTATGATCCAAATTACGAATATGAATTTCATCCAAGAGTAATAATTGGGAAAATTGATGCAATATGTGATCATTGTCAAGCAAAAATGTTTAAAACTGAAGCACCTGGTGTGTTGTTCAAACGGAAAAGTTAAATTACCACCTTTAAACCCAAAACACTCCTTATGTTTGTCCATAATATGGATAATGAAACACAAATAAAGTCGTTTGAAGAAAAACGACGCCCGGGCAAAGCCCGGGTAACCAGCTAGTAATTTATACTCACCAATACTAAATTTTATACAGTAATGCTTAAAATTTCTCGCTGCTATAGCGCTATAGTTTTCGATAATTGTTAATAATCCTCTTACAGTCAACATATACATTTTTATTTGTCTAATCTCTAATCCATTTAATTTTAATTTAATTTAATTTATTGCGATGCTTAGTGGAGACATACAGTTACAGAGAGTATAAATATAAATAAAGAGAGGACGCAAATAGTGAGGCATGAACACGATGTTGTTGTTTAAGCCTACAAGTGGAGACAGTGTAAGTTATAATATAAAATTTAGTTAATTTAAATTTTATGTCATGCATTACTATCGGCATAACCCAGTTTTTGACATAAATATCCATTACAAAAATTAAAACATAGAAATTAGTTTCTTTATTACATGATGTGTAACTTCCCAGACAGCACCGATATCCTGTGGATATCCATATAACGCCCATGGACATTCCGAACGCTCGTAGAATCATTTCATCCTTGTTGTTTGTCAAATGTTGAATAAGGAAGAATGATGCTTATGCGGAACGCACCCCTGTGTCTGGGTTAAGAGACTGAAGAGAACAAACGACGTACATTATATTAAAATTTCCTTCAGTTCTTTACTATACAATAGTCATAAAGTATGTATTATATGTACATACCTATTTATTTAAATATGTAACAAACTATTATTTTCTGGTTAAATATATAAAGTACATATTATTAAATATCAATTTAAATTGTAATATCTTAAAAAGCAAAGCTATATAATAATAGTATTATGTAAACATATTCCTTTTCAATTAACACATGATTTATTTGTAATATAAAATTTGTATAAAAAATAATAATAAAATAAACCAATGTCATAAAAAACTTAATCAAAATTGTATCAAAATTAAATTTGGTTTGTTTATTTCAGCGTTTCATATATAACATAAGCAAATATACAGTAAAGTGTGCAAAATGTAATTCAAAAGTGAGTGTACATACTTTGTATGGGGATCGATTATCTAAACTGTGCTATCGTTTAATGATTTAAAGACATTTACGATTATAATTAAGTGTAGCCATTTCATCATAATAATAAATGTGACGTTTGCACAATATGAACGTCGCAACTTGAAAATTTTAACAGTTAGCACATAGAATTACGAGGGTCTCCATTATGATCGACACTATAGAAAAGGCGTTAAGTCCTCTTTCCTTAACCGTCTCTTTTTTAGGCTTTGGAATTCTTAGATATCCCTTAAACCAGCCAAGATATCGCTTGAGTATTTTCTATATATTAATTATGTGGAGTGTTTATGCCTATATATTATATTATACGACAAACATTTTGGTTTTGGACGGAGTGTTTAGTGGACCAGTAGCAATTTTTGCGGTAACGGTAAATTTGTTTGTAGCAATAATATCCATAATTATCACCATTTGCGAACACGAGGTATGAGTTTTATTTATCAATGTTGTCGTTTCAATAAAGTGCAAATAAAATAAATTTTTCTATTTTTAAAAAACATCTTACAAATTAATTTATTATTCACAGTTATATAAAGTTGCAATCACCTAATAAATTTTGTTTTTAATGCACTTCGCATTACGTAATTTAATGTATAATTTTAATAAAACTTGTATCATGTACGTTGTGCTTTATTATTAAGTGTATCATTATATGTATCTGCCTTATGTACCTATATTAAATCAAGAGAAGAGTCCCCTAGAGTTTTATAAATTTTTTGGCTTTATCCTCAGAAATACCAGCAGTACATAAGGAAGTTAGGTCTTGTGGATGATACATTGGAAGAGCTCGGTATACCCAAAGAATACCAAAAAATGAGAAATATGACAAAACAAGCGTTGATTATGTGGTTTTTAATGATCTGCGCTACATGGACTTTGGATTCTTTATTGTGCATAGTAATGTATGATAATACAAGGATCATATTTATCCCTTTCGTTATGTCTTATTCTCTATACATTAACAGCATCACGGATATAACGTTTTTACTTCTTTTAAGGTTTGCTAATCTTATTTTACTATAATTATTTTATACAGCAAGTATTATTAAAGCTTAAAAAATTTAACTTTATAATCTTTTAACTTTTCAAACAAATATATTAAATCAAGAACAATACAAAAAGAAATAGATTAAATTATTGTATGTCAATGCTACGTTCCATAAATAAGCATTTATTTGAATAATCCAACTTAGCATGTATTTAGAAGTTTGTAATACACTTCTGCATCTATAAAATTAAAAATTTTATGCAAAAAAAGATAATAAACAAATAATGTTTTCATGTTTTTACTTTATTATGCCTAAAAAAATTTAATTACGTTTTTCCTAAATATCCTTTCAATTATAGACGTATCGGTGCTAGGCTAGATAAAATAAACGACCATATTAAACAACTATCAGAAACAGAAGACTGTGGACTAAGATGCAAGTGGAGAAAATCTCTTGTCATTAATAGCCACTATGTTCGAAACGCTAAGAATCGCAAACACATATTGTGGATTATAATGTAAATTGCAAATTTTCTAATTTATACAATATAGAAAAAATAAATATAACTTTTATTCTATTGTACGACGTGATAAATATTTCGATAGAAATTCAGCTCTAATCGCGCTCATTCGACTAAAAAACTAATGCAAAATATATAATAATGTATTTAGGAAATAATATATTAATAAATATAAATATATGCTTTAATAATTATGTTCTTTTATTAACGTAATATCTTTTTAGACATCTCCATTTGGAACTATGCCGAACAGCTCGTGAAATAAATGGTTTCTTCGGAATACAAATGACTTTGCAAATGCTATCCTATTTCTTTGTCTTAAATGGAATGTCTTACTTTCAATATTACACGATATTGCATCTGAAAGAAATAACAAAAAATAATGTGCTATTAAACATATGTCTCTCTAGTATGATGTGGTTTATCATACTTTTAATGAAACTCATATCACTGAATCACATTTGCGAAAGCGTTAGCGCTAAGGTAAAAATTAATTAATTGGAAAAAATTATTTTTACAAATTATAAAAAGTTATATAACAAATCACATAATCTTTATTTTTTTAGAAGATTTAAATTGTACATAACAATCATATTGAAACAAACGTTAATATAGCAACAAATTTTTTACAATAATAAAAAAAAGATTTATAAATTTCTGCTTTATGTTAACATATCAATTTGTTATTAAAAACAATGCAATAAATGAAAAAAGATATAATTATATTTCTGTATATCATTTCAGGCACACAAGACAAAGAGCATCATTCATAAATTAACAAATCTTATTTGTTTTGCCGAAATTCGCGAAGAGGTGAGATAATAAGTCTTCAATATAATCGTCTCTCTTGATTCAAAATAATTTTTATTCAAGTATATTAAAATAAGAATTACATTAGATATAATGTTACGCAGATTTATCAGTTTATTTTGCAAATATCATTACGGCCATTGAAGTTTAGCGGTTGGGACCTATTTTATTTTGGCTACGACTTTATTCGTAAGGTTAATATCATCACATTCATATAGTTCTATGCAGAAACTTAGTTTACTAAATTGCAAAATTTCCAATAATAATATTTCTGTTTGATATCTCTCTTCAGTTTTTCGTCTGGACTCTCACCTTCATTATTTTTATGGCGCAAATGGATTTTATTCCTGTATGGAACGAAAATATCAGAGGTAATATAATATACCACGGCAAGTAGTAGGACTCATATGTGCAATTGTAAAATTCTTCACACCTTCTTTCTAACTTATTATTCAATATTTTTATTTAATGTTATATAATCAAAAGCTTTAAATAAATATAGATATTAATTTATAAAATATGCAATGTAAGTAATTAGAATTAATTTAACATTTTTTATATGCCATTAATGTTTTATAAACATTTATTTATATTGTCACCGATTTATATTGCCTATGAATTGTATGCATCTATTTCTATTAAACAAAAGAGCTCCTTTAGCATTTATAAATTACATCCTGATTGGTGAATATATAAAATAAGGATTTCTTTATTTGGAATATTAATGCATATTAATCATGGAGACATGTATACAAATTGATTACTTATTTATTATAAATATACAGCTACTTTATCTCTTACATAATATTAATAAAAATTGTAATACAAAGTTAAGTATCTTAATTGAAAAATACCGGCAAGCTAAAAACCATTTTATCATTATTAACGTTAATGGTGTCAAAAGACATATATCGACTATGTCATTGTGTATGTTTAGGGAAAAGTTAGATAATGTATAACGCTAATGCATTGATCTATGTATTATTCTGTTGCCTTAATAACGAGCTGCATATCGGCTGGAAACGGTCCAACAGGTGTCAGTTTATGGTAGAAACTGCGATTGTGATAAACATGGTGACTACTATAGAACAAGCTGTACATCCTTTTTTCCTGACCTTTCACATTCTCGGTTTAGGCATTCATACTCTGAAGAAAACTTATTTAAATATTTTCTATAATGTGATACTGTGGATCGCTTACGGTTATCTTTTTTATTATGTAATAGTGGGATTTAAAGTAGAAAAATGGTTTATGGAAACTTTTACCCTAATCAATATTCTAATGAACTTTCTCGTCAGCATTATATCTATTATTATGAGTTCATATCAACACAAGGTATATACGCACTATATGTATATTCGGCTTATGGCTAGATTACTTTATAAAAGACTCTCTGTTAATCTACTATAAGTTCTTGTAGGTAGCAAAAATATAATTGTCTAAAAATTTTTACATAAATACAATTTACAATAATTATAGATTGTATTTTCGCCTAATATTATCTAGAAAATGCGGGTGTTTATAAAAAGACTTGCTACTACAGACAATACGTTGGAAGAGTTAGGCATTCCTAAAATATATAAAAAGTTGCATGTATATATAAAAAGAGTATTAATTGGATGGCTAGTGTGTAGCCAAATAGTCAATATAACTGATATGATGTGGTGGTCTTCTATACTGAAAAATTATTGGTGCATGGTTATACCTTATATTATAAATCATTTTCAACACGTCAACTTGCTGGGAGATTTAGCATTTATAATTGTTCTGTGGTATGTACATTATTTTACTTTATTAAGTTATTTATATATTTCTAAATTATTTTCTATTAATATTATATAATATGTTCCTTAATTAATTTACATACATCCCAGACAGCACACATGTCCAAAATCGGGAGATAAGATGTGTTAAAGGTATCTTTAAGACATCTTTAAGCCGTCTTACGAAATGATGTCTAAAAGACGTCTATAAAATGTCTTATGTCCCGATTTTGAACATTGTGCTGTCTTGGATGTATATTTACCGTTTTAACTACTACCTATTTACAGACAATATTATTATAAAAAATATAATATTATTTAGAAAAATTAATGTTATAAAATAATAATTTTATAATAAATAGGTATAATCCATATAATTTATATAGTACAATAACTAAAATAATGTATAATATAATACATACTTTACAATTTAGATAAAACGATCGAGATGCGCAGCTTTATATGCTTTTGAAATTATCTCAAGCTTATTATTCATAAATTTTGGAATTGTACAATTTTTCCTTTGCAGGTACATTGGCACCAGATTTGACAAATTAAATCAACACATGAAATATTTGTTGTTGAAAGATGAGCATGATGTAAAATATATATGGAGAGAAGTTGTACTTCCCACTCATCGACATATCACGTGCATTAACAATTACAAACACGTGTTGTGGACCACAATGTAAATTGGTTCACAAACGAATTTGGATAAATCATTAATTTTAGCTTCATTTAGCATTGTGTGAAAATGATATATGTGGGGAAACTTTGAGATTTATTCAGATAATTCATTTAGTTTAAAAAATAGATATACTTTGTCTCAATTTTCACTATTTTTCTCTGAGTTCTTAGTAACAATTTATATATTTTGATAGGCATCTTCATTTGGAATTGTGTCGACTTGCTCGCGAATTAAATGCAATGTTTAAAATACAGATGACTATGGAAATGGTAACTTATTTGGCATGCCTAACAAGACTATTTCGTTATATTTTCTTACATATTATAAGAGGAGATAAATTTATGTCATCGCCACTGAATTGGATTGATCTCAGTTTCTGGATGTCCTTATATATGGCCAGGCTGTTTTGCTTAAATTATGTTTGCGAGAGTGTCAGCGCTAAGGTAAATCCATATATAATTTATAGAATATGTATAATATATACTTATTTATTTATTGCGAATTATCTATTCTTTTAGTCTAACGAAATGAATACAATAATTCATCGATTAGCAGATCCTCTTCGATATGCTGACATTCGTGACGAGGTAACATAAGTTTCAATAATAAGAGGCAATTAAAATAAATTGTTTAAACTATATTAATAATTACTCTGTGCAGATTTACCAGTTTGCATTACAAATAATACATTATCCGTTGAAATTCACTGGACTAGGTCTCTTCTATTTTGGAAATGGCTTTCTGAGAAAAGTTTGTTTCCATATCTATTTTATTAAATCTTTTTATGCACTTCTTTTTCTTATACACTAAATTATAATACGTCAATGAATTTTATTATCACATATAAGATAACATTTTTATTACCATTTTATTTTGTGAAGAATATGTTAAATTAACATCAAAAAAGCTGTTCTAAAATTTTATTTCTGTTTATCTTTTATCGAAACTTTTACTCCTATTGAAATTTAATTAACACGACTTCTTCCAGTTTTTTATGACAATTATGACGTATGTGATCATCATAATCCAGTCTAAAGTATCTAAGACATCTGTAATCTATTAAGAAGAAACGATCAAAATGATGTCCTAAAAGAATAATGTATGATGCAACATACAAAGATTGTTTCTTGCAAAATGAGAATATATTTTCCTATTCTGTCGACCTTGCAAATAATATGTAAATAGCAATGTTGTATTATTATTAGAATGTTAAAATTCCTCAAGTTTTATTATGTTCTAATTGGATTTATTCAGATGCGTTATTTCTTTGGCAACAACAATAAAAAACAAAACAGAGGCTTTGATTAAATTACACAATAATGCATATGAAAATGATTATAAATTGTTTACTTCTCAGCATTATCCACCTAAGAAATACAATAAAATCCATACTGTGAATCCAATAAATTTTTGCACTCTAATAAATTCAAATTTTACATTTAAAAAATATAATATTCATCAAAAGGATATTACAAGTAAAAAGCAACTACAAATATTTATATTTTCATAAATTTGAAAAGTATTCTTCTTTTCTATTTTTTCTCTTTTAGTGCAATTGTATTATTATACTATTACAAAAAAAACTGCTATTAAAGAACTTGTTATTACTTTTATTATTATCCTCATGTCTTTCATTATTTATCAAATATACATATGTATACGCAATTATATGCCGGTTTATATTACACTACTCAACACAAAATTAAAGGATCACTAAAAATCAGCGCTACAAAGAACCAAATTCAAAGTTACGTATCTTTGTGAACAATGATCGCAAAGCGATGTTTAAAAAAGCGCTTTAAAGCTTAAACTCTGCGCTTTCAAATGCTTTAAGGCTTGTTTTTCTGCAAAAATATTACTACAAACGGCGCTGATTTAAATCGGACCTTGCAAAATTGAAAAATAAACTTCAACTTTGATGGCGTGTGTACGGGGAAAACAAAATTTATTCTCCAAATTTTATTGATTGTACCGTAAAATATAACATTTTCTCTTTAAAATGCTTTTTTAATCATTGCGCTACCATTTTTTTTTACACGACGATTTATAAGTGAGTAGTGCATTTTAAGGTCTTTTTTCTAAAAATCTGTATTCTGCTGCCGATACATTACCCAATTGGTGTACCACGGGGAGGTTACGCAGTCGGACTTACACCTCAACCCTGACCTTTTTGTCTAACTATACAGGGTTCACCAAAAGTATGGAAAATAGTTAATAAAAAAATACTTTATTATAGTGTTTTGAAAAGCTCTCGAGGTAAGCTATAAGAATATGCAATTAAAAATAGGGGTTTTCATTTAAAAATTTTGAAATTATTTTTACCTGGCATTAAGAAAGTTATTTGCAGTCACACTAATATTACTATTTAATGCGTTACTTGAAACCCTACAACTTTTGTCTGAAACATTTTTTTCTAAAATGCGTAGTTTTCAAAATATTTAGGGGTTTCCATACTTTTGGTGAACCCTGTATAGTGTATGAAGTTGTTTCAAAGAAAGAAAATGTGTATGATGTTTGTTCGAAATTTATATGGTCGCAGATGCATACTTTGATCTATATCCACGGACTATAGTATGTTCGACCTTCTTCTAGATACCTATAGATTATAGACATATCCAGAAATCATTTTTATATAGCAAATACGCAGAAGACATTTTTTAAAAATTAAAAAAATTTTGCATTTTAATCATCAAGTACAGTTCTCGATAAATATTGACAAAAAGGGAAGAGGTCCGATCATGTTGACCTTGACATATGTTGTCAAGATTATTGCCCTGAGTAACTATCAAAAGGATTTGACCGTCACTCGTTGTTTATTAAAAATGTGTTAACAAATACAGTTGACAATATAAAAATGTGTGTACAACTTTAAAATTTGAATTTTACCTAGTATATAAATATCACATTATTTGTATATTTAAGTAGAGGGATGGAGTCCCTTCCCTTGCACTACCACTCCGAAAAAGATCTTACCTAACGCAAACCATATCTTATTGTTAGTTTCAAATAAAAAATAGGTTTTAGGTAGGTTCGAGGTGATAGTGCACGAGGAGAGCGGAGTCTCTCTCCCGCCTGCACAATCATTTAAATATGCAAATATATAGAACTTATTGTGGTTCGTGGTTTATTATATATTTACAGCTTTGGATAAATGTATTGTTGCTTTTTCCTTGAAATAATGAGCGAACTATATCCAACTAATAATACAATTAACTCGACATACTAATATTTTATCTTTGAACACTCTATATAAAAAATTTCATGTTAATTTAAGTGTACGTGTGTGCCTTATAGTTAGAAATATCTATATGTATAAACTCAGTCCAATATTAAATTTTTTATTATCTGCGTACAAATAAATTTTATTTGAGTATTTTAACGTTCAATGTACCATAAATAAATTTGCACATATATCTAGAAAATGTGCAAAATGCAATTCAAAAGTAAGTACATATATATACCTTCTATGCGGATCGATTTTCTCAACTACGCTATTGTTTAATGATTTAAAGACATTTGCGATATAATCAAGTGTAGCCATTTCATCGTAACGTGATAAATGTGACGTTTGCACAGTATATACGTTGCAACTTGAAAACTTTAACAGTTAGCACATTGAATTGCAAGGGTCTCCATTATGATCGACACTATGGAAAAGACGTTAAGACCTGTTTCCTTAGTTGCCTCTTTTTTAGGTTTCGGAGTTCTTAGATATCCTTTAAATCATCCAAGATATTGCTTGAGTATTTTCTACATATTAATTGTGTGGAGTGTTTATGCTTATGCGTTATATTATACGACGATTCTGTTTTCGCTGGAAAAAGTGTTTAATGGTTTACTAATAATTTTTATGGTAACGATAAATTTGTTTGTAGCAGTAATATCCATAATTATCACCATTTGCGAACACAAGGTACGATTTTATTTATTAATGTTGTCGTTTTAATAAAGACCGATATCTAAAATAAAACTAACATACAATAGACATTCTAGGATATATAAATAACTAATTTCAACATTACTCATGCATATAATTTATTTAAAAATGTAATAAAATAAATTTATAATCTTTAAAAAACATTTATGTATATATATGCCATTTTTTAGATATATGCCTTATGTGTATTAAATCAGAAGAAAATTTTTTAGTTTTATAGATTCTCTAGTTTCTGTTATTTTCAGAAATACCGGCAGTGTATAAGAAAGTTAGATCTTGTGGATGATACATTGGAAGAGCTCGGTATACCCAAAGAATACCATAAAATGAGAAATATGACGAGACAAGCGTTGATTATGTGGCTTTTAATAATCTGCGCAACATGTACTTTGGATTCTTTATTGTGCATCGTAGTACACAATGATACAAGGGCCATACTTATCCCTTTCGTTAGGACTTATACTGTATACGTTAACTGCATCACGGATATAACATTTTATCTTCTTCTAAGGTTTGCAAATGTTATTTTGTTATAGTCACTTTATGGCAAACATTATTAAATCTTAGGTAATTTTATTTGATAAATTCTTAACGTTTCAAAATAAATATATTAAATAATCATGTACAATGCAAAATAAATTAAATTATTATATGTTATCGTTACGTTCCATATAAGTAAGCATTTATTTACATAAACCAACTTAGCATGTACCTATGCACGCATTCAGAGAAGTTTGTAATACACTTCTGTATCTATAAAATTATAAATCTTATGCAAAAGAAGAAAATAAACGGATAAATTTTTCATATTTTTATTCTGTTATGCCTTAAAAAAATTTAGTTTGTCAAAATATTCTTTAAATTACAGACATATTGGTGTTAAGCTAGATAAAATAAACGGATATATTAAACAACTATCAGAAGTAGAAGACTGTGGATTAAGATGCAAGTGGAAAAGATCTCTTGTCGTTAATGGCCACTATGTTCGAAACGCTAAGAATCGCAAGCACATATTATGGACTGTAATGTGAATTACTTTTATAATTTATGTAATATAAAAATAAATATAATTTTTATTCTATTGTACGACGTGATAAATATTTCGATAGAAATTCAGCTCTAATCGCGCTCATTCGACTAAGAAACTAATGCATATAATATATATAATAATGTATTTAGGAAATAATATATTAATAAATATAAATATATGCTTTAATAATTATGTTCTTTTATTAACGTAATATCTTTTTAGACATCTCCACTTGGAACTTTGCCGAACAGCTCGCGATATAAATGGTTTCTTTGGAACACAAATAACTTTGCAAATGATATCTTGTTTCGTGGCCTTAAACGGAATGTTCTATTTTGAATATTACACAATATCACATCTAAAAGAAATGGCTAAAAATAATATGGTATTAAACATATCTCTCTCTAATGTGATGTGGTTTATCATACTTTTAATGAAACTCATATCATTGAATCACATCTGCGAAAGCGTTAGCGCTAAGGTAAACACTTCTTGATTAAAAGAAATTATTTTTACAAGTTACAGAAATAAGTTACATAACAAATAACATAATCTTCAAACTCTCTAAAAGATTAATAATTGTGAACAATAATCACATTAAAGCAAACAATACTACAAAAACATCGTTTCAGTAATAAAATAAAAGATTTAGAAATTTCTACTTTATGTAAAAATTATAATTCTTGTTATTGAAAACAATGCAATTATAAGTGTAAAGAGATTATTAATTCTATATCATTTCAGGCGCAAAAAACCAAGAGCATTATCCATAAAATAACAAATCTTATTTATTTTGCGGAATTTCGCGAAGAGGTAAGATAAGTCTTCTATACAATCATCTCTTTTGTGTGTACGTTGATTCTAATTCTAAATAATTTTTATTTAAGTATATTTAAATAAAAATTGCAATGGAATTTAATGTAATGCAGATTAACCAGTTCGTTTTGCAAATATCATTACGGCCATTGAAGTTTAACGGTTGGGGTCTATTTTATTTTGGCTACGACTTCATTCGTAAGGTTAATCTATAATATTATTCATATTTTTAAGCAGAAATTTAGTTTACTAAATTACAAAATTTTCAGTAATAATATTTCTGTTTGATATCTCTCTTCAGTTCTTTGTCTGGACTCTCACCACTAATATTTTTATGGCGCAAATGGATTTTATTCCTGTATGGATCGAAATTAACAAAGATGATATAACATAGTACAACAAGTAGTAGGACTCATATAAGCAACTGTATTAACACTCTCTTTCTAATTTGTTATTCAATATTTCTATTTAATACTATAATTCTCTAAAGTTATAAATAAATACATTGATTTATAAGATATGCAGTGTAAATAATTATAATTAACGTAATATTTTGTATATATCCTTAATGTTTCATACACATTTATTACATTAATTTATGTTATCTATGAATAGTATGCATCTATTTCTATTAAACAAGAGCTCTTTTAGCATTTATAAATTATATTCTGTTTGATAAATATTGAATAACATGAAATAAGGATTTCTTTTATTTGGAATATTAATGCTTATTAATCATGGAGATATTTATGTAAGTTTACAAATTGATTTCTTAATTATTAAAAACATACAGCCACTTCATCTCTCATATAATTTTAATATATAAAAATTTTAATACAAAGTTAAGCATCTTAATTGAGATATGTCTGAAAGCTACAAACCATTTTATCATTACCAGCATTAATGGTGTCAAGAGATATAGATCGACTATGTCAATGTTTATGTTTAGAGGAAATTTGGATAATGTATAACGCTATAATGCATTGATCATGTATATATCATTTTGTCGCCTTAATAACGAGTCGCATATTGGCTGGATACAGTCGAACAGATGTCAGTTTATGGTAGAAGCTACGATTGTGATAAACATGGTGACTACTATAAAACAAGCTATACATCCTCTATTCCTGACCTTTCACATTCTCGGTTTAGGCATTCATATTCTAAAAAAAAACTTATTTAAATACTTTTTATAATGTGACATTATGGATCTTTTACGGTTATCTGTGGTATTATGTAGTAATAGGATTTAAAGTAGAAATATGGTTTTTTAACATTTTTACTCTAATCATTATTCTAATGAATTCTCTCGTTAGCATTATATCTATTATTGCGTGTTTATATCAACACAAGGTATATATGCATATATACATATATATATTCAACTTATTGTTAGATTAATTTATAAAAGGCTTTCTGTTATAAGTTCTTTTAACAAAAATGTAATTACCTATCTAAAAATTTTTACATAAATACAATTTACAATGATTATAGATTTTATTTTTACCTAATATTATCTAGAGAATGCGGATGTTTATAAAAAGACTTGCTACTATAGACAATACGTTGGAAGAGTTAGGCACACCTAAAATATCAGAGAAAGTTGCATGTATATATAAAGAATGTTTGTCTCAATCCCCTTTGCCATCCCTAGATGTTTGTACCTATAGTTTCTCTTCACCCTGTATGTTTTGATAGGCATCTCCATTTGGAATTGTGTCAACTTGCTCGCGAATTAAATGCAATGTTTAAAATGCAAATAACTCTGGAAATGTTAACCTATTTGGCATGCCTGACAAGAATACTTTCGTATTATTTTACAAATAATAAGAAAAGATAAGTTTGTATGGTCGCTACAGAATTGGATTGAATTCAGTTTCTCGATGTTTTTATATATGACTCGGCTCTTTTGCTTAAATTATGTTTGCGAGAATGTCAGCGCTAAGGTAAATCCATACATAATTTATAGAATATCTATAATACATACTTATTTATTTATTGTGAATTATGTGTGTTTCAGTCTAATGAAATAAATATAGTAATTCATCGATTAACTGATCCTCTTCGGTATACTGACATTCGTGACGAGGTAAAATATGTTTCAATAATAAGAAGCAATTGAAATAAGTTATTTAATCTAAAATCTATAAATCTAAAATAAACAATTACTCTGCAGATTTACCAGTTTACATTACAAGTAATACATCATCCACTGAAATTCACTAGACTAGGTCTCTTCTATTTTGGCAATGGCTTTCTGAGAAAATTTTGTTTCTATATCTATTTTATTAAATCTTTTTATGCACTTCTTTTTCTTATACACCAAATCATAAAATATACGTCAATGAATTTTATCATCACATATTAGATAACATTTTTATTACTATTTTATTTTGTAATAAATATCTCTCAAATCAACATTTAAAAAACTGTTCTAAAATATTGTCTTTATTTATCTAAATTAATTTAGCCCCTACAGTTGAAATTTATTTAACACGATTTCTTCCAGTTTCTTATGACAATTATGACATATGTGATCATCATAATCCAGTTTAACATATCTAAGCAATCCATAATCTATGAAGAAGAGAAGTTCAAATTGATTGATCCAGAAAGAATATAGTACCATGCCACACACAAGGATTATCTCTTTCAAAATAAGAATATATTTTCCTACTCTGTCTATATTTTGCAAATAATATGTAAATTGCAATGTTGTGTTATTATTAGGGTGCGCAAATTCCTCAAGTTTATTGTGTGCTAATTGGATAATTTCAAATACGTTGTTTCTTTGGCAACAACAATATTAGAAGAAAATAGATGTTAAATTAGACAATAATGCACATGAAAATAATTGCAATTGTTGTAAAGCTAGTGTAATATATAAATTTTATATAGATATAATTTTAATCTTTTATATATCCAAAATTAATATAACTTTTCATAGAAATTCAATATAACTCTCATAAAAAATTTTAAAATGTTTATGTTTCTTCCATCTTTCTTCTCCCTTCTTGCTGTAAGTATTATTGCATTGTTATAGATCTTGTGTTACGATTTTAACGTGGCACTATTACCTATGCCATTATTGTACATTTCTTGCTTGTTAGTCATATTATATATCGTAAAATATCATGATATATAGTAAAAGTTGCATTAGGTATATCAAGAAAAATATGAAATATATTTGCATTGTACACGCAAAAAACACGTAAAACGTGAATTAGGACAATTATTTCAGTTATTCGTAGCATACAAAATTTAATAGTGACTAATCTATTCTGTTATTGATGGTGGATCGATTATTTAAATATATGTAAGTGCTAAAAGGAACATACTATATTGCGATTACAAAGATCCGTTGTTGTTGAAAATTGATGCAATTGCAAAACGCCTGGTAAATAAGCTTAAACGGACAGTGTACCTAAACTTGGAATAGTCATAATCATGGTGACCACTGTCCAACAGGTGTTGCATCCTTTTTTGCTATAGGTTTTACTTTATTGGTTTAGTTTTTCACCCCAGAAAACAGCCAAAAATTCGATGGATTGTAAATTTAAGTAGGTATTCTGTACTCTTCGATAATCTGATTTGTCTATGTCTACGTCCTTCAATATAATAGTACTCTTTACAATTAATTAAAAAGGAATGTTGCTGAAACCACGGAAATGATTTGTTCTATTTTGGGTGAAGATGCTGTAACCTATAACACGTACAAAAAGCGATAGAGTTTTCGAAACTATTAGGCGAGTCATTCTGCAGCACAACACTCGGCGACATGTCGCGAAAGGAACAAAAGACATTATTTGTTCTTTGGACCGGAAAGTTCGACGTATTCACCCTCATTCGACGTATTCACTGGAGCTAGCCCCGTCGAATTACTACCTGTTCCGGTCCCTCAAACATCTTATTCTTCTTTTTCTTCTTCCTCTGTAATGGCACCCAAATCTCCAAAGGCTCGATACGGCCAAGCCTAACCAATGGTCTTTACGCTCCAACATCATCTGGCTGATACGCACTTCAAAATAGTGGAAAAGATCCGAAAAAGCATTGACGACTTTATCGACTCGAAACTGCTATCCTCTTTTCGAGAGGAGATTTGTCAGTTACCCGAAAAATATAAAGCAGTCATCGAAAATAATAGCGAATATTTCGAAGATTAAAATGTATTTCATTTTTCTAAATAAACGTTTAATTTCTTTGAGAAAAACACCAAATTAATTTGTACACCTAATATATCTCAGCACATATTTACCTTTATTGATTCTTATATTTAACATTTTTTATTTTTAAATATGGAAATATTTTTGCAATAAGTTATATAATAAATCTACAAATTAATCCGTTAAAGTTATTCGCTATTTTCAGAATTTATTAAAATTACGGAATATACTAGCAATGTATATGCCACTTACTTATTTATTTAATTTATTTAATAATCCAAATTCAGGCTACGTTATCTCTTAATTTTAGTATAATTTTGCATTTTACTTAATTATCCTTTACTAAGATTATAAAATATATAATTTCACTTCTTAACATGGTCTTGAAACCTAAAAATAAAAAAAAAAATAAGAAAATATATGTTGTATATGTGTACGTATATGTGTTTAGTTCACATTATCACAGTTATGTATTAGCTAATCAAATAAATACTATATATACATTATTACAATATGACGATTTATAATGCAAATATCTAAACAAATTACAAATAAAGATTAATCTATCAAGAAGAAAAACAATTTAATAGAAGCGTCTCAGAATTATTTTGTAAAATTTCTATAATTAACAATTAGTTTGTTTTATATATATTGTATATATAGATATACATATATACGTATATATATTTTTTTTAATCTATATATTAATAACTCAATGTTTAGATGTGTTAACAAATTTATTACTAAAATTTTTATAATTTCGTCTGTCTTATAATTGACTTTCATATAACAGACTAAAATATTAACAAATTAAATTGTAATCTTTTAAAGAGATAAGTTTAACACACACACATTAGAATTAAATACTCATGTTTCTTTTAAATTAACAATTTATTTGCATCCTGTTTCCTTGAAGCTTTCAAATACGAAAGTTTTTCGCGGAACTATTTGCTTATTTAAAGTTACGCGAAATTTTAATATACATTTACTGTTGCGATAATTTTGTTGACCAATGTATTTTAATTGAGCAATGTCCATAAGCTAAAAACCATTTTGTTATTATTTGCATTAATAGTATTAGGCAACATAGATCGACTATGTCATCAGGTATGTTTATGGATTTAAATAATGTATAGCGCTAATGTATTGGTCTATAATTTACTCTGTTATCTTGACAAACTATAGCTATATGTCGGCTAAATAAAGTTTTACAGACATACAATTTCAGTTGATAATAGGAACTACGATAATCATGAATATGGTGACTACCATAGAACAAGCTGTACGTCCTTTGTTCCTAATCTCTCATGTTTTCGGTTTGGGCGTTCACATTCCAGGGAAAGTTTATTTAAGTATTTTCTATAACGTGACATTGTGGATCGTTTACAGTTACCTTTTTCATTATGTGGTGACCGTATTTAAGGTAGAAAAATGGTTTCTAGCAACTTCTACTGTAATTAATGATGGATTTAACTGTTCGATTATTATTATATCTATTATTATGAGTTTATATCAACATAAGGTATATGTGCTTATATATTCAATGCTTATGTATTAATCTATAAAAGCCTATTATAATTCTTTATAAACAAAAATATAATTATCCAAATAAATTTTACATAAATACGATTTACATAAAACAGATTTTTTCCTAATATTGTCCAGAAATTGCAGATGTTCATAAAAAGACTTGCTGCTGTAGATGATACGTTGGAAGAATTAGGCACGCCTAAAATGTATAAAAAGTTGCATGTATATATAAAACGGGTATTAATTGGATGGTTAGTGTATTACCAAATAGTCAATATAACTGATACGATGTGGTGGTTTTCTATATTGAAAACTTATTGGTGCATGGTTATAGCTTATATCACAAACCATTTTCGTCACACCAACATGTTTGTGGATTTAATATTTACAATTTATCTATGGTTTGTATATTATTTAAAATATATTTAAGATATATATCGTATATTTTTACTAATTAAATTATATATAATTTGTTTTAATTAAATTATTAAAACATATTATAAAAATAAGTTGTTAGTGCAAAGCATATGATATTTTTTTGAGATTTAATGTTTCTTAATAAAGGTAATTTAATGATAAATATAATTCACATATAATTTAGAAAGTAAAATATTGTATCTCATACAGTAGTCTTACAATTATAATAATACGATATACATAGCAAAATATATGCTTTTAAAGTTATTTGTAGCGCATATATCTTCTAATTTTATAATTGTACAATTTTTCTTTTGTAGGTATATTGGCACCAGATTTGATAAATTAAATGAACACATGAGATGTTTACTATTGAAAGAGAAATATAATGTAAGATATACATGGAGAAAGGCAGTACAATCCACTCGTCGATATAATATCATGTCTATTAATAATTACAAGCGCGTGTTGTGGACCACAATGTAAATTGGCACACAAACGTACCTGGATATAAATTACTGACTTTGGTCTGATCTAGCATGAAAATAATGCATTTAGGATTTGGCAAAAATTTGAGAGATTTATTCAGCTAATATAATTCATTTAAATTAAAAAAATTGTTTGTTTTAATTTAATATTTTTCTATGTTCTCATCAACAATTTATATGTTTTGATAGGCATCTCCATTTAGAATTGTGTCGACTTGCTCGTGAATTAAACGAAATGTTTCAAACACAGATGACTATGGAAATGGTAGCTTATTTGATATTCCTGACAAGCATATTCCGTTATACTTTCATACATATAACAACAACAGATAAAATCATATCATCATATGTGGAATGGATTGATATTCATCTTTGGGTGTCTTTATACTTAGTCAGGCTTTTCTGCTTAAATTATGTTTGTGAGAGTGTTAGCGCTAAGGTAAACCATACATAATTTATATAGTGTAAATATATGTATAAAAGTATACACATATTCTTATTTATTTATTTATAGCAAGTTATCTATTTTAGTCTAACGAAATGAATACAATAATTCATCGATTAACAGATCCTCTTCGATATGCCGATATTCGTGACGAGGTAAAATGAGTTTCTCTCCCAATAATAAGAGGCAATTGAAATAAATTGTTAAAACTAGAATAACAATCACTCTGTGCAGATTTACCAGTTTACACTACAAATAATATACCATCCATTGAAATTCTCTGGACTAGGTCTCTTCCATTTTGGCAATAGCTTTCTACGAAAAGTTCGTATTTACTTTATTAAATCTCTTCATTTGTTGCATATGTTGCACTTAATGATAAGACATACGTTATATCTACCAAATTTTATTATCACCGCTTAGATAAAGTTTTGTTAGTATTTTATTACGTACCAGAAGTATGAATGCTATAAATCAACATACAAAAAAATCAATCTATACTCTGTCCAGCGAGAGATCACCCACGGTCTGTACATAGGCGGGAAAAGTAGGGATAAGGTCCCTACAGCGTGGCGTACCGTATACGTAAATAGACGTTCTGTGGGCAGAGACCTGGCCCATAATTCTCGAAAAATATCGCATACGATATTTTATAAATGTCACTAGAAAATCACACTTTGCAAGTGTGCTATTGATTGCAAAGTGTGATAGTCATGAAATATCGTATGCGATATTTTTCCAGAATCAGGGACCTGCGCGAAAAAGACGAGTTTTCGTCCGATCAATGGACGATCTCTCGCCAGAGACGGAGTATCTATAGAATATTATCTTTATTTATCTTTTATCGAAAATAATGCCTGCATTAAAATTTAACCAACACAACTTCTTTCAGTTTTTCATGACAATTTTGACATTTGTGATTATCATTATCCAAATGCCTGGTGCGTCTGAGTCATATATAGGTTTTTAAAAATATATAAATTGATATCCTGATGAAGGAAAATATAGTATAATACAATACGCAAAAACTATAATTGTTCGTAAATCAAAAATATATTCTGTCAATATCTTGTAAATTATGTAAATTGCAATGTTATGTTATTATCAGTGCACAAATTCTTCAAATTTTACTGTGTGCTAAACGGCTAATTCAAAATACATTATTTCTCTGGCAATGGTAACATAAAAATAGAACTGAGACTTTGTTTAAATTAAACGATAATATGTAAAAATAATTGTAAATTGTTTACTTCTCAGCAGTACTCATCGGAAAAATCCTATACCGTAAAATCCTTATACCATGAATCCCCTTAGCGAATTCTCGAGTTTTATTAAAGTTTACAATTCATATTAATAAAATGTTGCACTATTCATCATAAATGTATTGCAAGTGATAACAACTTTGAAAAATATAAATCTTTCTACTTTTATTAATTTTAAACATGTCCCACTTTTTTGTTTTGTCTCTTTTTGAGCAATTTCATTATTATAAGGTATTATATTACAAATAAAATTAATATTTAATAACTATTATTTTTAATATATATTAATTCCGACAAAGATTGGCTAGCTAAAGGATGTTAATTAGAATTAAGAATTTATTGCGAAAAATATTGCCCCAGCCAGGGTTTGAACCTGGAACCTCCCGCTAGCCAATCGTTGTCGGAATTAATATCGATATATTTTCTCGTTAATCAATTATTGGCGAAATATACCATTACTTTCTGTTTATTATTTTTATTTTCCATAGTTTACCAATATACATATATGTACGCAATTATAAGCAAATTTATTATATGTATACATAATATTGAGCACAATTAAAATAAATTAAATTAATTAAAATATTGTCCTCATAAATATTAATTTACGTAATTCCTTCTATACGCGTAAATGCTAGAAGAATTAAATACATACTACGATTACGATCTGCTATAGTTTCAACTCGACGCAATTACAATACAGCAAGCAAATAAATTTGAATACACAATTAGTAGATATAAACTTGCAATAATAATTATTATAACTATATTTTAAAACTTAACGTAATATAAATTTTTACATTTTAATTTTAATATGTATAAACGTAATATAAATTTGATATATTTTATATATTTAAATTTGATATATCTTTGTATTGTAGAAATAATGTAATATAATTTTTTCAAGAGATTTAAAAATAATCTTGTTTTTTCCATTTCTCCCCTCTCTTAATTCTTGCTATTATATTATTACATTGTGATAAATTTAGTATTATACAAATAAAACGTATTAGGTACCTGCGTCATTATCGTCAGACTCACATTACTTGTTAATCATATCGTTTGCCATAAAATATGTCGGCACGTGGTAGAAATTGCATTACATAAACTAACGTTATCAAGAAAAATATCAAATGTATTTGCATTGTACACTATAAACATGCCATATGTAAACTAGAAATATCATTTGAGTCATGCTACATGCAAGATTCAGTAATGACTCATTTCTTTCGCATTTGAAGATGGATCGATCAATTTTAATATGGGTAAGTGCCAAATAAAATACTAGTATATGTATATTGCAATTACGAAGATTCGCTGTTGCTGGAAACTTGGCACAATTGCAGTGCTCCTGTTAAATGAGTAGCTTAAACAGACAGTTAGTATAAACTTTTAATAGTGATAATCATGGTGACCACTATCCAACAGGTGTGGCATCCTTTTTTTATTATGTGCTTCATTATTGGTTTAGACTTTTACCCCAGAAAACAGCCGAGAATTCGATGGACTCTAAACTTGAGTATTCTATATTCTTTGACAATCTGGTTTGCTTATACCTACGTCTTTTATTATATGATAACTACTGCTGCAATCAGATCAGCATTGACCACATTAGGGAGAATCATTTACGAGATTAACATATTCACCACGATTATATCTGCGATTATGAGTCGTTATCATCAAAAGGTATAATTCCGTTTCAGTGTACTTATATACAGGATATATCACATATGTGGGACACACTTAAGGAGCGAATTTAGGACCCTAAAATAACAAAAAAAATTATACATATAAACATATATACTTATTCCTAAAATCGCTTTGTTTCCAAGTTATAACTATTTCCAATATGACAACTCTGTGACTCTTAAACAAAAATAATTAGCAGTTCAAACAATACATTTCAAGTATCGTACATTTCATATGATAAAAGCATAATTACCTCGCATATATCTTAAAATTACCTCACAGATTAGAAATATTACCTAATATTGTTTCAGAGATTTGCAATATGTTTAAAAAAGCTTGCAATTGTTGATAATTCCTTGGAAGAGCTAGGCGCTCCAAAAATGTATCAAAAAATGCATATGTGGTTAAAAAGTGTGATAATAGGGTGGCTCATACACAGCCTTGCTACAAATTTTTACGACTTGTGGTGGTGGCTAAAAGAAACTGGAAACTTATACTATATACCTTGCGTATTGAATCATCCCATTTATATTAATACATTGGTGGACTTGTTATTTATCTCGATCTTATGGTTTGTACAATATCTTTAATATTTAGTCATAATAAGTTTAAGTATTCTTGTTTATGCACTAATATTTTGTAATCTTTAAAAATTAAGGTGCAATATACTTTTTGTGATTTCCTCGTTAATTAATCAAATCCGATTAAAACTAATATGTAAATATTAGCAATTTTAGTAAAAAAAATTTGTGATTTTTTTTGTAATTTGACAGTAATATTCCATATTACAGTATGATTGTAATTCTTAATATAATTTTCCTAAATAAAAGTATATAATAAATTAAATATACTTCATAAAGAAGTTATAGAATATAAATATTAGATATTTTGTCGTATATTGTACAATTTATTGTCTGAATAGGTACATCGGCACCAGATTTGATAAGGTGAACGAGCATATGCAAAATCTATTAGTGAGAGAAGAACATGGGCTAAGATGTACATGGAAGAAACCTGTGGTTGTTCATCGATATATCTTGTATACTGACAATTATAAACGAACATTGTGGATCTTAATGTAAATCAGTATACATTCATATAGTTAAGGAAGAGAATTGAATTCATAAGACAAATCACATTTAGGTTGTTCGAGCGGTACAATCGCTGCTAAAATTTAAATTTTTAATACAAAATTACTAAAATAAAGACTTTGCATGTATGTCAAACAACTCAAAATTTTTTATATGTTAGAAAGGATTACCGTTAACCGTTTGAGTATGTTTTTATGTCATTTAAATAATTAGTACTGTTTAAACAATTTTTTTAAAAATAGTTTTTCCAAAAAGTTTTGAAACTTGAAATACAATATCAATGATGTATGTTTTACATATAAAACATACATCATTGTACATACATCATACATATAAAACAGTTTTAGAAATATCTTAATTTTTAATTTATATTTACAGAAAAATGTCGATTCTCTATAATAGACCGGGAGCCAACGACAAAAATCATGTATGATCGGTCCCACGACGAAACTTTTTAGGACGATAGCCGGTGTCATGCGGAACACGAAGACGCAAGTATGGCGGCCTGGAGGTGTCGTCTTTGCGCAGCGTAATTTTTTGAATGTGTTAAAAAAAACTTTGCTTTTGGGGAATAGGCACCAATCTGATTCTTGTTTTATATTGTTTATTTGTGAGCAAAAGTACGCGGGCCGTATGCGCCATACCGATGTCGCGTCGCAAACAGTCTGCCATACTGATAAAAACGTGTCGTTTTTTTTTATGCGATGTTGTATTTCGTACCAAGCTAATTTTTTGTGGAGAGCGAAATTTTAATAGTTTATCAACGAATATGAACATGCCATACCGTTTCGGCGTCTCTGAATATCCGCCATACTGACGCAATGACTTCAGATACATATACTAGTGAAACAATAGGCGTCCTTGCGTCAGTATGGCGAGTACTCAGAGACGCCGAAACGGTATGGCATGTTCATATTCGTTGATAAACAATTAAAATCTAGCTCTTTACAAAAAATTAGCTTGGTACGAAATACAACATTGCATAAAAAAAAACGACACGTTTTCATCAGTATGGCGGACTGTTTGCGACGCGACATCGGTATGGCCCATACGGCCCGCGTACTTTTGCTCACAAATAAACAATATAGAACAAGAATCAGATTGGTGCCCATTCCCCAAGAGCACAGTTTTTTTTTAACACATTAAAAAAATTACGCTGCGCGAAGGCGACACCTCCAGGCCGCCATACTTGCGTTTTCGTGTTCCGCATGACACCGGCTATCGTCCTAAAAAGTTTCGTCGTAGGACCGATCATACATGATTTTTGTCGCTGGCTCCCGGTCTATAAGGGATAATGTTAATTTTATCAACTTTAAACTTAAATCGTTAAGTAAATCACTTTTAAATTTTACAGAGTAATTTTAATTTTTAGAAACATTACAGTCATTTCTGAATATATTTGAAATACCTCCAATACATCCTTAAAATCACGATCATATCTCGCGAATAAGCGTCCTAATTAATTTCAAATTTTTATGGAAGCTTTGGGAAGCCTTAAAGAACATGCTCATACACGATGTTCATCAATTTCTGATAATTTTTTTAGATCGGACTCGAACATCCTTAATATGTGATATTATCCTTTTTCTCATTACATATTCAAATTCTTTTTTTTTATTTTTTCTATTTCTCATATACATACTTAGATATATTTAATCAATGTTTTTTTCTTAAATAAGTTTCTAAATTTTAATTATGAATTGAAAGAATTAGTTTTTTATTCCTTGTAACTTTTAACAAAATTATAACTTTTTGAAACTAAACGATAAAATTACAGCTTATTTATTCCTTCAGGAAGAAATAATAAAAAATATTTATATCGGTTCAGTGTATTTTCTAAGAAAAAACACAGAAAAATAAAAAAACATATTGACTATTATAATCCACGCATACAACAACACCTCTTGTTTTTAGAAATTTATACATATCTATTCAGAAATTTACAGCTTTAATTGCACAGAAAACTACTTTCTTTAAAAATATAAAACAAGATTTAATATTTTAATCATCAAATGCACTTCTCCTTAATAGGTCATCAACTTAAAAATTTTGTATTTTAGATAGTAATACAAATAATAAATTATGAAAATTATTTAAGTTTTTGTACTTATATAAATTGTCATAATTTTTATGTTTTTGCATAATAAAATATATCTTTCAGCAGGCACGTACATTTAGAATTATGTCGTCTTGCTCGTGAATTAAACTTGATATTTGGAATACAAATGACTTTCGAAATGGCATCCTGCTTTTTATACTTAACGGGATTGTGCCATTGGTTATGTCGGATGATAATGAGAGAATTTAAGGATGACGTATATTCAATATACCATTCGTTTAGATTAGGCATATGGCTCCTTTTATTTTTATTAAAACTCTATACTGTAAATTACATGTGCGAGAATGTTTCTTTAAAGGTAAAATCACAAATAATTCACGAATATTTTATCTATACTAATAAATTCCCAATTTTAGGCTAATCAAATTGACAAAATAATTCATAAATTGTCAAGTACTCTTCGATATGCAGATGTTTGGAAAGAGGTAATAATAATAATAAGAGATAAGAAACACTCTAAGAATAAATATAATAAATTAAATAAACCTAAATAATGGATATTTATATACAGCTTTGTCAGTTTACTTTGCAAATAACATATCATCAATTGAAATTTACTGGAATGGGTCTCTTCTACTTTGGTAATTCATTTTTACAAAAGGTACAATGCATTTATCCTTTTCACATCGTATTTTATAGATTAGTCTTAAACATTAATTATTAAAATTGTTATTAATACTTCTTTCATAAGTTATTTGGTAACTTATAATTATCTTGCACGCATGTGCAATTTAATAAAATTTTTTAACAGTGTAAAAGTTAACTGGTACCTATATTTAATTTCAGTTGTGCACGACGATTGTAACTTTCGTAATCATTATGAGGCAAATAAAAATAACGTAAGTATCTGATAATTTCTCTACAAGAGAGTAAAAAAGCTAATTTCTTGTCAAGTCTAACATATAAATTATTCAAAATTGTTCTTCGTAATTGTTGTAATATTAGGTACTCTCAAATTGATGTACTACTAATGCAATAGTAATTAAAAAATATAATAAAATTCCATAAAAACTCTGTCAATGTTTAATTTCCTGTCCAAAAAGTATAATAATATATACATCGTATTTATTTAAGATTTTTCGATCATAAATGTTTCTAACGATTCAACTAATCGACATAAGACACAAGACAAACAAAGTTTATCATTATATAATAATCTATATTTTAATGTATTTGTTTCTTTCTGTTTTTCATATTTAACATCTTTACTTTTCATTTTTAATTGTACAAATATGTTTGCAGATTTAAAAAATGATATAATTTTACGTATTACTTTGTTAAAGTTTATTTTCACAATTTACAAAAATTTTTTTACTAGTAAAAGTATATACCACTTATCTATTTGTTCATTTATTTATGATTTATTTAAATTAGAACTTATGTAATATATTATTCTTGGCATAGCTCTATATTTTACATAATTATCCATTACTTTAATTCACAGTTTATATATGTATATTACAGTTATATATAAACTGTTATACCTACATATATGTATACCTATACAGTTTATACATTACTTTAATTCACAGTTTGGTAATACAATATTAAATAAAAAAATTTTATAATTTTGTCTATTAGTTTTTCTTTACAACATATTAAATACAATTAATTTAAATTGCAATATTTTCAAAAGCTTCTTTATAGTAAGTACATATCTTTTTTCGGTTATTATTTATTGTATAGTAATTAGGAAATAATAATGAAATAAGTAAACATTTTATAAACGTAATCAAAACGTTATAAAAAATAAATTTAGTTCGTTTAAATGTCTTTAGTATTTTAATATAATATATAAATGGATATATATAAATAAATACTTTGTATGTGTATATACATATACTCATGTATATTTATATGTACAAAAAGTAGATAAGTACTCTCTGTGTTTTAAAGTGCAAATAATTCATATAAGGATCGATTGAGTCAACTAAGGTATTGTTTAATAATTTAACAGTTATGCGGCGATATAATCAAATACAATTCCATTTTCGTAATGAATATAACGTTTACACAGTTCAAACTTTTCAACTGTACAACTTTAATAGTTAGCGTATGGAATTCGAAGAGTTTCGATCAGATCATGGTTGATACCATAGAAAAGGCTTTAAATCCTCTTTTCTTAGCCACTTTCATCTTCGGTTGTGGAATTCTTAGATATCCGCTAGGCCAACCGAGATATTGTTTGAGCATTTTCTATATATTAACTGTGTGGAGTGTTTATGCCTGTGCATTTTATTATGTAACAATTCATTTTTCTATAACTATTTCTAATAGTTTTTCATGTTCCTTTATCGTAATAATAAATTTATTTGTGATAATAATATCTATAATTATCATTGTTCGCGAACACGAGGTATAGTTCCTCTATATAATCTCTACATAATTATCGTTATAATATCTAAAACGAAGTAAATGACGCACGATGCCTCTTTCATTACTTATTTGAAAATGTGATAAAATAAAGTTTTGAGCCATTGGATTATCTTTTCTTATACATTAATTAATTTTTGCCAAAGTTTGTAATTAGTCAATAAATGTTGCTTTCAATATATCTTCTGTTTGATAATTTAATAAAATCTTGATAAAATTTTTATCATACACACAGTGCTTTACACATTAATTGTTATACTCGTATGCAAAATGTATCGTTACGGCGGGTATATCTTATGTACACTTATTTAAGAGAGAGATTGTCATAATTCTATATTTTCTTTTGCTGCTCAGAAATTCTACATATGTATAAGAAAACTCGATCTGGTGAACGACTCATTGGCAGAACTCGGAATACCCAATGAATATCATAGATTGAGAAATTGGATAAAATGTGCTTTGATTACGTTGTTTTTCATGACGTGTGCATCATGGACTTTCGATTCTTTAATTTCCTTAGACGCATTTAACGAAACAAAGGCCATAATAATCCCTATCGTTGTGGATTATAGTTTATATATTAATACCATTATGGATATAATGTTTCTGCTTCTTCTAAGGTTCGCAAATCTTACTTTGTTGCAATTATTTAACAACAATATTTTCCAGTAAACGTATACAGATTCAGGAGTTTGCGAGGCACTTTTTATAAAATTTCCATAAAATTACGTAATTTTAAAGACAATTAAACAGAAAAAAAGGAAATAATTAAATAACTTTATTTTTTCCTTCACTCGCTTCTACTTTAATATGCACTTTAATTACGCTTTTTCTAAATATCTTTTAAATTGCAGACATGTTGGTTCTATTCTGGATAAAATAAACAATTATATTGCACAACTATCAGAAACAGAAAATTGTGGACTAAGATACAAATGGAAAAAGTCTCTTGTCGTTAACAGCCACTGTGTCCGAAGTGCTGAGAGTCGCAAGCGTATATTATTTACCGTAATGTAAATTGATATACGCTAATGTAACACAAAAAATTGCAGAAAATAATTTCTAAAAAATAATGTTATTAATCAAATGTATCTATTTAATTTATTATATTATAATGTCTCGTGATGTTCCTCTGTTAAAATTCATTCATAGCAATTATTTATGGTAAAAATTTGTGCCAATTCTATATACCAAAAACGATAAAATCTGTAAATTTGAAAGTTTTATAAATATAACTCTTCCCTCTCCGTTGTTTTGCAACATAAGAATAAGAGAAAAACGATACATGCATATATATGTCCTAGAAAGAATACATAAAAAATTAATAGTATATGTATATTAGGGGAGATCGGAGCTAGACGGCCCATATTTCAGAATTTCGAAGTTACAACTTTTCAGACAATGGACGTTATTCACTGACGATAAAGAATATTAAATTAATACAAAATTTCGAGAGGTTCAAAAATTTACTTTTCCATTACTCTAAGTAGTCTAACAATAAGTCAGTGTTTTCTATTTCTTAATTGTAATATTATTCCGATTTTAATGAAACTCAGGGAAGAATATCTATGTTCTAAAAAGATTATTTTGTGATTCTATATTTATTGTTCCACTCAAGATAAACACTACAAAGAGCAACGTGAGCAACATACCCCTCTGGGGTTATTTAGCCCCGGTCTCCCCTAATGTTTCTTCTTAAAATATATTTGTTTATTTACGTAAATTTCTAGGCATCTTCATTTGGAACTTTGTCGAATAGCTCGTGACATAAACGACTTCTTTGGAATACAAATGACTTTGCAAATGATATCTTATTTTGTTGAATTAAACGGATTGTTTTATCTTCAATACTATATAATATTAAACCTGAAAAAATTTTATAAAAATAATATAGCATTAAAAGTATTGCTTTCTATCTACATGTGGTTTATCATATTTTTAATAAAATTCGTATCATTGAATCATATATGCGAGAGTGTTAGCGCTAAGGTAAATATTTTCAATGGATTAAAAAAAATATTTTTATAAGCAAAAAAGTTACATGATATAATCTTCGATTTTTCTCAAAGATTAAAAATTTTGAATAATAATCACAGTAAAATAAATATTAATATTACAAAGATAAACTTTTTTCAGTCATAAAACATTAAAAAATTTCTTTATGGAAAAAATTAACTCAATTATTATTAAAAACAATACAGTGTGTTTTTATATATGTAAATCAATATAATTAATTCTATCATATATTGTTTCAGGCGCGAAAGACCAAAGATATTGTCCATAGATTGACAAATCTTATCTGTTTTGCCGAAATACGCGAAGAGGTGAGATAAATCTTATACCACCATCTCTGAAGTCTGAACAATCTTTATTTAAGAATATTTAAATAAAAAATGCTTTATTATGTAATGCAGATTTCCCAATTTGTTTTACAAATATTACTACGACCGTTAAAGTTTAACGGATTGGGTCTGTTTTACTTTGGCTATGATTTTATTCGTAAGGTTAGTCCTTTAATATCATTCATATATCTTTATGTAAAAACTTAGCTTATACAAATTATACCTAAGCTATAAAATTTCAGACAGTGATATTTTTGTTTGATATTTCCTTCCAGTTCTTCATCTGGATTGTCACCGTTGTTCTTTTTATGGTGCAAATAGATGTTATTCCCATATATCCAATTCTCGACAAATATGTATAACATGTTACAACCAAAAGTAGAACAGGATACACGTAGCATTATTTACATTATCTCTCAAATTCTCATTCAATATTTGTACTTTTATTTCATACAAAAAATGTAGTTTAAGTAATCGCTTAAAAAATTCACACAGTAAATAATTATATTTGCATTAATATATTAATATTTTTATATCAATATAATATATTATTATTTATTAATTATATGCATATATTTTTTTAATAAAAACTCTTTTAACCTTTACAAATTCGTACATACATTCGTACAATATATTTTTGTGATTCTTGGTTGACTGATCTTTCTGTAAATAGATTTTTTTCTTTTTAACGTTATCCTTTTTAATGTTAGTAGTAATTTTCCAATACAACAGATCACAGTACCTACTATAAATTATCTACATCAATCCAATGTTGATTACATTAGTTAGAAATTTAATCGATTAATCATGAAATATGTATAAAATTGAAGTTTTTTATTTAAAATATTAATCTCTATATTATTAATCATATAGGCATAAAATAGTTTTCCACATCACATTTCTATTCATTAAAAATATATTAAGAACTATCCGTAAGATAATAGGCATTTGTCTATTAATAATTCTATAACAATAATATTCTCAGGGGCATAGATCAACTATACCATTGTTTATTTTTATAAAGGAATTAAATACTGCATAGTGTTAATACTGTTAATATATTGGTCTATTTACTAGTCTGTCACTTTGATAAATAAACTATGTGTTGATTGAATAAAGTTAAATAGATATATAATATTATATAAGAACTGCATCAGTGAAGGTTACGGCTATCATAGAACAAGCTGTTTACATCTTCTGTTTCTGCACGACCTTTTTCATTTTCGCAATTTAATTTTTGTACTCCGGAGAAATCTTGTTTAAGTATTTTCTACAATCTAATATTATGCATAAGTTATAGTTATGGTTATCTTTCTTCTCATATAGTGATTAGCAATGTATATAAAATGTGTTAATAAAAATAATATTTAACATGTTTGTTTTATATAGAAAAACACAAAAAAATGTTAATCAATATGTCATATCATTTTAATGATTGGTTCTCAACACATAAGTCATGCTATTTATTCATCAGAGTAGATCGATTATTCTAATACGCATAAGTGCTGCAACGAACACATAACGTCATTATGAAGAAACACCATCATTGCCAATCAATGTAATTGCGATGCATCAGAGAAATAAATTTAAAGAGATACTCAGTATTGCTTTGCAATGGCGATGACTATAAAAATTGCGATCCAACAAGCTTTCCGACCTCTTTTTATTACGTGCTTCATTATCGGTTTAGGTGTCTATCCCTTGAAAGAACCAAAACCGAGGAATGGATGGGTTGTATATTTAAGTATTTTATATTCTTTAATAGTATGGTTTGTTTATGGCTATCTTTCTTACTACATGGTGAGCTCTCTATCACTGAGAGCCTTATGTCGAGCTACCATTACTATCATCGTTATGGAAATTAATATCATTACCACAATTACATCTGTGATTTTTAGTGTATATTATAACAAGGTATAATTTTGTATTCAATATTTATATAAAGAAGATACATTTAGATTAATATTAATTACGTTAATTAAAAGTTATAACGTTAAGTTATAATAATTACGTGCATCTGTGATTTAGAACGGATATTTCTTATCATAGAAATATAATAGCATAACGATGTCTCTCTTTCTCTCTTAAATATTTACCTAATATTATTTTAGAGACTTCAGATATGTATAAAGAAGCTTGCTGCTGTAGACGACACTTTAGAAGAGTTGGGAACTCCAAAGATATACCAAAAAATACATATGTGGTCGAAACGAATAGCAATTGGATGGCTTATGTACAGCCTCGTCGTCAATTTTTATGATACACAGTGGTGGTTAGACAGAAAAGAAACTAGTTCTTGGGGATTCATTGTACCTTACTTATATAATCATAGTCTTCACGTGAACACCCTTGTGGATTTAGTATTTATCACCTTCATGTGGTTTGTATTGTATATCTATCAATTTATCAATTTAATGAATGTATTTCAAATCACATTTTATTTTTACAATAAAAATACGTATTTCGTGTTCATACAGTTTATACAATTTTTTAATAATTAAAATACAGCAGTGTTGTTATTAGCATTTTTAATAAAAACATTTTTAGATGCTCTAAATATTATATAAATATTCTGTAACTGTAAATATAATTCTTTTAATTAAAAAATTATATTATAACTTAATTTTTTTATACTTTTCATTAAAAGATTAAGATCAATGGTGTTGCTGTTAGAATTTGTGATATGTCTTTTATAATACAGGTATATTGGTACTAGATTTGACAAAGTAAAGGAGCATATGCAATGTTTACTAGTAAAAGAGAAGCGTGGATTGAGAAATATATGGAAGAAATTTGCTATCATCGGTTATCGGTACTCTTTATATGCTGACAGTTACAAACGAGTATTGTGGAGCTCAATGTAAATCGGCACACGTATATAATTTGCATATAATATTAATCAGTGATAATATAAAAATAAAAAAGTTAACAATAAATTATAAAAATTACTTTTCATCAATTCTCACAATTTCTACATTCTCTAGTAACGAAATGTATCCTTCCAGGCATCTCCATTTAGAATTATGTCGTATTGCACGCGAATTGAATTTGATATTCGGAACACAAATGACTTTCGAAATTGCATCTTACCTATTATTCTTAACATCATCCTGTTATTACTTGTACGGAATGCTAATGCGGAAAGATCGGGAGGAAATACCAATAAACGCATGGTGTCATATATTATCATGGACCACTATATATGTGACAAAACTCTGTATCATAAATTGCATTTGCGAGAATGTCAGTGTTAAGGTAAAAACACAGTCTTCGATCAAAAAAAATGTACGTAATAATAATTAATAAATTTTAAATTTCAGGCCAATAAAATTGACAAAGTAGTCCATCAATTGACAAATAATCTTCGATATTCCGATATTAGGAAAGAGGTAAAAATATATTCTAACAGTAGAGAAAGTGGAGATAAACCAATGATTTAAAATTTTAAATACCTAATAATTTGTAGATACATCAGCTTATTTTGCAAAGAATGCATCGTCCGCTGAAGTTTACTGGAATGGGTCTCTTCTACTTTGGCAATCAATTTCTTCGAAAGGTTTATTTTTACATTTATTTTTCTCCTTTTTTTTTACATCGTGTTCTGTATTACAGAAATTACAGATATTTAGAGAATTTCTTTTAAAATTATCAATAAAGACTGTTATTATACTAGTCATCACATTACGATGTGTACCTACTGTTTTTAACTTTCAACTTATCTTACACATTCCAATAAAATGCAATTTATGTATGTCGTAAAAATTAATTGGTACATCGTTTTCCAGTGCTGCATGACAATTACAACGTTCATGATTATCCTGATACAAATGTTAAAAGTTTAAACATTTGTCTTCAAAAATATTCAGAGACACCATAAGACTAGCATCGCAAGGATATATAAAGATTACTGTTTGTAATTATTATACCCATTAGATATCTAACTCAACTAATGTAAATATCACAATTATCATATGATTATACTATGTTGTAATATTTCCTCTATCGTACTTATCAACTAATAATCACATAAGTATTTTTGACTCTGTTTGACTAAAATACAAAAAATATAATTACTATGCTTAAAATGTTGATAATAATAATAAGTGATAATAAGTGATGATGATGATAATGATAAGTATAATCATAAATAAATGTGAAAAACTATTCTACATATTTACGATTCTTTAATATATGTATATATTATATATAATTAAAGATATTCAAATTTATTGCTATTTACTTTTAATAAATAATTAATTATGAGAGAAAACTTTCTCCGGAATAATAATTTAACACACAATAAAGATTATCGTTTATGATATTTGTATAACTTGATTCTATTCTTATTGATCTTATATTGATACTTTGCGAATAATAAATCACAATATTATTATGCACTAATTGCGCAAATTTACAAGATTTTATAGTAAAAGTTAAGTGTACCTATATTATAATTGCTTGCTAATGGAAATAAAAGAAATTAGCATCTTGTCCAACCCTAACATGGAAAAAATTTATTAATATTATTTCCTAATGTACTGATGTCAGGCTGACATAATACTAATATTATAATACAAAATTACATCAAATATACAAATAATTCTTGCCTGTATAATAATTTATGAATGATATCTCACAATCAGTCTACCTTTTTTCCACTTTCAAAAATTGAAAGAAACAAGCAAAACATAAATTAAATAATATAAGTATATATACTTTTATATATTTCACAAATGTTACACACAGTTCTAGTATACTTATTGTTAGTACTTTCTCTACTTGTGTTTATGCAATTGCTACAAGCCACAAATTAACCATAAAATTATATAATTGCATTAATTATATTATTTATTTCCTGTTTATATTAATGTCATCACATAAACGATATTGTAGCATAACAAGAGCTATATTAAATAAAACAATTAAAAAAGATAATTAATAATAACGTTTCAATAATGCAAAGTATAAAAAATTCAATATTGAGTCATCTCTTTCGCCTATCAAATAGAATCCATCTGCTTAATAAGCGTGAGTGCTAATAACATATAATAACGAACATACATTTTACGATCCACTATTGTTGCGAGTAGACTCAATCATTATATATCGTATTTAGCAAGTGAATTTGAACTAATTTGTTAAAAGTGTCGAATAATCAGTTTGTGATACTAATATGGTGGTCACACTTCAACAGATCTTACGCCTTCTTTTTTTTACGTGCTTCATCATGGGTTTAGGCTATTTTCCTAAAAAACGATCAAACATTCGATGGATTACACACTTAAATATTCTATATTCTTTGACAATCTGGTCAGCTTATACGTATCTTGCTTTTTGTATAACGACCCAATTTACATGGAAAATATTATTTGATTCCGTTCCTATGGAAATTGTTGCAGAGACGAACTTTTTGCTTTCAATTACGTCCGTGATTATGAGTTTCTATCATCAAAAGGTATTTCTAGTACGACAATATAATGTGTAACATTCAAATCCTTTACAACTCAAATAATGTCCGTTATGTCTTTTAAATGTTTCTTTTTAAAGTTATATCTTATAAAAACATAATTGTTTCAAATATGCGTTTTAAATTATCGCTTAATATTGTTTTAGAGATTTGAGATAAGCATAAACAAGCTTGCTGCTGTAGATGATACTTTGGAGAAATTAGGTACTCCAAAAATGTATCAAAAGCTACATGTAAAGTCAATACAAATGATAATTGGCTGGATTGTATACAGCCTTACAATAAATTTATTCGACACAATATGGTGGTTGAACTTGGAAGAAACTTCTTCTTGGGGATTATTTATAGCTTTCCCAATAAATTATTGTACGCATTTCAATACATTTGTGGATATGTTATTTATCTTTTTCTTATGGTTTGTATATTATATAGTATGATACAGTATAATGTGTGTTACAGTAAAGTGCATTAAATCGATGGGTCATAGTAGCCTGACTTATCTGGATCTTTAATAATCAACAGATGCGCGGTTCATCAAAATATTAAAATGCGTATAACAAAGAAGAATAAGAAAATGACTACATAGTTCTCTCTTTTTATTTTACCTTGCATTTTTTACGTCGATAAGTCAGGCTACTATAATCCAGCGAATTAATGCACCTTACTGTACATATACATAAGAACGTCAGCATGTACATGCGCATACACACACACATACACACATACATATTGTTTATAATTCTAATTGCAATATTCTTATAATTAACAAAATGCTTCTATTATTAAAATATAAATTTTTAGCATTCTTAACAAATTAAAAAAATTTTTATTAAGAACTGACGCGTTACACTATTCAATAGCCATAATATAGTGTTTCTTGAAATAAATTTTTTATATGTAATGTATAATTTATATACATTAAAAAATTTGCATTATATACAAATCACACACACATACAAATATTTGATTACATATTATAATTTCTGAAAAATTATTTATACATAGGTACATTGGCACCAGATTTGACAAAGTAAATGAGCATATGCAATGCTTATTAATGAGAGAAGATCATGGGCTGAGATGTGCATGGAAGAAATCTGTGGTCATTCTTCGTCGATATACTTCGTATACTGATTACAAGCAAATATTATGGAGCTCAATGTAAATTAATACTCCCATATGTTTAAATGGATTATCAACTCAATGCTACCTTAATAATAAAATTTAATTAATAGACATAGATTTTTATAGAAATCAAAAAAATAAAAAATTATAAAATTATTGTAACTTTGAAAATTATGATTTTAATTGTGGTCATAACTCTTCTGCGTTTCTTTAAAATATATGTTTTTTAACAGGCATCTTCATTTAGAATTATCTCGTCTCACTCGCGAGTTAAACTTGGTATTTACAGTGCAAATGACTTTTGAAATAACATCTCATTTTTTATATTTAACATCACTTTTCTATTATTTATATTGTATGCTGATACAAAAAGGAGGACAAATATACACAATATTACAATGCTTTACTATCATATTTTGGGTTTTTATATATTTGATAAAACTGTATATTGTAAACTATATCTGCGAAAACGTCACGGTTAAGGTAAAATCTGCTATATAATCAATGTAGATTTAATGTATTTAAATATTATATATAAAGGAAAGTCCCCAATTATGAGATACCACATCTATTTTGTGTGATTGCCGGAAGTCTATAGGCATAATTGAAAAATATAGTAGATTATTTTGAAGGAAATTTAATAAGTTTTAAGATGCTGAAATGTAAAATTTAATTTAAATATTGATTTTTCTGAAAATTAGAAAAATGTAAAAAATGAGCTTTTAGCAAAATCGAAAAAGTGTGCTCCTAATATGAGAAACCGTGGAAAATCGCTAATAAAGTGCAAAATACATCATATTGCAATTAGAAAACTTTATTTAAAGTTTCTGAAAGACAAATGTAATGGAGAAGCATATTTGCAACAATCGTAAACACACTTATATCCAATATTGTATCTAATCTTCCCCCTTTACCCTTTCCACTAAAATCAAGGTTAGCACACACTTATAATTTCGTATAAACCTTCCCTTAACGTTAATATAGTATTTTCTCGAATTTTATTACTGTACAATAACATTCATACTCCAGCAACCCAGGAGTATCCTGAGTATCTCATGTTACGAGCCCCACGCCTTGCGGTTTCACGATCACCAAATCTAATCTCTACAATTGAGCAACTCAACATATCCCGTATTTTCAAATTAATACAACCTTACTCTATCGCTGCATGCAGAACTCATTGCCAAATATTTATTAATTATATAATAAACAAGGTTTAAAGACTCATATCCATAGCACTTGACAACATCCAATTTCACAATTTCTTTCTCTACAACGACTACACGCACGATCACATAATGAATATTCCACTAAATAGGTTTTACCTCAAGGGCAATAAGTTCATGGTGGAACCAACAGATTGGGCCTATTAGTTTAGCAGAAACCTCGCATATTAGAAGCCTATCTCATATTTTAGGGGACTTTCCTCTATGTATATATCTATATACAATTCTCTTTAATAATAAGTTTCAAATTTCAGGCTAACAAAATTGGTAAATTATTTCATCAATTGGCAAATATCTATCGATATGCTGATGTTTGGAAAGAGGTAAAAAATATTTTATCAAGAAGTAACGAGAAATTGTTTAAAACAGTTACTAAATAACAATTTGTATACAGATTTACCAGTTCACTCTGCAAACAATGCATCATCCGTTGAAGCTCACTGGAATGGGTCTCTTCTATTTTGATCACGAATTTTTTCGGAAGGTTAAAATTTTTTTGCATTTACATATTTTTATAAATTTACCAATTTAATGTTGCTTAGTATCATATAGAATAGATAAAAATCCAAGAAATTGTTTTTAAAATTATCACCAAAATCGAAATTGTTGTAACATCTTTTTTACCGTATACATATGAGTATAATGCAGTATATCCGGCGGATTCAAACTTGTCTTGCAATTGCATTATGATACAATCTTTCAATAAAATAATTTAATAAAAAAATTAATTAATGTTTTTTTTCAGTTTTATACAGCAATTGCAACGTACGTGATCATTATGGTGCAGTTCGAAATATTAATTTTTTCTGAAGTGCATTTAACAATTCCTGCGAATGGAAATAACAAAACTAGCATCTTGTCCAACTTAACGTGACAAGAATGAACAAGATTATTCTTCGTGTAAAAATTAGTATAATATTAATTGAATTATAATACAAAATTACAACGATTCTATTAAAAGCGCGAATAATTCTAGCCGATATAATATATATTGATACCAGATTTAACAACGTGAACATACACATATGTAATAATTATTAGTGAGAGATAATTACGAGCTGAAATATATATGCAAGAAACCTGTGGTCGCACATCATTGACACACTTTGTGTACTGATTACAAATAAAGATATTCGCATATGTTTAATTCAATTTGATATCGACTCAATGTGTTCGGAATCGAACTCCGGAAACCATGTAATAAAACTATAACTCAGTCGTTTTGAAAAGGGTCATATATAAATCCTCTAAATTTCTAATAAATGCAAATGCTCAAGGCAATTTAGGGTATAAATCACATGTTTTTCGGAAACACCGAGAGTTAGAAAAAAGCGAGCTGTTACGTTTTTCTCTAGCCGTGTCGATTCTCTCCTCTGTCCTGGGTATCTGAGCGGGGTAAACACTCGGGACAGGGGAAAGACAATTAGGCTAAAACCGCTTTTTTCTCGAGGTGTCGACATCCGATTGGCCTATTACATTTTTCGGAGAGTCCAGGGGTAGAAAATCTTCTCGAAATGTTTGAGAATAAAACTCCGGACCTCGGCTTACGCGAGCGCACTCGACTTTAGTTTGTCTCGGCGACAGTGTCTTCTCACGGTTAAAATATTTGCTAGTCTTTTGTTCCGTTTCGATTCTAATTCCTTAGAGATTCGACAAGTCAGGCTTTCGGTTATTCGCTGCTCGCGGTAATTTTCGCCTGCTAAGCCACGTTGACGCGTGCATTCGTTTGCGTGAACATTCGTACTAAACGAAATTCGTATTAAGCGAAATTGCTTCTTATTCCGATGAATAAGAAGCAATTTCGTTTAATACGAATGTTCACGCGAGCATCGGCTCGCGGAATAAGATACGCCTTGTAAATAGGGTATATGTATTGCGATTTTATATAAAAGCAATCTCTAATCATTACAAAGTTCCTTGCGATACGCACATCCTCCATCTGTTCGCGCACACAATGCTTAATAATAAAATTTAATTAATAGACATCAATTTATATGTACCTAAATTATAAAAATAATAAATTATAAGAATTACTTAAGTTTTTAAAATGATATTTGTCATAATTTTCTACACTTTTATAAAAAGTGTGTCTCTCAATAGGCATTTTTATTTAGAATTATGTCGCCTTGCTCGCGAATTAAATTTGATATTTGGAACACAAGTAACTTTTGATATGTTATTCGCTATTTTTAACATTATTGTTTTATGTTTATTAATTTCGACAACGATTGGCTAGATAAAGAATGTTAATTAGAATTTTTACAATTTATTGCAAAAAATATTCCCCCAGCCAGGGTTTGAACCTGGAACCTTCCTCTATCCGTGCAGGCGTCGTCCCAATTTGACCACTAAGGCATTTGGTAATATTTATCGCAATAACAAACTAATAGATATACAGATATTATAAAAATTGATGTTAACATTAATAGTTAATCAAATCGATTTAACTAAGGAAAGGGGAGGGAATTTTTAATATACTCCAACAGGAGCTGTGTTGAAAGTCTGACAAACCAAGTCGGCGCGCAGTTTTTTAATGTTGGAACAAATAATATATGTATATTAGTTTGTTATTGCAATAAATATTACCACGTGCCTCAGTGGTCAAATTGGGACGACGTTTGCACGGATAGCGGGAGGTTCCGAGTTCAAACCCTGGCTGGGGTAATATTTTTCGCAATAAATTCTAAAAATTCTAATTAACATCCTTTAGCTAACCAATCGTTGTCAAAATTAATAAACATTTCTCATTAATCAATATTGGCGGAATATACCATTACTTTCTGTTTATTATTGTTTTATTATTTATATATGATGTTAATGCATAAACAACAGAAGGATATATACACAATGTACAACTGATTTACTGTTAGTATCATTTTATGAGTTTTTATATTCTTTATGTAGCTGTACATCGTAAATTACAGTCTTCGAGAATGACAGGATTAAAATAAAATCACGCGTTATAAAATCTAAATTTAATCAGTATTTAGATATAAATTCCATTATAATAAGTTTCAAGTTTAAAGCTAATAAAATTGGTAAATTATTTCATCAAAACAAAGATGATTGCGCTACCTCAGTCTCCCTACTCTTACAACCTGGCCCTCATCAACTTTTTTCTTTTTTCAAAATTAAAATCCACGTTGAAAGACCGAAGATTTGACACAATTGAAGACATCAAGAAAAATTCGCAGAAGGACTTGCACACAATCCCGAAAAAAAGCGTATTAGGAGTGGGAACGGCGTTTGTGTATCATACATATTTCGAAAGAAACAAGACTGAATAAGTTGTAAAGCGGAGTCTACAATGAGAATTTAAGGCGTAAAATTTAAACTTTTAGCCTTGAACCGTAAGAAATTGACAAATCACAGTCGAGTATTCTTCTCATATTCAACTGTGATTTGTCAATTTCTTACGGCTTATGGCTTAAAACCTAAATTTTACGCCTTAAATTCTCATTGTAGACTTCGTTTAAGTCAACCCACAAAAATTATAAAACAAAGTACAAAAAATTTTTGAACAGACTTTGTATAATACTTGGAACCTAATTTTCACGGAAAATAAATCCATAATTATTGATTACAGAGACTTAATCTTTAAAAAGATCCACTAAATAAAAAGTGTCGCTGCTTAATCTTCACCCGCCATAAAATTACAATATAAAATAAAATAATTCCAATGGTAACTGTTCAAAAGTTAAACTTCTTGCCAAGTATTATCACTAATACGTCTGGCATCGATCGACACATTGTGTACGTTTATCGAAGAAATAAATAATGCATACCATGGGTCTAACGACGTATTATTATGTCGCCTTAATAAATGAGCTATATATTGATGAAACATGTTCAAATAGCAAGTGACATTAGTTTGCAACAGAAATTGCGAGAGTGATGACTACGACAAACACCGTACAACAGGCTGTATATCCCTTACTTCTGACTTGTTCTATTCTCGGCATAGGTATCTACTCCCCAAAGAAATTTTATTTAAATATTTTCTATAACCTGACAGTATGGACCAGTTATGGTTGCCTTTGTTATTATGTGACAACCGCACTTAAAGCAGGAGACTGGTTTCAGTCAACTTCTAATATAGCTCATACACAAATTGGCGTTCTCACTACCATTATTTCTATTTTCATGGCTGTATATCGAGACAAGGTAAATATTTCTGCAAAATTTATGATCAAAATATAATTTTATAGCAAAGATAATATTTTTTCAAGTAACATTTTGTACGTAATTACGTTGTAAAGAATAAATTTATTTGACGATAATATTATCTAATGCTTTGGATTGTTGCCTAATACTATACAGAAATTTAGATTATTTATGACAAGACTTGCCGCTGTAGACGATACGTTGGAAGAGCTAGGCACTCCAAAAATATATCAAAAACTACACGCATATGCAAAAAGTGTCTTAACTGGATGGTTCGTATGTAGCTACATGGTAAATGTATTTGATATGATATGGTGGTTCTATGCAATGAAGGATCATCGATGTGTGATTATACCTTACATCACAAATCATTTTCATCATATCAATATATTGACGGATTTATTACTAATGACTTTTTTATGGTTTGTACATATTTTTAAATATTTATGTGTAATATTTATATACTTTTTTAATTTATCGTATTACATACAATAAAAAAAAGAGAAAGAGAAAGAAAAAGAGAAGAAGAAGAAGAAAGTGTGCTTCAAATAATGCATGTTTTACGAAATGAATTTTAAAAATATATTATGAAAAAATGTATAGATCTTTTAGTATAAAATTAAAGGAGAATATATTAGAAGTGTTTTGCACAAATTTACTTACAAATTACTTTAATGTAAATTATTTCTACTGTAAATTATATATATATTTATTTCTATACATATGTATATACGAGTATAAATAAAACAAAATATAATATATTTTTGTATGTCTTAAGGGGGTATTCTGGTTTAAATGGTCGTAAAAAAGGTATTTTTCAGTTTTTTGTAGGAATACAAAAAAGCGAATAACGTTAAACTTTGCACGTTCTTTTGGTATTGTTTTAAGAATTTATTTCTATTTTGACGTAGAACTACGTCTTTCTCCGTGTAGAGTATGGGGTAGCTTCGGGAGCACAGATGCAACGAAAACATGTCACACTTTGAACGTATATATCTTCAAAACTAATAATCGTAGTAATACATCATTAGATAGCTTATATAGTCCCTTTCCTCTTGAAAGTCTTGAAAGTCTCAAAAAGCTTCCTCCATGAGGAAGCCAAACAATTATAAGCAAATAATTATGCTCAAGTCTCACCCACTTTTAAAAATTGATGTTCTTGGACAATTTAATATTATTTATTGGCAACTTTTCTAATTCTATTATATTCTTCAGTCTTTTCTTCCTCTATTTCATATACAATTCTTTAAGATTTGATTGATTAGATCCAGCTTTATAAGGCTTCTATGTATGTACGTATCCCTCGCAAATTCAAACGTCTGTAACTGAAGAACTAATCAACCAAATTTTAAAGAACTATTATAAAATAAGGGTAGGACTGAAGAGTATAATTAAATTAGAAAAAAATTGCCAATATAATAAAAAAAATATGCAAATTAGAAACTTGCACATTGCTCTCTCATCATTTTTCTTCGCTTATAAAGTTTCCTCTATGAGGAATTTGCCAAATTATTAGCATATAATAATGCATATAATATAATAAATTGGCTTCTCTAAAAAATCTTATATCTGAAAAATCAAAGAAGCACAGTAGCAACTGCCGCAACCAACAACGTAGGGCTACGTCAACTGTCGCTGAATACTTTAAGAACGTAGTGAGATAGTGCCATGAAATAGTGACAGTTGACGTAGTTCTACGTTGTTGGTTGAGGCATAGTTGCTACTGTGCCCCTTTGATTTTTTTCAGTAACAAAAATGCTCTTCTCTTCTATGTTATATCGCGGTCACTATAGAAGTTGTAAATTACGGACGGTGTAAATGATTTTAGCTGCTTTATGTAGGTAAAATGCAAAAACCAAAAATTTTCTTATTTAAGAGGTGTGGCTATATCGTCTGAACTATAGAACTTTTAAACCCGAATACGCCCTTAATAATTATCATTAAATTAATTAATAACTTTATATGTTCTAAAATAAAACCATACAATCACTTTTGCTTTATAATATAGGTATATTGGCACCAGATTTGACAAGGTAAACGAGCACATGAGATATTTGATAGTGAAAGAAGAATATGGATTAAGATATTTATGGAGAAAAACTATACCAAATACTCGCCGACATATCATGTGTACTAATTACAAGCTTGTTCTGTGGACCTCAATGTAAGTCGATTTACCAATGTGCTAATAGTATTTTGTGTGGCAAATGTGGAAACGAATTATGTCGCGCGTGAAATTGCCGCATGAGCCGAAGGCTTATGGAGCATTCACATGAGTACGAGTGTGAATGCACTATAAGCTGAGGCGAATGCGGCAACTTCACGCGCGACGTAATTCGTTGTCTTCCGCATATGCCACATACAATATTTTTTGTAATGCCTGTCGCGAAAGTTCGATTTAAGATTCAAAAATTAATTGAAATTAAATTTATAGTATTCAGCGAATACTATAACGAATTGACGTTTTGTCTCGCGTGAATTTTGTTACGTTAAAGTTTTTTCGAAAATTGTAAAACAAACTATCAACCGTGAAAAATAAGAGGTTTCTTACACACTACTGAAGTAAGTCATAAAGGTGCTTTTCCCGCACTAGTGCGGTAAAGTAAGGCATACATTAAATTGTTGCGAAATAAACCACTTTCCGCACGTTAAACAGCAACCAAAAATCAAACTTTTGCGACAGGCATTGCGAAAAATAGATTATTAATTAGACTGATTTAATAAAGAAAGTAGTACATACCAAGTTTGACAGAAATTCGGTTCAATAAAAAAATAAAACAATTTTAAAAATAATTTTTGTTTTTTTTGCCAGGCATCTCCATTTAGAATTATGTAAAATCGCTCGTGATTTAAATACAATATTTGGACCGCAAATGACTATGGAAATGGCAGCCTATCTAATGTATGTGACAAGAGTGTGTAATTACATTTACATGCATATACAAACGAAAGGTCGGTACGTACGTTCGACATTCGTTTGGTTTGGTATGTTTTTCTGTCTTGCCATACATTTAGCCAGACTTTTCAGTTTAAATTACATCTGTGAGACAATTAGCGCTAAGGTAAATCCACATATATAAAGATGTATATGTATGTGTATATGCACACGTGTGCATGTGCATACATTACAAATATATGTTAAAATATTTCAAGAAATATATAATATATATACATATTCATTATATAATTATATATTATTATATGTTTACTAATAGAGTTATATATATAATTTTTATTATATAATAATAAAATCAATTATCAATTTTAGGCTAATAAAATGGAAAAAATAATTCATCAATTGACAGATCATCTTCGATATGCTGATGTTCGTTATGAGGTAAAAATATTTCAATAATACGAGGCAATCTTTGTAAATTATTTTAATTCATAAATGACAATGTGTATGCAGATTTATCAGTTTTCATTGCAAATAATACATCACCCGCTAAAATTCACTGGACTGGGTCTCTTCTGTTTTGGCAATAGTCTCTTGCGAAAAGTTGGTATTTATATTTAATCTTTCATATTACTTTGATATACATCATGTTATAAATTGGAAGACTGTCATTTTTTTCAATATCTTTTATAGCACCTATATTATTATGTCCATTTTGTCGTACAAATCGATTTAAAATAGTTTTGATTATCTTATTACCTCTTATCGATATAAAAAAAATAATTTATACCTTTTTCCAGTTTATTGTTACAATTACATCATTTATGATCATCATAATACAGATGTCTATCGTACCAAAAACGGCGGTCGATTTTTAAGAAGAGATAAGCAAATTAGCGCTTTCATATAATAATATGTAATAATATGTAATTTTTGGCTTTATAGCAAATTTTTTAAAATTGTTTTTAATAATAAAGAGAAATTCAAGATTTTTTGACAGTTTTCATATATGTATAATTCTTTAATATAATTTAAATCATATTTTTTAATCATATTAGTTTTCTTATAGCTATCAATTAAAACACGATTGTGTCTCGTGCCAAGTATAGATATATACATAATACATATACATGCTAAATACAGATGTACATATATGTATATTTAATTTGTATAAGATACAGTTAAAACATAACAAGTAATATTTTGCACAAAAATCGATTATCTCAACTGTGTATGTACATCTGCGTTACTGTTTAACGATTTAACGATGCTAATGTGACAATCTAATGAAAAGTGTCATCTCATCATCGTGATGAATATGACATTGCACACGACTTTCAGTACAGGACATAATAGTTACGTGCATGAAATTGCGAGATCATGGTCAATACTATAGACCAGGCTTTACAACCCATTTCCTTAGCTTCTTGTATCTTCGGTTTCGGAATTCTCAGATATCCCTTCGATCACCCGAGAGTTTGTTTAAGTACTTTTTATATATTAACTGTATGGAGCGTTTACGTTTACGTGTTTTATAAAGTGGTGAACTCTTTTTCACGGAGAAGTGGCTTTAATAACACTTTAGATGTCTTCTTAATAATAATAAATATGATTGTGACGATAACAACCATAATTACTAATTTTCGTAAATATGAGGTATATTTTTTCTCTGTATATGTTGTATAATATCCTGTATAAGTATAATATTAAAAGTGAAACAAATGACACATATATACCTATTTCCAAATCTAAAATTATCTTCGTTTTCTCTCTCTCCTCTCTCTCTCTCTCTCTCTCTCTCTCTCTCTTCTCTCTCTCTTCTCTTAAAAGTTCTTATTCTATTTGAAAACATTTTGATCCAACTTAAAGTCAAATAAATTTATATTTTACGAGACGCAAGATCATGACATTATAGATATAAATAAAGTTTGGTATGTTCAAAAATCATTCTATTTCAGATAATAATTTTTGCAAAAACCAAAATTATCAATTCATGTTACACATTAAATATTTAATGTATACAGAATTTAATATTTAATGTATACAGATTTGATTAATCAGTAATTTACTATAAAATTTTAACAAAATGTATGCTATAAGTCACTATTTTATTACATAAAACACACCCTTAAATATGTATATATGCATATTTTTCAGAGAGATATTTATAACATTATATATTATCTGATCACTATTTTTTATCCTCAGAAATTCCAGATATGTATAAGAAAGCTGAGCTTTGTGGATGATACACTAGAACGGCTCGGAACGCCTAAGGAATATCGTAAAATGCGAAACTCAATAAAACGGTTATTTATTAAGTGGTTTATAATGATCTGCATGACATGGTCTATCGATTCTTTATGGTTTATAGAGAAACATAATGATATAAGAGCCATGTTCATCCCTATCATTAAAAATTTTCTTTTATATATCAATATCCTTATAGATATAATGTATATGTTTCTTTTAAGGTTTGTAAATTTTGTTTTTTAAATATTTACTCTAAATTTAATAAATTTTGAATTAAAGTCTAGTTAATATATAACGTAGATAAATTAAAAAATTCTTGAATTTTTAATTCAAAAGTGTTATCAATTAAGGGGTAGTACACCACCTTGGAGCTTAAAATAAGCAGCTATTTTTGAGATTTCTTTTTTTAGACAATGGTAAACTAAATAAAAAATCTATAAAGGGCATTCATTCTACATATATTTGTGTACACAAAAAATATTTTTAATTTTTTTTACCAAATAAGGTGGCATCGCTCGGGCTAATCCTTGAGGGCTTGTTTTTGAGGAATGCCAAATCGGCGTACACGATAACTGCAAAGCAGTTGGATTTAGAAAAAAAAACAAAAATTTTTATTTTCTACATAGTATTTACTAAAGAAATACGTAGGGGTTTTCTGAAATATGGTTTTTTGTAAAAATAATGAACATTTAAAAGAAAAGTGTCATATTTTACTTAAAAATTTAGTATAAAAATATCCGTAGCAAAGACAATTTTTAATATATCGCAAAACCCCTACGTATTTCTTTAGATAATTTAGATAAGAAAATCCTCTCAAAATTTTAAGAGAATTAGATAAAAATTGTAGAAGATACGCTGCACGCCGATATAAAAAGTCATTTCGAGAAAAACGCGTTTAAAGTTTTACATAGCAATATTTCTTGTATAAAATTATAAAGTTGAAAAGTATACCTTTAGTTTGAGATATCTGCGCCATACAGTTGTCCTTCTACATCGACTTCAACTCTCTTTCTTTCTTTGAAATTTTCAAGGTGGTGTAACCCCTTAAGATATAGTTAAAATTAATTAAATTATTTTTTAATCATATGTCATCTTTTAAATACATTTTATTTGCTGTTACGCATTAGGTACAAATTTTTCATCATGATGTACAAAGTCAGAAACTTATAACGTATTATTTTTATAAAATTATAAATATAAATTAAAAAAACCCTGACAACTTATATACTTTTATTTTAATACACAGAAATAAATACAATAAACGATATATTTTTAATGCTTTTTAAATTACAGCAATGTAGGTGATAGATTAAGTAAAATAAACGATTACATTCAAGAATTGTCAGAAATTGAAGAATATGGGCTAAGATGCACATGGAAAAAGTCCCTTGTTATTCGACCTTTATACATGCGTGACGCTAGAAATCGCAAGAGTGTATTATGGATCGCAATGTAAATTGATATATGTTAAGATGACACATAGAAGTTGAAAATCTTTCATTAAAAGAAAGAATAATTTCAGTAAATATTGTGTTATAATCATAATCATGATTATAACACAATATTCCTAATTAATGGTTAATTCGTGACAATTTGTTGCCATATTGTGTGCGTATTTTATCCGTTTAACGAAACTTTTTTTATTTATAAAATTACAATGTTTACAACTTATCCTTGTGTTTATGTAACACAAGAATAAACATTAAAAGTATACTGTTATAAAAAATAATTTTCTTATATCTATAAATTAAATTTATAGTGCATATTTTGTTTAAGTAAAAGGTAAATGACGCACGTGTATAAATTCTTTGATTTGTTTTTGATTTTAGAAATAACAGATCTATAGTTATATATTTCAACTTCTAAATAGCTGTACATTTACCATTTAATACATTATTTTTCTAGGCACCTTCACTCGGAACTTTGCAGGATAGCTTCCAACATACATGGCTTATTCGAAATACATATGACCTTACAGATGTTATCTTATTTCACTGTTTTAATCGCAATGTTTTATTTTCAATATCACACAATGTTATGCATAAAAGAAATGTACGGTAATTCAATTCGACTAAAGTTAATACTTTGTAGCGACATATGGTTTGCTATATGTATAACGGAAGTCATATCGTTTAATCACATTTGCGAAAGCGTTACTGTGAAGGTAAACTGATTTTCCGCGGATTACAAGTATATTTTAAGATTATAATAGTTTAATAAACATACAGTTCTTACAAGTAGAAATTTACACGATCTTTAATTTTTTTGAAAATTATAAAACAACGTTAGATCTACTTTAGCGTAAATAAATGACAGTTAAGTCAAAAAATAATAACATATAAAAATAAACATTTTTTGTAAGTCTTATATTTTCCTAAAAATTACAAATTTTAACTGTATATATATATAATACATATAATGCATATATACAATTATCGAGAAAAATACAATTATTAAACAATATAGTTAATTAATTTTATATTATTTCAGGCAAAGAAGACCAAGAACGTAATTCATAAATTGACAAATCTTATCTTATTTACTGAAGCACGCGAAGAGGTAACATAACTTTCTTAAACATTTCCCGATTCTAAATTTTTCTTAAGTATTTTTGATAATAATTACATGATTATGTAATAGATTTTCCAGTTTGTTTTGCAAATATCCCTTCGTCCATTGACGTTTAGTGGATTAGGTCTATTTTATTTTGGACACAAATTCGTTTGTAAGGTTAGTCTTTAATACAATTCTTTTCCAAAAAATATAGCTTATTATAAAACAAAATTTTAAACATGCAATTTATATTTGATATTTGCTTTCAGTTCTTTGTCTGGATTCTCACTGCTGTTGTTTTTATGCTGCAAATGAAAACGTCTCCTATATCTCTAATAATGATTGCTAATAAAAATAATATGACATGTTACAACTAAAAACAGGAAGAAAAAATACGCAATTATAACATTCTCTTTATATATATATATATATATATATATTATCTCTATCGAACTTATTATTTAAGACTCCTGTTCACTCACCTCTTCTATTCTTATTTGATGACGTCAGAAGCGAGAAATCGCATGCCAAAAATTCTTGCGGTTTTACGTTGAAATAAAAAGATATATTCATAAAACGTAATTGGAATTGATTCAGCACATTTGTAAAATACACCGAACACTTTCCTTTGGCTTTGATAATCAATAAATAGCTGTAAAATAAAAAATTAAAGAAAATAGGTTAAAAAGGTAGATTGCATGTTTTATTAATTTTATAGTTATTTAGTGATTATCAAAGCCAAAGGAAAATATCCGGTGTATTTTACAAATGTGCTGAATCAATGACAATTACGTTTTATGAATATCTTTTTATTTTAACGTAAAACCGCAAAAATTTTTGGCATGCAATTTCTCGCTTCTGACGTCATCAAATAAGGATAGAAAAGGTGAGTGAACAGGAGCCTTAATATTTGTATTTCTAATAATTGTAATTCTAAATATTAATAATAAATTTTAACCAATTGTTGTAATAAATTATAATAATTATATTACATGTGATTACAAGTATTATAATTATTAATTGATTGCTTGTGTAATACATAGAAATTTGTTTTTACATGGTGAAAATAAATTCAATTATTGATTATAAAAACTCACTCTCTAAAAAATTCCACTCACTAAAAGGTATTGGAGGGTAATCTTCAGCTATATCATTCAATTTTAATATCAAGGAAGATATTTTAAATGGCACCTACAGAAAAATGTCGCCTTAATAAATGAGCTACCTATATGTTGATATGAAACGGGTCTGAATAGCAAGTGACGTTAGTTTGTGGCAGGAACCGTGAGAGTGATGACTATGACGACAACCACCATACAACAGGCTATATATCCCTTACTTCTGACTTGTTCTATTTTCGGCATAGGTATCTACTCTCCGAAGAAATTTTATTTAAATATTCTCTATAATCTGACAGTATGGACCAGTTATGGTTGCCTTTACTATTATGTGATAACCGCACTTAAAGTAGGAATATGGTTTCAGTCAATTTCTAGTATAATCCATATACGGATTGGCGTTCTCACTACCATTATTTCTATTGTCATGACTGTATATCGAGACAAGGTATATATTTATGCAAAATTTATGGTTAAAATATTATTTTATATAGCAAAGATAATATTTCTTCAAGTAACATTTCATACGTAATTACGTTATAAAGAATAAATTTATTTGACGATAATGTTATCTAATGCTTCGGATTATTGCCTAATGTTCAGAAATTTAGATTATTTATGAAAAGACTTGCTGCTGTAGACGATACGTTGGAAAAATTAGGCACTCCAAAAATATATCAGAAACTACACGTATATGCAAAAAGAGTCTTAATTGGATGGTTAGTATGTAGCAACGTGGCAAATGTATTTGATATGACATGGTGGTTCTATACGATAAAGGATCATCGATGTATGATAATACCTTACGTCACAAATCATGTTCACCATATCAATATGTTGATGGATTTATTAATTATGACTCTTTTATGGTTTGTATAATTTTTAAAATTATTATGTGTAATATACACTTTTTTTAATTTATCGTATGACATTTGTATAATAGAAGAAAGAGAGAAAGAGAGAAAAGGAGAAAGAGAGAGAGAAAGTGTTTTAAATAATGTACATTTTACGAAATAATAGTATGTTCTATTTTAAAAATATAATATTTTTTAAAAAGTAAAATTTTATAGACTTTTTAGTATAAAATTGAAGAATATATTATAAGTGTTTTGCACTTTACTAACAAATTACTTTAATGTAAAACTGTAAATTATTTCTATATACATATACAGGGTGTCTCAAAAGGTAAGGTCAATCGACTAGGAGGTGAAAGAGGAGCATGAGTAGAATACATAATGTAAATAAAATATTTTGTATTTGCTATGGTTTGAAAAATGCAGCGCTTTATAGGGGTGTATAAAAAGTGTTAAAACCCCTTAATATTTCGAAAAATACGCATTTTCGAAAAAATGTAGGATTTGTACAAAAATTGTATGGTTTCAAATGTGTATTTTTCGAAACATTAAGGGGTTTCAACACTTTTTATACACCCCTATAAAGCGCTGTATTTTCTAAATTTTATTTACATTATGTATTTTACTCATTCTCCTCTTTCACCTCCTAGTTGATTGACCTTATACCTTTCGAGACACCCTGTATATATATATATATATATTCGAGACACCCTGTGTATATATATATATATATATATATATATATATATATATATATATACACAGGGTGTCTCGAAATATTATAATATTTTATATATATATATATATATATTATAATAATATAATATATTTTTGTATGTTTTAATAATTATCATTAAATTATAATTAATAACTTCATATATTCTAAAACTATACTAATCACTTTTGCTTTGTAACATAGGTATATTGGTACCAGATTTGATAAGGTAAACGAGCACATGAGATATTTGATAGTGAAAAAAGAATATGGATTAAGATATTTATGGAGAAAAACTACACCAAGTACTCGCCGATATATCATGTGTACTGATTACAAACCTGTTTTATGGACCTCAATGTAAATCGATTTACCAATATGCTGAAATTGATCATTGATTGGATATGATTTAAAGATAAATGTAGTACATACTAAATTAGACATAAATTCGATTTATTAAAAAAATAAAATAGTTTTAAAATAAATAGTTAAAAATTTTTTTAAATAAGTTTTATTCTTTTCTAGACATCTCCACTTAGAAATATGTCAAATAGCTCGTGATTTAAATACATTATTTGGACCTCAAATGACTATGGAAATGGCAGCCTATCTAATATACGTAGCAAGACTGTGTAATAACATTTACATGCATATACAAACAAAAGGTCGGTATATACGTTCATCAATCTCTTTGTTTGGTATATCTTTCTGGATTTCTCTGCATTTGGCCAGACTCGTCGGCCTTAATTACATCTGTGAGAAAGTAAGCGCTAAGGTAAATACCCAAGTAAACTTCCACATATTTATGGCCATATGTGCACAAGCACGCATGCATACGAATACCTATATGTTGAAATATTTTAATAAATATATAATGTATACACAGTGCGGTCCAAAAGTTTTACGACTGAATTGTTTACAGCTTTCCTTGTGATGCCATGTACCAGAACGCAGTAGAACTACGTAGTAGAAACCTTTTTCGACACATGTGCCAATGGGCGTTAGTGTAATTTCAGTAGTAATTAAGACCAGACGTTTCAAACAATCTTCATTGGTTAGCCTCTGTAACAACCGTGAGATGGATGTGAAGGAAAAGCAACGGGCCACCGGAAAATGTTTGAACGACTCAAAGAGGCATCCCCGTAAGCCTTTTGAAACAACTCGACAGTTTTCAAAACCGACAAATTAGCTTTGCAACAAAATTTTATCGCCACACGTTGCTCTTCCTTCACATCCATCTCACGGTTGTGACAGAGGCTAACTAATGAAGATTGTTCGTCTGGTCTTAATCACTACTGAAATCACACTAACGCCAATTGGCATATGTGTGGAGGAACGTTTCTACTACGTAATTCTACTGCGTTCTGGTACTTAGCATCACAAGGAAAGCGGTAAAAAATTCAGTCCTAAAACTTTTGGACCGCACTTTGTATATCTATTACTTATATATTGTTATATATTTATTAATAGAGTTATATATATAATAATAAAATAAATTATCAATTTTAGGCTAATAAAATGGAAAAAATAATTCATCAATTGACAGACTCTCTTCGATATGCTGATGTTCGTCATGAGGTAAATAGGTTTTAATAATAAGACCCTTGTAAATTATTTTAATTCATAAATAACAATTCGATATGTATGCAGATTTATCAGTTTTCATTACAAATAATACATCATCCGCTAAAATTCACTGGACTGGGTCTCTTCTATTTCGGGAATAGTCTGTTACGAAAAGTTGGTATTTATATTTAATTTTTTATATTTCATTACTTTTGTACATATCGTGCTATAAATTAAAAAAATCCCCTCATGTTTTTTAATATCTTCTATCTTATGCAACATTTTTATTATTATATTCACTTTTGTACAATAAAAATTTGTAAATCATTATTATAGAAAGGCTATAACTACTAATAGTATTGTTTATATTATTGAACTTTTTTATTGACGAAAAAATTTTATTTACACATTTTTTTCCAGTTTGTCATTACAATTACATCGTTTATGATAATCATAATACAATTATCTGATATAACAAAGACGGAAATGGACTTTTGAAAGGAAATGTAAACAAACTGGTACTTTCTTAATAAGTGTAGAGTTATACAGAGTGCAATATAACGATTGTTTGTAAAATAAATATATATTTTAAATATTTTAAGCGGTAAATTTATTTAATTTATGTAAAATAAATTTCTTGCATAATTTTTCATTGTGATTTCATTTCTTTCTTGTCTTTCTGCAAATTACTAAAATAAATTTCATAAAACTATATTGAAATATGATTGTGCTGTTGTATTGAGAACAAAATATACGCAGTATATGTATATTGTATATATGAAGAATATACATTTCTAAATAAAATTAATTTTAAAAATAATCTATATCCAAATAATAGAATTTTATCTTGTCTTTAAAAACTTTTCTTTTCTTATAATTTTTTTTCTTATGACAATATAATGATAAATAATATAAACAGATAAATAATACCTATAAACATTGAATTACTGCTGTATAATTGATCCTTATACATATTTATCAACTTTTTATGCTCTATGCGTTATTTATATCTCACACATCGACGAACAATTATTTTTAATTATAAAAATATTATTTTTTGTATTGAAGATAAAAGTAAGTAGAAAGTAACTTAATATAAAACTTTAGAAATATATTTCTCCCCCTTCTTGTTCGTTTCCTTCTTTGTAATTATATTAAATTATTTCATATCAAAAGAGGAGAAAGTCATGTAAAAACACAATATTGTTACCTATACATTATTTATCATTTTAACTTTCTTTAATCTCATTACGCACATATACAATATACATATATGGCATATAATAATAAAAAATTATATAGGACAGCATTACAAGGCGAATATTAAATGTGCTTGCTTCATACAAGAAAACACGTGGGAAATAAATTAGCAACATTACTACAATGGTTGCATTAACGATGAATTAGGTATTTCTTTCGTTGATTAGACATCAGGAATGATCGCTTTAATTTGCGTGAGTGCTATAATTTTAGAAACGTATATTGCAAATTGCCACAGTCGTGATGCGCCTAGTAAATAAGTTTGAACAGTTAGTGTGTAATCATGGTGGTACCTATTCAACAAGTTTTACGTCCTCTTTTGATTATGTGTTTCGTCATGGGTTTAGGCGCCTATCCTATGAAACAATCGAATCCAAGGATTCGCTGGATTGCGTACTTTAGTATTTTATATCGTTTGACTATCTGGTTTTCTTATGCTTATCTTCTTTACTATACAATAACTTTTTTTACATGGAAAGTATTATTTCGAAATAACGTGAATACAATTATTATGGCAATTAACATAATTACCACTGTTATATCTGCAATCATAAGTTTCTATCATCAAAAGGTACAATTACATTTTCTTTTTCCTGTATTTATATGAAGTGTATGTATTTAAATATCATATTATTTATATTTAATATCATTGAAGTCTTTAATATAGTAAGTACGTGATGGAAAATTTTAATTTTTTATAATCTAATATTTTTTTATTAAAAAACAATTAATAAATAAATATTAATTAAACTTATCGTCTGAGCCTTTAATACTTATAAATAACTTAAGTTTTTTTTAAGTTTTCTTAAATGTCTTATTTTAAATGTCAATAAATGTGTGTCTTTGAGTTTTGTCGCCTTATTATTATTTTAGAGATTTGAGACAAGCTTGAAGAAGCTTTCTGCTGTGGATAATTCTTTAGAAGAATTGGGCGTTTCAATGATGTATCAAAGGATACATAAATATTCAAAATTAGTGATAATCGGATGGATTGCATATAGTCTCTCCCTAAATTTTTGTGATACAATGTGGTGGACAGGTTTATATAAAACCAATTCCTGGGGATTATTTCTAGCTCATATAATAAATCATTGTACTAATATCAATGCATTCGTGGATTTACTATTTACCTTTTTGTTATGGTTTGTATATAATACTTGCAACACGTGTGTATGTGTATAAATTAATAAAATATAATTATTACTAAAATGGCAATTTGTGGCATTTATAACAAGAACTTCAAAATAATTTTTTAATATTATTCTTTAAAAGATTTAAATTATACACATTAAAAAAGCATGTTATTTAAATAAAAACTAACATTCTGTGATATATGTAGTTATATAATTTTAGAGAGTTTATAATTTCAGAGATATGTATTATGCATTATATGTACAGGTATATTGGTATCAGATTTGACAAAGTAAATGAGTATATGCGATGCTTATTAGTGAGAAAAGATCATGATCTGAGATGTACATGGAAGAAATCTATCGTCGCTCCTCATCGATACACTTTGTGTACTAATTACAAGCAAAAATTATGGACTTCAATGTAAATCGGAACGCATGTTCAACCAGATTATGGCTATCGACTTGGTGCTATTTAAATAATAAAATTTAATACAACTCTATTTTAAAAAATAATTAACTAAGATAATTATTTTCTGTAGATTTTTACAAAATAAATTTACATTATTTATTAAAATTTAAAAAGCTATATTTTCTGATAGGCATCTTCATCTAGAATTATGTCGCATTGCTCGCGAAGTAAACTTCATCTTTGGAACACAGATAACTCTCGGAATGGCAACGTGTCTTATATTCATAACGTCATTGTCTTATGGTATTTGCATGATGTTAATGCAGAAACTTTCAAAAGAAATATTACAATCATCACTCGTTTGGTTTAATATCAGCTCTAAGTTCTTCGCATTATTAATAAGAGTATATGCTGTAAATTACATATGTGGAAGTGTTATGATTAAGGTAAAATTATTTAATGTAAGATAAAAATAGGTATATATATTCAATGATAATAAATACCGAATTTCAGGCAAATAAAATTAACAAAATAATTCATCAACTGACAAATACTCTTTGGCACGCTGATATATGGAAAGAGGTAAATATATTTTAACAAATGAGTAAAAAATAAATATGCAATAAATAAATTAAACTTAAATAATGATTATTCATCTATAGATTTATCAGTTTACTTTACAAGTGCATCATCCGTTGAAATTAACTGGAATGAATCTTTTCTATCTTGGAAACGAGTGCTTTCAAAAGGTTTACTTTACATTTCTCTCTCTTTCTCTCTCTCTCCCTCTCTCTCTCTCTCTCTCTCTCCCTCCCTTCCTCCCCTAATTTATTTTTATATCGAGTTTTTATATTTATTTTTATATTATTCTATATTTTAAACTATAAAATATAGAAATCCAGAAAATTACTTTTTTAAGATTATCTCTATTAAAACTATCAAAACTATTATTATTATTTCTTTTTATATTATTGCTACTGTAGTATACTATAGTTGTAGCAAGCGTAGCAATTTCTATTCTTCAATTTATCTTATAATTTCGTGTTTCAATAAATTGCTGCTTTTATACTCACGTTAATTGACACGTTTTTTCCAGTTTTGCATAACAATTGCAACGTTCGTGATTATCATGGTGCAAATAGAAGTACATATCATCCATGACTAATAACTATCAAAGAAGAAAGTAAGGAACCAAATTCTTCATTAAGCTTGATATCATATGAAAATTATTTTGTATATTTATACCGATTAAACATTACTTATTGTTAGAGAATTATGAAATATTAGTAAAATAATAATAATTAACTAAAAAGTAAAATTATAATAAATTTGAAAATACCATATTTTATTCCGACAAACGGTATATAGATAATATATTTGTTACGGGAAATTTGATTAATTCGGGAATTATACATAATGGCCGGCCAATATGCATAATTCCCGCTGGTTTTGGGACATTTGAATAATAAAAGCAAAAGTGTTCAAATTAATCAAAATGACAGGTCATTATGCATATTTCCCAATGCTAAATGGTTATTTTGATAAATCAGCTTAATTGAGTTGATTTTCCCGGCAGTCTTAATAGTTTAAGGTAATAATTAAAACAGACAACTGTTGGTGCTTTTGGTTAAAGCAGAGAATACTCTGTATTTTTACTATTCTCACACTGTTGAAACCTATGTACACTTATAATGCATATAGCTTGACTTTTGATGATGAATATGTCGCAGCCACATGATACATACATACATACACATACACACACGCGGAGGCGGGGGTGCAACCCCCCCTCCCGCACCTTCTCCGCTGGTAGGCAGGGTGGACCTCGCTTTACAACTTAGCATGTACTTTGTAAGTTGTAAAGCGAGGTCCTCCCTGCCTACCGGCGGAGGAGGTGCGGGAGGGGGGCCAAAGGCCCCCCTTGCACCCCCCACGTATGTGTGTATGTATGTGTGTATGTGTGTACCATGTAGCTACGACATATTCATCATCGAAAGTCAAGCAATATGCATTATAAGTATACATAGGTTTCAACACTGTGAGAATAGTAAAAATGCAGAGTATTCTCTGCTTTAACCAAAAGCACAAACAGTTGTCTGCTTTAACTATATTACCTTAAACTATTACGACTGCCAGGAAAATCAACTCAAATAAGCTGATTTATCAAAATGACCATTTAGCATTGGGAAATATGCATAATGACCGGGAAATTTGATTAATTCTTCTCTATTAATCATTTTGACCGAGCAAATGGGGAATTATGCATATTGGTCGGCCATTATGTATAATTCCCAATTATTCACATTTCCCGTACAATTCAATACAATTCAATACAATTATGTACAAAACTTTAAAAAGTCTATAAATATTTTTACAATTGAATTAAACAAATTATATTGGAATATGATTGTAAACTGCTAGAAAGCTAATTGTAAGACGAAACTTTTCTTCAGAGTGGCAATAAATGTAAGAATTCTTGTATTTTATTTGTGTATATTATAATAATAACAGTAATACATATTATGTATTTGTTCCGTTTATTCTCAAACATTATAGAAAGAGGTTAAATATAATGATCTTGATATCTTTGCTTTTTTTCCATCGTCTCACAATCCAAATCTATAAAAGTCTCGGGAAGGGGAAAGGACTCCTTGTATTTTTATTTTCCATTTAATATATGTATATCTATAACTAACTAAACTTTAACAGTGACAATGAATTAAAACATAGAAAGTAAAAAGCAACATACCTAAATCAAAAACTCTATTTACGTTAAATTACATATAAATATAAACTTTTATCTTTACAAAATTAATGCTATAAAAGTGCACATACACACATACAGTTTTACTGTTTTACGTACATAAAAATATATTAAAAATATTATAGATTAAGCTTTATGTTTACATTTATAAATTATATTATTATTATAAAAATAATTCTACGTATACCTTTAATTTACGAAAAACATTATATTGTGCGCATTAACTTCTATATATAAAATGCTTTATCGATGTTATCAGCTTTAACTCAAGTCGACATGTGTCCACACGTGTTGTTAAAAGTCATGTAAATAAAAAGTATTCATTAAATACACTTGAGTCTAGTATAATTGAGTCTAGTATAAAGACGCAATATTGCAAGGATACTCACGTTTATAACCGTGTTCGCCTTGCGATAATACATACGTATAAATAATACTAGCGCAAGGAAAAAGCAATCTAATCTAGATTATCTATGTGTTTATTCTATCGCTCAATACTCGCTGGTTAAATGTCACTTCCAATGTATCTTACAGTATAATTCTCGCAAAGTTTCCTAGAGGATCTATAAAAAAAAAGTAAAACTGCTTTCGAAATTCTTGCGAAAAATATTGAAATGCATTGGGGTCTCGCGCAGCAAGGTGTAATTCCAGAACTTATAGTTGGTGACCCAGAAACTATGACAAAGACGATCCAGACAGCGCTGGCACCATTATTGATCATTGGCTCGTTCTGCAATTTGGGCTTGTTTGAATATCCTCTTGGACAACTTAGGCCATATCTCACTTGTCTATATTTCTTGACCACATGGAGTCTTTTTGCGTATTTCTTCTACTATCTAATCTACATCACTCCAGTATACGTATTTTGGCCTGATGATGTGGTAACAATGATCTCCGCAATTGTGTCAATGCTTGTTAGCTTGTTTCGTTACAAGGTAAGAGTCTTAAAATGTACCCCAAATCTCTAGTCTTTCTTAATTTTTAAAATTTTTCATCTTTATTTAATCGTTAAACCCTTCATTGAAAAAATTAGTCTTGATCTCTGACAGTTATAGATAAAGATAAAATAAAAAGCTTTTAACAGATCAATTTTAATGCTTCTGTTATTATTTATTGCATGGACAAAATGCCTGGTAAAATTAATATTTGTACTTATATTACTTTCTTAAATTAGTTTTTAATTTATAAACAACTTTTTTAAACCTTATATTTTAAATGCTAATCATATTTTGATATCGTCTTTCTTTATCACACATTTTGCTATATACATATATCTTAATAATAATTTTTATTAAAATATAAATTTCTTTTCTAATCGTTCCTCTTTACGTCACGTAATCGATCAATATAATTTTTTTTACAGGAATTGAAAATGTGCTTACATAAAATTTCCTTAGTGGACGACACATTGGAAATGCTGGGATCGTCAAAGGAATATCGACGGTTACGTAAATGGATAATTCGAATGATATTCGGATGGATTGTATTGTCTCTTCTCATGAATACAGTCGACAGTTTTTTACGGTCGACAGTGAATTACCGCGATCATTTCAGTATCAGTCATATCTGTGCTATACTTCTGGGAAATCATTTACTCCATGTCAATACCTTAAGTGCTTTGACTTGGGGAACTATTCTGGGGTCGGTAAACATATATACATAGACTACCGTTTAAAAGTTTGGAAGCACTACTTAAAAAAAAAAACAGTCGTGCTAATACTTCCAAATAAAAATATTATATAAGAAACTTTACTGTCTGTTTTAACTATACAACACAGTATTATTTGTTTTTGATCATTTTCCAAGAAAGTATTTCATTTAAAGAATTTTACTGAATAATCATGCTATGCCATTGTTCAAAAGAACAATTTTTCATGGTTTAAGTAAAATATAATAATTGTTATTTTCATATTTATTAGGTATATTTTACTCAAACCATGAAACTTTGTTCTTTCTTCATAAGAGAACAGTAGCATAACATGTTTGCTCGGTAAAATTCTTTAAATAAAATACTTCCTTGCAAAATAATTTATAGAAACAAATAATACTGTGTTGATTAGTTAACAGACAGTAAAGTTTCTCATATGACATTTTTCTTTGAAAGTATTAACCAGTATTAATAACACCACTGTTTTTTTTTTTTTCTTAAAAAAGTAGTGCTTCCAAACTTTTGAACGATAGTGTATATATATTTCGTAAAGCTACTCCCTACAAACAATATATGCGTCAAAATATTTACAACCTGAAAGGCTTATAGATTTTTTAAACTTTTTTCAAACACTGACTGAATTAATTATTAAATAAAATTTCGTCAGTTAGCGTTTTTGTAAAGAATTCATTGTAAAATGATCTATAAATGGATCTAGAGATAATAAAATTATATTCTATCTACTAAATATAAAATATATTAAAGCGTAATAAGTAAGAAGCAAAATTCTAAATTAGTGTAATTTTTATTGTTAATTAATACAGTTAAAATTTGTGTATAGGTATAATAACGTCTTAATTTTAATCTAACATAAGATATAGAGTAAGATCTTTTCCATTAAATTCAGATACACAAGCTCCAGATTCCAGCAAGTCAATGAGCACATTCTTATGCTCTATTCTGATTTGTTAGAGGACAACGAAGATTGTACTAAAAGACAAAATAGATTTATCGTAGTTAATCAGCGGAAAACAGAAGCTAAGGAATGCAAGCGGTATATGTGGATTATAATGTAATTTTAAAAAAATTATTGTATACATATATGTACATTATTTTAATTTTAATTGTGTAAGATACGCAAATTGCAAATTTTAATTAAAGTTTGAATTGATTTATATGCTTGAAACATTTTTCGCTTAGAACACTCGTACATGTCTCTGTGGTTTATTTAATTATGACAATTACGGTTCAATTACAGGCACGTCCACCTACAGATATGTCTCATATCGCGCGAGCTAAACAAAGTATTCAATGTGCAAATGACAGTACAAATGACATCTTACTTTACGCTAATTCTAGAGCTGTGTCGCGAAATTTATTTGACGTATATAGGCAAGAGTTCAAAATCACTTGGACATGTTCTAGACAACATATTTGCTCATATTTGGGGCATCATGTATAGCGTCATTATTCTCATATTAAACCATATCTGTCAAACTGTGTATCATAAGGTATAGTAAAATAATATCATTAGTAATTAATTATAATCATATGATAAGCACAAGTAACTATTTCGCAACAATAAAAGCTATTTAACACATGTCAAACAGTTTTCATTTAAGTTACTTGATCTTATTCTGTGTAAAACTGTTAACTTTTAGCTGCAAGTTTTAATTTTATATTAATATAATTTCAGGCAAGCGACACAATAGCAATTCTCTACAAATTGTCCAATGACAATTTCGATAAAGACTTACGTGAACAGGTAAATAATTACCGCACATAATTTCATATAGAATTTTCATGTTAACTATCCTATACATAGTTGTTTGTGTTTAACATTTATTTAATTACTTTACTTCAATTAGGCTCTACAATTTATACTACAAGTAAAACAAACGGAAATAAAATTTGGCTCGGGACTTTCCTACTTTGGTTATAATTTCATTCGCGGGGTATGTCCTACATTTAATAAAAGTATAAATATATGATAGAATACAAATATATTCAATCTTTCGTAAACCACATAAACATCTAAATGGCGAAATAATATTTAGACCATTTCCCATTTTATTAACTGTATTTTATTTTTTTGTTATTATGTTACATATTCAAAATCTTCTTTTCAAGTTTAATTAAATTGTTTTCATTAAGTACAATAAAAGCATATTTTTCAGTTCTACACAGAAATTGTGACTTTCTTGGTCATTATAATACAGATGGGTTACTATATAGATGAAGACACTAATTAAGATAGTGTTAAGTAAGTTAAGTTAAATAAGTTAAGTAAGAATAAAATACGCAGATACGCTAACACATATCTATCATATCTACGTTTTTTTGAGAATATATATGTATTTTGTAAGTATAAAAAATAAAATATAAACTTATCATTCTCAATGTTTTAATTTTATTTAAATTTTTCTATTAACAGCTCACGTGTCTTAGTCTTCATTTTCTAAAAAGGATTATAATTATTCTAAATACAAGGAAATGTAAAACGGAGCTATATAATAAAAAAATTATATCATTATTTAGTCTTCATTTCATTGTCTTCACTCAATAGTGCAAATTGTTTTCTTCTTTTTTTTTATTAGCAAAAGTAATGCTTTCTTTAGAAAGTCGATTCTTTTAATCCACGTAAGTGCTAGCACAATTATTCCTGAAATTATGGAAACATTTATCTTCGTGCCATGTCAACGTCAAGGTAATCTCCATTCTCTCGCAGTGTCATGACGGACGTTTAATACCTCAACGCGATCTTCCTAGTTGAATCTTGCAAAAAAATTGCCATGAAAAATATTCAAGCGGCTATACGACCGCTTTCAATCGCATTGTGCTTATTCGGATATGGGATATTTGAATATCCTCAAGATCGGCCAAGACTATGTTTCACTACCTTCTATATTCTAATATTATGGCTGCTTTATACTTACATCACCTTTGAAATGTGGATATTTCTTAAAAAATGTAAGATTAACTTCCCTATAGTTGTGACGGCTAGTAACATTTTTGCTGTGATATCTATGCTGCTTAATTTGTATTACAATAAGGTATGAAAATTTTACAAAATTTTGCAAATATATATAATTTATATAGTAATTTCTCATAATACATTTAAAAAATACTTTAAAATTGTATAATTAAATTATGTGAACTATTCACTTTAAAAATGGTATAATTTAAGTCTAATTTTAAAATAAATCTTCAATAAATATGTATATATAGGGTGCCCCATTTTAATTGCCCCAGGCAAATATCTCAAAAAATACGGAAGATATGGACAAATGTTTTAGACAAAAGTTGTAGAATGTAGGATATCAAGAAGAACAAATAATGATAAAATCAATTTTTTTTTAAATCAATTTTTTTATGGTCACATAAAGATTATCGCCATTTTTTAAATAGAATTGTATGATTTTTTTTACATAATATAATTCTTCTAATTATTCTACATCATATAAAAGTATTAAGGTAGAGTTATCAAAAAGTTAACAGTTTACGAGATATTTATAATATATTATTCTGGCACATTTTAACATAAAATATAAAATATCTCGTAAACTATTAATTTTTTGCTAATTCTATCTTAATATTTTTATATGTAGAATAATTAGAGGAATCATATTATGTAAAAAAATCTCATACAATTCTATTTAAAAAAATGGCGATAACTTTTAACCTTAAACCAGGCGATAAACCTGTGACCTTAAAAATCGATTTTTTTGAAAATTAGTTTTACCATTATTTCTCCCTCATATCCTACAACTGTTGTTTAAAACGTTTTTCCATATCTCCTATATTTTTTAAGATATTTGCCTGGGGCAATTAAAATGGGACACCCTGTATACATATAGTAATGTAATATAGGATATATCACATTGCTATATGTGTATGTAACAAGATCTTTAAAAAATAGACACGTCATTTTAGACACAATGTAAAATGACATGAGATAGAATCTAAAAATCATAATTTTAAAACATTTAATCATAAATATCTAAAAGATATCCTAATCTATATATCTTTGACATTTTTATTATTTTATAATATTATATAATACAATACACCAAAATGTGCAAAGAATAAATGTCGATCATTAAAATACAACAAGTAATATTATAAATGTCTTATATCTTATGTGTGCACGCAGCTTTCAAAGTACATATTTTTTTGTAACGTATTTTTTTAGAATTTTAAAGATTGTCTAAATAAATTAAATATCGTGAATGACACATTGGAAAAATTCGGGACGCCGAACAATTATAAGAAATTGCGCATGTGGATTAAATGGTTGATCATTGGATGGATCCTTTCAATTTTTGTTATAAATACATTGGACAGTTTATGGTTAATTGGACGAATTCCCACATTTTACACCATAAAAGCAATATATTTTACATTTATAGCAAACTGTACACTTCATATCAATATGCTATATAATATGTTAATCACAATATTACTAAGGTGTGTACAGATAAGATTGCAATACAATAAAATAAATTTTTTGCAATATGAAATGTAGATCGTGCAGTTATTATCATAGTAATAAGTTATTTTTTCTGTATGTACCACGTTCAATTCAGATACATCGGATCTCAATTCGAACACATAAATCAGCATATTCAAGAAATAACAGAGCAAAAAAAGCGGCAAGTAAGGCGTGCCTGGGCAACTTCCATTTCACCTCTGATTCGTCGACAAATGGCTGGTACCAAAATCTCTAAGCGACTTATATGGACCTTAATGTAAGAATAGTCCACAGAAAGTGTAGCATACTATAACAATCCTCAAACTGCAAGTAGTAGTAATACAATAAAATCGTAAAATATTTGTAATAAAAAACGTTATTTATATAATTTTTGTTATATCCAAAAATTAATATATATTCACAAACAAGTTAAATACAAATAGTAGAATTTAATTATTCTTCAAATAGAGGAATATTAATTAGGGATAATATATATTTTATGTTCCGTTAAAACTTTTTATCGTTTTGTTTTTGAAAGAATATTTTGTAACAAGACAAGTTTGAAAACTGCAAATATATGAAGCAAAGATCTACTATATTTAGTATACATATATTGTGCACAAAGATGTTTAATCACGAGCATTTCGCAGGCATGTACATCTGGAATTGTGCTCGATATCACGTAAATTAAACACAATATTTGGATTTCAAATGGTGTTGCAGACGATCACGTTACAAATTTTCACACTACAACTTGTTATTCTACTTTATGATTCAATCATGTTGATTAGTACACACTCTATATATCAAATAAAAATCGATATTTTAATTATTTTGGTTTGGACCATAAACAGTATCACCAAAATAATTGTTTTTAATTATGTCTGCGAAGAAATTTGCACTAAGGTACATTCAAATTATTAAGCAGCTAAATAGTAACTGTAATTTATGATTCACCTGTTATTTATATGCGTCAATAAGAAACAGATATATGTTTACAAAAAAAATCATAATATTAACTAATCAAGTTAAAGCTGCTAAAATATTTCTTTAACGCTATTTCAAAGAAACAAAAAACATAAATTAACCTTTTCAAAAACAAAACATTAATTTATATTAATCTTATACATATATGTATAGAAATTATATTATCGGATTTAATTAATATAGGCAAATAGAACCGAGAGGTTTCTCAATATATTGACAAATCATATTTTTGATGGCGAGATGCAGAATAACGTAAGCAATGATTTTGATTAAATGTTTGTGAAAAATTAATCATTTTTTATTATACATATAATTATTTACAGATTACTCAGTTTCTATTGCAACTGTTACAAAGACCATTACAAATCTCTGGGCTTGGATTTTACTATTATGGTTACAACTTCGTACAATGGGTCTGTAATTATTTTTGGATAATATAATATAATTAATATAACTTGCGGAATTGTATTGCATATAATTAAATTTTAAGTTAGTATTTTAAAAAATATATTTAATATAATAAATTTATAATATTATCATAAATAATTATAGTCCCTAGAAATATTAATAAACATGCTAAAACATAAGAAACAATTTTTCTTTCAGTTTGCGCGAAATATTGCGTCAATCATAATAATCGTGATACAAGGACATCCATAAGAGAAATATTGAAGAAAAATAGTATTGTTCTAAATATGAGAAAATAATATTTAAAAATGTGCAAATGTACATTAAGTACATATTGTCTTTATTTCGTTTCTTTCACTTTATTAGAATACAAATTACTATGCCTATTTGATTCGTAAACAAGTCTTTTTCCAGCAGATCGATTTTTTAATTTGCGTAAGTGCTAGCATAATTGTTGAAATTATAGAAATTATTACAATATATTATTTTTCCGATCATGATAGTGTAAAGGTAATTTGTGTTATTTCACATTACAACAAACTTATACAACGAGACAGACGTTTAATATCCTGAGACGAAGTAAGAGTTCTTAAGTTAATCCCGCTAAAATTTGCCATGAAAAATATTCAAATGGCTATATCACCACTTTTGACCGTGTTGTGCTTATGCGGGTTTGGAGTGCTTGAATATCCCCAAAATCAACTGAGATTTTGTCTCACCATTTTCTACATTCTAATATCGTGGCTGTCTTACGTTTACATCGTCTTCAAAACGAGAATATTTCTTCAGAGGAATGAACTTTATTTTCCCATATTTGTTCACACTAATATGGTTTTTTCAATACTATATATGTTATTCAATTTATATTATAATAAGGTATGATAATTTGGCCTAATCTTATGTAAGTATCGAAAAGGTAAACTTTTCATTCTCTTTTACACGTTCTTGTACACGTACACTAAAGAGAAAAATATTTAAAAATTTAAAACTTAAATTAAAAGTTTAAAAATTATATCATTATCTTATGTTATGTATGATTATTTATTACTACACATCTTTGAAAATAAATCCATTTTAAGAAAATTGAATAATAAATACAGCACATTTCCAAAAATAAATTTACATTTTTATTAATAATAACAAGTAGAAAATATATATATAATACAAAATAATTAAAAATGTATAAATATTTTAAGTATATATTGGCAAGTATTTAAAAGATATTCGAATATTATCAATATTTAAATATATTTTTGTATATCTCTTATTTGCACTTTAATATTGCTTTACTTCTAATATCATAAATATATATAATAATATTATAATTTGATACAATATTATAATTATTCTTGTGCAGTGTGCCGTTATTTGTATAGTCCTTAATTAAAATATATATTCCCTTAAAATATATACTCCCTTTGTTTGTAATACTTCCAGAAATTTAAAAGTTGTTTGGATAAACTAGATATTGTAAGCAATACATTGGAGAAACTTGGGACATCAAAAAATTACGCAAAATTGCGAATACATATTATATGGTTAATCACTGGCTGGATCGTCTCGATATTTTTAATAAATATAAACGATTATTTGTGGTATAGTCAACATATTCCTAAGTCTAACGCCATAATGGCTATATGTGTACCATGTATTGCAAACCATCCTATTCATATCAACACGCTGTACGATTTAATGTATATAACGCTGCTAAGGTTTGTAAATAATTGCAATATAATAAATATTATTTTTTAACAGAGTACAGTATTATGACAAATTGGACAAATCGCATGTAGACAGATTCAATAAATTATTCCGTAAATTAATTATTTTGCATCATATTTAATGCAGATATGTAGGATCTCAATTTGAGCATGTTAACGAGCATATTCAAAAGTTAGCAGAGCAAAAGAAACAAAGAGTAAGATATGCGTGGGCAACTTCTACTTCGCCACTAATTCGCCGACATATGGCTGGCACCGAAACATCTAAACAAAATATATTGATTTTAATGTAAGTATAGCAGAAAGTATTATCTATATATTATAGCGGTTCTCAAACTATTTATCACAGTAATAAGTGAAAATTGTATACTAAAGCAGATGTATTAATATTAAAAAAATATATTATTTATTATTATTATATGTGTTTGAAATAGATAAATATAGTCAATTTTTAAGTAAGAGAAAATTGATTTATAAATATAATATACTATACGAAAGAGTTTCATATTTATTCTTGTAGTAGACTTTATAGACTTTGTAAATAAAAGTTTGAAAGCTGCGGACTTATAAAAAGTAAATACAGTATCTACTACACTTTATTGTAGGTACATAGGGAAAGGAGGGGCAAGACAGGGTAATTAAGGTTTAACCACATGAAATGACTACTAAATATAAAAAATATCCATCTTTATCAACACAAATCCTTTCATTAAACCCTTCTTTACATATAAAGATGGTTAAAATTGACAAACATGTATGAATAATTAATTTAGAAAGCAATATTTGAAAAAACGTCTTTTGCCCCGTCTTGCCCCATAGGTGGGGTAAGACGGGGTACCTTCATTTATCAACCCTAAATATTTAATTTTAACACTGAAAAGTTAAAATAAGGAAATGAAATGTTTATTGCAAGTTAAGACAACCAAAAACATTCCATATTTATTTATTTTTCACATAAAATACAGACACGAACACAGTGTCTTCATCCTTATTGTCAATGCCGGCGCAAGAGTTAAGGCTATAATACACAAAATGCATAGCGTAGCATAAGCATAGCATAATTAAGACCGCTGGACCAATGAGCATCGAGCATAAAGTCGCCATATTAATTTACATAAGATGCTCATTGGTCCAGCGGTCTTATGCTATGCTTATGCCACGCTATGCATTTTGTGTATTATAGCTCTTATGCCTATCGCGCATAAGCGGTGCAACTAATTCACCTTCGTCGGAATAATATCATGACAGTAGAGGCACACTGGTCATCTTCAACAACTTCGCTGTCGCTGGATTATTTCTGAGTCACACGAGAGGATGGTGATACCCTACCCCGTCTTACCCCAAAGCAACTTTTTTCAAATTATGTCATAATAACGCAAAACTTGTGCATTAAAAATAAAACATCGACTGTTTTGGGAACTCAGAAAATCATGCTACAAGATAGTGTAAAAGAGTTCAAAATAATACTCATGTTTCTCTAGTTAAAACAGGAAATATAAAGTCGAAATATTTTAACACATTGTACAAACTGGACGCGAGTAATGAAAAATGACAAAACAACGTATCGGAATGAAGTCAGCGATTGTCAAAACAAAGGCTGGTTTTTGCTTAATCAAATTCTAAACAAATCCGATGGATAACACCACGTGGTGAAAAAAAGCCCGGTACCCGTCTTGCCCCGCTTCCCGTCTTGTCCCATCTTCCCCTATATTTTATGCTATGAACCAAAAATATCATTTATCAGGTACATTTCACAGGCATATTCATCTCGAGCTATGTTCGATATCACGTGAATTAAATACGATATTTGGATTGCAAATGGTGATGCAAGCAGTTGCATTTCATGTTTTCACAGTACAAATTATTTATGAATGTTATGTCACAATAATGATGTTATATAACAACTTCACATATGAAGAACTTTTCGGAATTTATTTTTGGATCACTATTAACGCCATAAAAATGATTGTCCTTAATTACATCTGCGAGAGAGTTTGTGTTAAGGTACGTACATTTACAAAAAGGTATATGCTATAAGCAATAAAATTATATAATTTGTTTATTATTCATAATTAGATAAGATATTACAATATAATTCAAAGATGTTAAAATTTGTTTGAAAATATAATAAATATTTTCTATACATATAATTTAGACTTTCTTTATTTAAATATACGCGTAGTTATTAATAAAATTTTGTTAATATTAGGCAAATAGAACGGAGATGTTTTTGAACAGATTGACAAATCTTACTTTTGATGTCGAGACTCATGAAACAGTAAGCAACGATTTTTGTGTAAATGTGTACTTGCACAAAATTAAATGTTTTTAATTACATAATTATTTACAGATCATGCAGTTTTTGTTCCAAATATTCAGGAGGCCATTAAAAATTTCCGGACTTGGACTTTTTTATTTCGGTTTTAAATTCCTTCTTGAGGTATGAATCTATATCTTTCGACATATGATAAATTTTAGATTATATTATAAATAATAATTATATTATAAGATTATAAATTAATTTAAGTTTAAACATATTAGAAATAAAATCTTTTTACTATATGTGTATAACAATATGACACTAATATAGGTAATCTATTATACTATTTTATTATTGTTTGAAGTAAATAAAATAATAAATAGCGAATAATCTTTTTAGTGTGCAAACTTCGTTGCGATGATCATAGTATTTGTGATACAATCACCCCCACAAGGAGATAGTTACATAGGTGCTGAAAAGAGCAAAAGTTTTTAAATATTGCTTATATTAATTTATTAGACGTTTATTAAAATTAATTTCTTTGTCAGACTTTCAACTAATACTGAAAGAACATGTACGTTTCATTTGTTATACGGTAATTTCTTTTATATACGTGCAATGTTATCAATGTTATCATACAGTCCAAATAAAAAAGTACCTATAAGATAGAGATGTTAAGAATAACATCGATATTTGTGCTATGTATTTTCTTTGTATAAAAACACACATTATACAACCTATTTTCCAACATTCTTATTTCAACAATATATGTTAAGACCGTTAAGATATAAATCAATACAAAGGAAATAGCCATACGGTCCAAGCTTGGATCTTAGGCAGCTCAATATAATTAGGGAAGGAAGAGGGAATTTCTAATGTTCCAACAATAGCTGTGTTTTAAGTCCGACAAATAATCGGCGCGCAGTTTAATATGTTGGAAAATACGCGTATTAATACATATAGAAAATAATTATATTGAGCTGCCTAAGACCCAAGCTTGGACCGTATGGCTATTTCCTTTGTATTGATTTATTCTTATTTCAATAAAAATGTTAAAAACAATATAAAAATTCATGTTATAAATGCATTTACTTTACGTCGACACATGTCATTAGCTCCTGTTTGTATAGCTCGTGGTATGTAAAATTTAGCAGAGATCGATAATTCCAATATGCATAAGTGCCGCAATTACAATTATGAAAATTCATCGTTGTAGTCATGCAGTCAACAGAGAAAGCATAGTTCGCAATTTCAACGATACCTATCATGACCAAGAGCATTCGAACGGTTCTATCGCCTCTTCTGATAATCAATTTCGTGTTTGGTTTAAGAATTGTCGAGTTTCCGGCAGGTCGCTCCAGACCATGGCTCAGTCTTTTATACATACTGCTATTGTGGTCGACTTACTATTATTTCGTATATTTCCCTTCAACGTTTTATTTTAATTTGTACAATATCCTGCATCATCTCTGTAATTGGCTGAACAATGCCATAATGTTATTATCAATTATAATTGGAATGTACCATAATAAGGTAGGAAAATTTAACATAATCTCTTGTTACTAATAATTATCTTGGTTGTATTCAGATAATTTTGGTTCTGAAGTAATAATATATTTACTTCAATCAACAATTAATATATGTTAAGACCGTTAAGATATAAATCGATACAAAGGAAACAGCCATACGGTCCAAGTTTGGATCTTAGGCAGCTTAATATTATCTATATGTATCTAAATACGCGTATTTTCCAACATATTAAACTGCGCGCCGATTACTTGTCGGACTTAAAACACATATAGCTGTTGTTGGAACATTCAAAATTCCCTCTTCCTTTCCTAATTAAATCGATATCGATTTAATATTAAAATCACTGTAAAGAACTTATTGCAAAAAATATTACCCCAGCCAGGGTTCGAACCTGGAATCTCCCGCATTCCGTTCGGGCGTCTTACCAATTCGACTACCGGGGCATGTGGTAATATTTATCGCAATAACCGGATAACAATAATTTGAACGTCTTTCTCAGGCGACGTGAATAAACAATTAATATATGTCAAGACCGTTAAAATATAAATCAATACAAAGAAAATAGCCATACGGTCCAAGCTTGGATCTTAGGCAGCTTAATATTATCTATGTGTATCTAAATACGCATATTTTCCAACATATTAAACTGCGCGCCGATTACTTGTCGGACTTAATTAATTGTTTATTCACGTCGCCTGAGAAAGACGTTCAAATTATTGTTATCCGGTTATTGCGATAAATATTACCACATGCCCCGATAGTCGAATTGGTAAGACGCCCGAACGGAATGCGGAAGATTCCAGGTTCGAACCCTGGCTAGAGTAATATTTCTCAATAAGTTCTTTACAATGATTTTAATATTAAATCGATATCGATTTAATTAGGGAAGGGAGATAGAATTTTGAATGTTCCAACAATAGCTGTGTTTTAAGTCCGACAAGTAATCGGCGCGCAGTTTAATATGTTGGGAAATACGCGTACTTAGATACATATATTAAGCTGCCTAAGATCCAAGCTTGGACCGTATGGTTATTTCCTTTGTATTGATTTACTTCAATCAATTATAATTGATTGATAAATAAAGCTTACAATTTTTTGCAACATTAAACTACTGAAAGAAATAGTCATAAAAGTGTGAAATATCTTGCATATTAAGATACATATTAACATAAATTATTAGCTTTTTTGGCAATAATATAGTAAATTAATATAGTAACTATTACATTTAATGTAGCAAAACAATTCCTTAAAATAATATAATATATATATTTTAAAAATAATATACATCTTGTGCCTTATTTTTTTACTCAGAAATTTAGACATTGTCTGAAGAAGGTTGCTATTGTAGATGTCACATTAGAAAGATTGGGAACAACAATAAATTATCGACAGCTATATATGAAAACAGTATGGCTTGTGGTAGGATGGTTTATGACAGCCGTATTAATAAATTATGTACATGTCCTATTTGTACAATATCAGAATAATTATGATATTCCAACAATTATTCGTATCACAATGGCAGTAACCTGTTGTTGTCATATTAATTTTATCGACGATTTGACTGTTGCAAGTATCCTTGGGTTGGTATTTTATACATATATACATATATATATATATATATATATGTATATATGTATATATATATGTATATATGTACATATATAAACATTACTATATACAGGGTGTTCTGAAAAAGAGAGGCCAAAATTTAGGGAGATATTCCTCACACCTCAAGAATGAAAAAATGTTATATGAACATGGGTGCGGAAACGATTTTTTCAGGAGTTATGTTGAAAATATTGTTGACTGTATTACTTACACAAGAAACAATTTAGGATTAATCATTATGTAAACAAGTAACTATGCTATACAAAATATATAATACACAAAAAATTAGGATTTTTTTGAAGTTTTTAAAGGACTTTTCTTTATAATATATCTACGTTTTATACAATATGTATATTAATAATTGTTATTATTTAATCTTCTCCATACATATAGATACATAGGATCACAGTTTGACCAAATTAACAAACATCTTCAAAATTTGGCAAGCAATAGCAAACAAGCAATAAAGCGAGCTTGGGAAAATACTTTGTTGGATTCGCCCCAATGCACACTTCCGAAAACTCCTAGCAATAAACGGATAATATGGACCATAATGTAAAAAAATTTTTATAATTTTAGTCTACAGCAAAATTGGACAACAAAAATTCAAATATCGTCTTTACGCAGGCATCTTCATTTAGAATTATGTAAAATATCTCGTGAAATAGATTCGATATTCGGAATACAGATGACTCTTAAAATGGGATGTTATTTTGGCTTCATGGCACTGAACCTTTATGAACTTTTTAATGTGATATTGATCAAGAATTATACAGATAATAGGAATATATTTACCTGTATTCAGATAACTTGGTTTTCCCATAACGTTTTGAAACTCCTCTTCGTTAATTATGTGTGTGAAAAAGTCAGCACAAAGGTATCAGACCATTCAAATTCAATAATTTTTAATGAGTGTCTATATTATAATAACATATTTTATAAATTTTACATTCTAAATTAGAAACAATTTTGATTTATTTCAAGTCTTTCAGGCAAATGCGACGAAAACTTTTGCGAATAGAGTATCAAATTCTATGTGCGATATCGAAATCGATGAAAATGTAAGTATAAATTTTATAAATATTAAAATAAACATAGATTTTAGTTAGAAAACCTACTATTATTTAAATGATCTGTCTTGTACTCTAATATATAACAGATATCACAATTATTATTACAAATAACTCAATCGCCACTCAAATTCTATGGGATTGGTCTATTTCAATTTGGGTTCAAATTTCTTTATGGGGTATGTTATATTTACAAAATAATTACATATTACAAAATAATTAATACATCAAAAATATTTAAAAAGAATAATTATATCTTTCAGTTCACTACATCTGTTACGACAGTAGTAGTTATATTACTACAGGCGCATACAAATTAATAAACATTTTAAAAAAATATGGTCAATACAGTGCAAAACATGTTCAATAAACATTAGAAGCATGTAATGCACATCAATATACGTAGTATAATTTCTTATATAAATATATAATGTTAACTATATTTTTGACAACAATTTACAGGCACTATAAATTAATGATTGTCACATATTTTCAAAACATGCAATAAAATAAAAGCATACAATTTCCCATTATGTTTTTTGTCGATTTTACTGATTCTCTCTCTCTCCTTCACCTATAATGCTTATAAAAATTATTCCTTCAATGAAGCTAATTTTATATTATTTTATCGAATATAATATATCAATCCTTAGACATAAAAAGCAAAACTTTTTAATTTCTTATATGCATATGTTTCACTTAAAATAATAACATAATGCTTCTTAAAAATAAATGTACCACTGGTGCTAATTAATATTCATATTATCTCCTACAGCATGGAAATATTTTAAGACATATATTATGTATAACACTGTTGTATACATATAAATACAAAACATTAGAAACATAAAAATAATACAATATTTATATTACTGTTATATAAACTTATTTGTATTGAATAATAACAAAGACATATCCATCATCCGTTTAGTTCGATAATAAATAGTGGCGCATAAATTGTTGTAGACTAATTGCTTTAATACCCATAAGTGCAAATTGAAATTCTAAAGATCGCTCGTTACCATTCGTTACAACTTGTGCAACCAACAGGTCAATAGAAGTACAGTTTGGAATAGAAACCGTGTGTGCAATGACCAAAAGTATTCGAACAATTTTGAAGCCACTTCTAATAATCAGTTATATGTTTGGTTTAAGAATTGCCAATTTATCTAGTTATACAAAACTATGGTTTAGTGTTTTATATATGCTGCTAGTTTGGTCAATTTACTATTTCCTCTCGACATCCATAATATCTTCTTTTAATAAAGTTCATCCTATCGAGGACTACATTTGCTATTGGCTAGAAATCCTTGCGACTTCATTAACAATCGTAATTGGTATATATAATTATAAGGTAAAGAAATGTTGATTTAAGTATTCATTAATAAAAAAACCAACTTTTCGTTTATATTTACACAATAACAATAAATAAAAAATATATATGTGTAAAGCTAATAATTTATAATTTATTAAATTCTACACCTATTTAATAATAAAAACTGCTACAAAAATACAAACACACGTACGTATATAAATAGTACGCACTGCTAAATACTTTTTTCTAAATATCTTATAAAATGATTTATTCAAACTATATAGAAATATGAATAAAAATAACAAAATAAAGAACTCTTATAGGTGCCTGAAATATAAAAAATGTGTTATTAGATAAGTTCAATGCAATCGCCAAATTTTCGAATAAGTAGTAATTATTTCGTATTCCATTTCTGTGACAGAAATTCCAGAATTGTCTGAAAAAGCTCGATATTGTCGATGACACATTGTTTAAACTAGGAACAATAACAGATTATGACAAACTACGCAAGAAAACACTATGGCTTGTCTTAGGATGGTTTGCAATAGTCACATTAACGAATTGCTGTTACATATTATTCGTAAAAGATGAACATGACTTTAATGCTGCAAAAGCCATGTATTATATCTTTATAGTAAAATACTGCTTTCATATAAACTTTATTGGTGATTTAACTACCGCAAGTATTCTCAAGTTGGTACACTTTTCTAAATACAATTACTATTACTTTCCTAAGTAGTCATATACATAAATTAATAAAATTAAATTATAATGCGCGCATAATCTACATGATTTCTGAAGTTTTCTAAAAATACTGGTACAATATGCTGCTATTTGCAAATAACGAATTTATTTTCTGTCTATTTTTTAAATATTTAGATACACAGGATTAAAATTTGATCAAATCAATAAACATCTTCAGAACTTGATAAAAAATAATAAACGGAAAATAAAACAAGCTTGGGAAAATCCTATGACATATCAGCACCAAAGCAATTTTCCAAAAACATTAAGCAGCAAATGCATAATATGGACTATTATGTAAGAAAATTTACATAAATTGTACTACGTACAGTATAATATTCGCTAAAAAGAACATAATATTTATAAGCAGTAGTTTACACAAAGTGAAATTTTATATGTACATGTGCACATCCAGACATCTTCAATTGGAGTTACGCAAAATATCCAGTGAAATAGACTCAATATTTGGAACACAAATGACGTTCAAAATGGCATGCTATTTTGGTTGGATAGCGATTGATTTGCGCGAAATTCTCTACGGAATCCTTATCAACAATTATGTGAAATATAGAATAATATCGGTTACCTCACACATTATCTGGCTTTCTCATAATGTTTGCAAATTCCTGCTCATTAATTATATGTGCGAAACAGTCACTACCAAGGTATTTATTTTATGTTTAATCTTATTGTTAGAAAATATCAGTATTTGTTTATGACAAATAAATCAATGTAAGATTTGCGTATTATTGTTATTAATTTCAAAATTAAATTAGAAGCTTTTTTTGTAATATTTAACATATTACAATTTCAGGCCAGTGCAACAGCAGATTTATTAAATAGATTATCGTATTTCACGTGTGACACTGAAATTCAAGAAATCGTAAGTTTTAAGATCTGTTCATTGAAATATATATATTATTAAAATAATCATTAAATAACGTACAAAAATATATAAAAAATCAATAAAATACATATTAAAAATAATGCATTTTGTTAATATAGATTTCACAATTTTCATTACGAATAGTTTATGCACCACTTAGGTTCTGCGGAATCGGATTTTTCCAATTCGGCTTCAAATTTCTTCACAGGGTATGTTATACTTATGATATAGTTATATATTACAAGTAGTTATGACAAATATTTCAAAAACAAACTTACACTGTCTTCATTTTTAGTTTGTGATGTCTATTGCGACTCTTTTAGTTATAATAATACAAGCGCACGCAAATTACAACAAAGTCGATAAAAAATAATTTAAACAAGAATCACTGTATAAAGTATATTTTATATAATGCGTTATATGATATTTTCTGTATTTAGTTTAGTATACTCACATTAATATTAAGAAAAAACTTTTTAATAGATTTTGGATTTAGAATTGGATTTTTAAAAAATAATTAAAAATATTTTATCTAACCAAAGGTAAATATAAAGAATATTCCTTCTTACACATTTATATCGACCATATCAGTTTACGGTTTGCTTCATTATTTTAAAAATTACTCTTTGCATGTAGTATCTGTATATAATTGTTTAAATAATATAATTTCTATTCTAATAAACGGAAGTATTTTATAATTGTATATTTTTATGGTATTTGTATATTATATATTTATTATAGATATGATTGTGATTATAATCTATCTTGCTTAATAACATTTTTAAATACGTGTTATATATAGTATAAGTAATATTATACTATATAGTACTATAAAAAACGCAGATCAAAAAATAAAATACAATGCAGTCGAGAATAATAGTCATATTTCTGTTATATATAAATATATCTGTTTCATATTAAAACAAGTGGTATCTATCGTCAGCCCTGTCTCGATACATCATAAAGCATGTAGTAAATCGATTTTCTTAATATCCATAAGTGCATAATTAAAATTATAAAGATCCGCTATCGTTACCATTCGTTTTAACTTCTGCAATCAACTAACCAGCAAAAATTCAGTTTGGCATAGACACCATGTGTGCAATGACCAAAAATATTCGAACAATTTTAATGCCATTTCTAATAATCAGTTATGTGTTTGGTTTAAGAATTGTAAATTTATCTAAACATTCAAGATTATGGTTTAGAATTCTATATATGCTGCTACTTTGGTCAGTTTACTACATCTTCTCAACATCTGCATTGATATCTTCCTTTAATAAATTTTATTGCCGCGTCGAGGACAAAATTTGTTATTGGCTAGAATTATTTACGACCTTATTGTCAATCGCGTTTGGAGTATACCATGATAAGGTAAGAAGATGTTGTATAGTTTCTAATATGTAATTATTAATAATATGTACAATAATTAATCTTGTAATATATGTAGTTATTTATTAATAATAAACAATTTTCTGTCTATTGCACAATAACGTAAATAAAATATACATAAAGATTAAAATCCATAGTTTATTAAATTCTCCATCTGTTTAATGATAAAAGACGGACAAATTCTCATCATTTCTTAGAATTTTTCGTTCTTAGACGTTAGAAACGTTTTGTTACTGAACAAATTTCATAACTGTCCTCCGCGGTTTGTCCAAATATACATATATGTATAATAATATAGAAAGAAGATGTGATTAATTATCACATGATTTCATTCGTGCGTTGAATGAAAGTCATCGTAACGTACAGACAAATTTCGGAAGTTTTGTATTTCCTGCCAGTCATTATATATGTGTACTAAAACTCTGTGAATTTTTATATTCTTAATCAGAGCTAGATATGTCGAAAGAAAGCTATCATATAATAAGTAACAATAACATTTCTAATGTTTAAGAATAAAAAATTCTAAAAAATGATGAGAATTTGTCCACATATGTCACGCGCGTTTTTGCCCAAAAACTACCACGAAAAAGACAAAATCTTGCTCACATTGCTGCGGGGTCCGCTAAAATATTATTTGTCTAAATATCTAGTAAAATATAATTTATTTAAATTCTATAAAATATTTATAGAAATAACAAAATAAAAAAATCTTATATACTTAATACATTCTTAAAATATAAAATATGCGCTATTAACCACATAAGTCCAATAAAATCGTCAAATTTTTGAATAAATAATAACTATTTGTCTATTTCACATTCTATCGCTATAACAGAAGTTCCAGAACTGTTTGACGAAATTCGATTTTGTGGATAACACATTACTTCAGCTAGGAACAATGACAGAATATGACAAGCTATGCAAGAAAACAGTATGGCTTGTCTTAGGATGGTTCGTGATATGTATAATAGGGACATACGGTGGAGCATTAATCCTGAAAAGTAAACATGATTGTGATGTTGCATCATTAATTTTCTACATGTTGATACATGACTATTCCTATCACATCAACTTTATCGGTGATTTGACTACTGCAAGTATCCTCGAGTTAGTACATTTTTTATATATTATACATATATTATTACTTTATAATTTAGTCCTTTACAAAAATTAAATCAAAGTAAATTATAACGCACAAATTTTATAATTTCTAAAATAATTTTGTAAGTATTGATATACCATAGCTATTATTTACAAATTTTTATACTTATATAGATACATAGGATTAAAGTTTGATCAAATCAATGAACATCTTCAGAACTTGATGAAAAATAATAAACGCAAAATAAAACGGCTTTGGGAGAATCCAATGATACATCCGCACCAACGCAGATTTTCGAAAACACTAAGCAACAAATGCATAATATGGATCGTTATGTAAGTAAATTGTACTGCTAAATATTAATATTATATATATATTTTTTTTAAATTACTCAAATTTACGACAATTAATTTGTAACTGCACAGTAGTATTACTAAAAACAATTTACAAATAATAATATACACAGAATAAAACTTTATATGTACATGTACCTACATGCCCAGGCATCTTCATTTTGAGTTACGCAAAATATCCAGTGAAGTAGACTTAATATTTGGAACGCAAATGACTTTTAAAATGGCATGCTATTTTGCTTGGATAGCGATTGACTTGCGCGAAATTCTCTACGGAATTCTTATCAACAATTATGTGAAATCTGAAATAATATTCTTCACCATGCACTTTATTTGGCTTTCTCATAACGTTTTCAAATTCCTGCTCATTAATTATATGTGCGAAACAGTCTCCACCAAGGTATTTATTTTACATTTAATTTCAAAGAAACATTGATTTAAAAAATTTACTTATATCAAATTAAACAATTAAAAATTTGACTGTTAATAACATCTAATGTTAAAATTAAATTACATGTTTCTTTAATTACATTCGGAATATTACAATTTTAGGCAAGGGCAACAGCAGATCTATTAAATAAATTATCGTATTTCACTTGTGACACTGAAATTCGTGAAATCGTAAGTTTTAAGATCAATTCATTGAAATATATACCTACATATTATTAAAATAATCGTTAAGTAACGTATAAAAATATATAAAAAATTAATGTAACATGTATTAAAAGTAACGTATTTTGTTATTATAGATTTCACAATTTTCATTACGAACAGTTCATACACCGCTTAGATTCTACGGAATCGGATTTTTTCAATTTGGCTTCAAATTTCTTCACAGGGTATGTTATACTTATGATATAGTTATTATAGTTATATACTACAAGTAGTTAAATTTGTGATAAATATTTAGAAAAACGAACTTACACTGTCTTTATTTTTAGTTTGTGATGTCTATTGCGACTATTTTAGTTATTATAATACAAGCACAAGCAAATAAGTAAAAATTTTTATCAATGATATATGACAGAATTCATACAAAATAGTTTAAAGAACACACATACACAATCCATGTATGATATATGTTTTATAAAATTCATTATATAGTATCTTCAAGATTTCGTTTAATACACTCGCGTGTTGATATTGAAAATTAATGAGTGTAAAAAATATTTTATGCAATAAAGATAAATAATGAAAATTATTTATTATGCTCTCATATCGATTTCATCTGTCCACGATTCTCTTAATTATTAAGAGAATTACTTTTTCCATATAGTTTTTTATATAGTTATTCAATTAATATAATAATATAATTTATATAATTTCTACCATAATGGAAGAAACACTTTGTAATTATAAATGTATAATGTTACGGCTGCGATAATGGTTAAAATATATCTTGCTTAATAAAATGTTTAAATATATACTAGATACAGCACTATATAAAACCCAGAAACAATAAAAAACAAAATTGACAAGAATAATATTCTTATTTCTGTTATATAAACATGTGTACACATACACATTATGCATACACATCTGTTTTGTGTTAAAACAAACAGTCCATCAGACCATCACTAGTCTTATTTCGATAGATCATAAAGCATAAAAGTAACAGACTGATTACTTTAATATCCATAAGTGCCTTAATTGAAATTGCAAAAATCCACTATCGTTACCATTCGCTCGTAACCAACTTCTGCAACCACCTGGACAACAAAAGTTCAGTTTGAAATAAAAACCGTGTGTGCAATGACCAAAAGTATTCGAAAAATTTTAATGCCATTTTTGGTGATCAGTTATGTGTTTGGTTTAAAAATTGCTAATTTATCTAGACGTTCAATACTATGGTTTAATGTTTTATATATACTGCTGGTTTGGTCGGTTTACTATTACATCTCAACATCTACATTTATATCTGGTTTTTACAAGTCTTATCTAATTGAAGACCGCATTTGCTATTGGGCAGAAATCTTTGTGACATTATTGTCAATTGTGTTTGGTATATATCATGATAAGGTAAGGAGATGTTAGTACAAGTAGTTATTATCAATAAGAATTTTACACTGATTTGCATAACTACAATATATAAAAAGTCTGTAAAATTTACAAGTTGTAGTTGATTAAGTTACACAAGCCTACTTAATAATAAAAACTATTAAAAAAATGTTTTATATACTGATATAATATGCTACTAATAAATTTCCTCTTTTCTTACGATTAGATACTTAATAACACAATTTGAATTGTATGTATAATTATGTATAAGAATAACAGATTAAAAAACTTCCACATGTCCTTGAAATATTAAACAGCTATTAGATACAGAACATAAATAAAGTCTTAAAATTTTTGGATAAATAATTTTTATCTGCCTACTTCACATTCCTTTTAACAGAAATTCTGGAACTGTTTGAACAAGCTCGATATTGTCGACAACACATTGCTTAAACTAGGAACAATTACGGATTATGACAAACTGCGCAAGAAAACAGTATGGTTTGTCTCAGGATGGATCGCAATTGTTACATTAACTGATTGCAGTTCAGCATTATTCATAAAAGATGAATATGACTGTAATGTTACAAAAGCCATGTGTTATATCTTTATAATAAACTACTGTTTTCATATAAACTTTATTGGCGATTTAACTACCGCAAGTATTCTCGAGTTGGTACATTTTTCTAAATACAATTACTATTACTTTCCTAAGTAGTCATATGCATAAATTAATAAAACTAAATTATAATGCATAAATTACTGATTTCTGAAGTTTTCTGAAAATACTGGTACAATATGCTGCTATTTGCAAATAACGAATTTATTTTCTGTCTATCTTTTTAACATTTAGATACACAGGATTAAAGTTTGATCAAATCAATGAACATCTTCAGAACTTGATAGGAAATGATAAACTGAAAATAAAACAGGCTTGGGAAAATCCTATGACATATCCGCGCCAACGCAGATTTTCGAGAACACTAAACAGCAAGTGCATAATATGGATCGTTACGTAAGCAAATTTACTGAAATTTACTGCCGAATATTAATATTACAGAATATTACTCAAACTTACTGCAGTAATATTACTAAAAACAATTTATAAATAATAATATATACAAAATAAAACTTTATACCTATGTACATGTACACACCCAGACATCTGCATTTGGAGCTGCGCAAAATATCCTATGAAATAGACTCAATATTTGGAACGGAAATGAATTTTAAAATGGCGTACTATTTTGGCTTGATAGCGATTAACTTGCGCGAAATTCTCTACGCAATTCTGATCAACAATTATGTAAAATTTAGGATACTATCTGCCGCTGTGCACTTTGTTTGGCTTTCTCATAATGTTTTCAAATTCCTGCTCATTAATTATATGTGCGAAACAGTCTCTACCAAGGTATTCATTTTACAATTTTACATTTAATTTCAAAGTAACATCGATTTAACTTATAACAAATAAATCAATTAAAAACGCGACTATAATTAATATCTAATGTTAAAATTAAATTAAGTTTCTTCAATTACATTCAAAATATTACAATTTTAGGCAAGGACAACAGCAGATTTATTAAATAAATTGTCATATTTTGTTTGTGACGTTGAAACTCGTGAAATCGTAAGTTTTAAAATAAACTTGTCAGAATGTTTTAATATAGACATTAAATAATTTAAAAACAAATATAAATCATCAACAAAGTGTACATTAAAAGTATTTCATTGTGTTAATTTAGATTTCACAGTTTTCATTACAAATAGTTTATGCACCACTTGAATTCTGCGGAATTGGATTTTTCCAATTTGGTTTCAAATTTCTTCATAGGGTACGTTATATTTATAATTACATACAAATAGTCACATTTGACAAATATTTAAAAGAAAAACTTACACACTGTCTTTGTTTTTAGTTTATAATGAATATTGCGACCGTTTTAGTTATAATAATACAAGCACAAGCAAATAAGCAAACATTTTAATCAAGTTATGACAGAGTTCATACAAAATAGTTTAAATAAAAATCCATATAAAATATACATTTTATAAAATACATTATATACGATATCTTTTGGATTTGGTTTTATACATTCATGTTAATATTGAAGATTAATGAGCAAAAAAAATATAAAATATACATATATTTTATGCAATAAAAGGTAAATAATAAATATTCTTTATTATGCTTTTATATCGATTTCATCTGTGCAAAATTCTCTTCATTATTTTTTGCGTATTTCTTTTATACAGGGTGTCCGACAATTTACTGACCAACCAACAGGTGAAGATAGATTGGATCAACTGAAACGAAAAGTCACGTACCATTTTGCAAAATTCGCAATAGTTATTAAGTAATTAATTAAAACGTATGAGCAAATATGAGCATAAGAAGTGGTAGGCCGGACTCGGTATAGGTTTATAAAATGACTTATTGTTACTTGTTAAATGTCTTATTGTTAGTAATGGTGAGCATCATTTAATTTAATTTAATAGATAGAGGTGGAGTCACGCAGCGGCGAGCGACCACGCAGCTGCGAACAAACGCTACAATTTTGGCACCAATTCCATTACGATCAAATACCACTGAGAATGATAATCTCAATGAAGATCAGAACATTTGGTTTTCATGCGTTTTATATTATTTAACGACTACATTTACCACTTTTACTTCAACGACTATCTTTATATAACTTAATTATCTACTTTATGTTGCGGTATATTAGGTATACACTGTTTTTAATTATGTACTTAAGATTCAAATTGTATATGTACGTTATCATTATATTACATTAATTATTACAACATTCGCACCGCGCAACGCGATACAGGTTTATTATATACAATAATATATTAACATTGAGTAATATATAATATATACAATATGTAATACACTTTTTATAAATATATAATGTTAACTATACTTTTGACAACTATTTACACGCACTATAAATTAATGATTATCATATATTTTCAAAACATGCAAAAAAATTAATGCATATAATTTTCCACTATGTCTTTACCGATTCTCTCTCTCCTTCACTCATTATGTATATAAAAAAAATTCTCTCAATAAAACTAATTTTATATTGCTTTATCGAATAACATCAATTCTTAGACATATTAAGCAAAACTTTGTAATAATTTTTATAAGAGCCATGTAATATAATAACAGGTATATACATAGATAACGCTTCTCCTTAAAAATTAATCTACCATTAGTGTTATGATTATTATTTATATTATCTTGTACATCATAAAAATATTTTAAGACACACTATATATAATGGTATTATATAAACACAAAACATTAGAAACATCAAAATAATAGAACAATATTTATATTTCTGTTATATGAATACGTCTGTATTCAGTAAAAACAAAGACATATCTGCCATCCGTACAATTTCGATAAAAAGTGGCGCATAAATTGTAGTAGACTGATTACTTTAATATCCATAAGTGCCTAATTGAAATTATAAAGATCCGCTGTCGTTATCATTGATTACAACTTCTGCAACCAACTGGTCAACAAAAGTGCAGTTTAGAATAGAAACCGTTTGTGCAATGACCAAAAGTATTCGCACAATTCTAATGCCACTTCTAATAATCAGTTATGTGTTTGGTTCAAGAATTGCCAATTTATCGAGACGTTCAAGACTATGGTTTAGTGTTTTATATATGCTGCTAATTTGGTCAGTTTACTATATGCTCTCAACATCTGCATTTATACTTTCCTTTAATGAAATTTATCCTATCGAGGACAATATTTCCTATTGGCTAGAATCATTTACGACCTTATTGTCAATCGTGTTTGGAGTATATCATGAGAAGGTACCTATATTACTAATATATGTAGTTATTAATAATGAGAAATTGATATTGTAATATATAAAGTTATTAATATTAAACAATTTTTTGCCTATTACACAATTACATAGATAAAACATAAATATTATAATCCATAGATCATCAAATTCTCTAGTTAATAAATTATTTTTCTAAATGTCTAGAGAATAATTCATTCAAATTGTATAGAATATGGATAGGAATAACAAAATAGAAGACTCATACCTATGTATAGTACATTCTAAAAATATAAAATATATGCTGTTAGATACATGAGCTTAATAAAATCGTCAAATTTTTGATTAAATGTTAATTATTTATTTTGCACGACAGAAATTCCAATACTGTTTGAGAAAATTCGATATTGTGGACAATACATTATTTAAGCTAGGAACAGTGACAGATTATGACAAGCTACGTAAGAGAACAGTATGGCTTGTCTTAGGATGGTTCGTGACAGTTATATTATCGATATACAGTGCAGCATTATACATAAAAAATGAACATGATCGTGATGTTGTAACATACATGTTCTTCGTGTTAATACGAGACTACTGTTTTCACATTAACTTTATCGGTGATTTGATTACTGCAAGTATCCTCGAGTTAGTACATTCTTTTATATGTATATACTTACTATTACTTTACAATTTAGTCATATTGTATACAATAAAAATTAATCAAATTCAATTATACTGCATAAATTTTATGGTTTCTAAAATATTTTTGTAATTATTGATACCATATTACTCATAAATTTTTATACTTATATACTCAGATACATAGGATTAAAGTTTGATCAAATCAATGAACAGCTTCAAAACTTGATGGAAAGTAATAAACGCAAAATAAAACGGGCTTGGGAGAATACATCCATGATACATCCGCATCAACACAGATTTTCGAAAACACTAAGCAACAAGTGCGTAATATGGGTCGCTAGGTAAGAAAATTTACATAAATTGTGTACTTCAGTAAAATTACTAAAAATTACTCAAATTTACGTCAACTGTAATTGCAGTAATATTAGTAAAAACGATTTAAAATAATAATATACAGAATAAAATTTACATGTTACATGTGCACGTCTAGACATCTTCATTTGGAGTTACGCAAAATATCCAGTGAAATAGACTTAATATTTGGAACGCAAATGACTTTTAAAATGGCATACTATTTTGCTCGGATAGCAATTGACTTGCGCGAAACTCTCTACGCAATGCTTATCAACAATTATGTGAAATCTAGAATAATATCCGCCATACTGCACTTTGTCGCGTTTATTATTAATGTTTTCAAATTCTTGCTGATTAATTATATGTGCGAAACAGTCTCCACCAAGGTATTCATTTTACATTTAATTTCAAACAAATGTCAATTTAAAATATTCGTATAAGAAATAAATCGACTAAAGATTTTACTGTTATTAATATCTATAGTAAAATCTATAGTTAATATCTATAGTTAAAACTAAATTAGAAATTTCTCCAATTATATTGTACATTCGGCGTATAACAATTTTAGGCAAGTTTAACAACAGATCTGTTAAATAAATTATCGTATTTCACCTGTGACATTGAAATTCGTGAAATTGTAAGTTGTTAGACCAATTTATTGAAAAAAAAGTATGTATATACATATTATTAAAATAATCGTTAAGTAACGTACAAAAATATATAAAAAATTAATGTAACATGTATTAAAATTAATGTAACATGTATTAAAATTAATGTAACATGTATTAAAAATAAGTATTTTGTTATTATAGATTTCACAATTTTCATTACGAACAGTTCATACACCGCTTAGATTCTGCGGAATCGGATTTTTCCAATTTGGCTTCAAATTTCTTCATAGGGTACGTTATATTTATCATGTAATTGCATACTACAAATAGGCATATTCGTAAAAAATATTTAGAAGAAAAACGTTCTTTTACTTACTGTCTTTGTTATAGTTTATAACGTCTATTGCGACCGTTTTCGTTGTAATAGTACAAGCACAAGCAAATAAGTAAATATTATATTATAAAATGCATTATACAGTATCTGCTGTGTTTGGTTTGATACATTCGTATTAATATTGAAAATTAATGGGTGAAAAAAATGGAAAAATATTTTATGCAATAAGGTAAAAAAAGAATATTTTATCTGTCCATGTGATTCTCTTCATTATTATAAGAATTATTCTTTGCATATAGTTTTTTATAGTTATATAAAATATATAATTTATTAATTATATTATATGAATATATTAATTCTTATTATTATATTAATATTTATATATAATATAATTTATAGTTAAATATAATACATTTATAATTATATCAGTTAGTAAAATATTGTAATTTCTACTATAAGAGACATGAGCACTTCACATATAATTACATATATTTATAATATTTCTATATTGTATATTTATTACAGCTAATTTAACTATAATTTATTAATTATAATTAAAATCTATCTTGTTTAATAAAATTTTTATACATGTACTGTAGCATAGTATGAAAATAAAAAAATAAGAAAACAAACGTGTCAAAAAAATAATATTTATAATTCTAATAATATATCAACATATCTGTTTCATATTAGAACAGGTGGTATATCTGTCGCAGAGTTAATACAATATCAGGCATTTTACAATAAGCTGGAAAAACGTGTGAGTGGAAGTATTTATATCCTGTTATGCCCGCTTATTTTCAGGCATTTTACAATTCGCCTAATACGAGTTAGTCAAAACAGACAAATGTACTAAACTAAGAGCGGCCACGCCAGCGATCTATTGAGTTCTGAAATTGTGGATGTAAATCACGCATGTACTTTGCAAGTTAGAAGCGAGGTCTACCCTACACCGACCCCTGCACGGGGGGGGGGAGGTGCAGGGGGCAGAGCCCCTCCTTGCCCACGCATTCAATAAATAATATTTACAATTTTAATGATACAATTATGGTTAAAGCAGAGAATACTTTGTATTCTCATGCTTCCTAACATAATATATAAAATTGTATATGTACTTTTTTATACCAACTATTCTCTGCTTTAACAAAAAGATGTGTTTTGACTAGGTCGTATTAGACAAATTGTAAAACGCCTGAAAATAAGCGGGCATAACAGAATATAAATAGTTTCCCTCACGTTTTGCCGGCATTTTGTAAAATGCCTGATATTGTATTATGCCTGCGACATATCCATTATTCTGTTTTAATAGATTGTGGCATATAAATTGTAGTAGATTAATTAGTTTAATATCTATAAGTGCCTTAATTGAAATTAAATTGAAATATCCATTATCGTTATTATATGGTGCAATTTATGCAACCAACTGACCAGAAATAAAGTGCAGTTTGAAATAACAACGGTGTGTGCAATGACCAAAAATATTCGAACGATTTTAACGCCATTTCTAACAATCAGTTATGTGTTTGGTTTAAGAATTGCTAATTTGTCTATTAATCTCTCAAAACTATGGTTTAGTATTTTGTATATGCTGCTGGTTTGGTTAATTTACTATTTTCTTTCGACATTAATATATTCTTTTCATAAGTCTTATCCAATTGAATACCACATATGCTATTGGCTGGAGATGTTGTTAAGTTCATTATCAATCGTGTTTGGTATATACCATAATAAGGTAAGAAAATGTTAATACATATGATCATTACTTTAATAAGTAATTTTAAATGTATTTCCATAGCTATAATATAATAAAATATTAATCCAGCATGCGTTGATAAACTCCTTTGCATATTTGATAAACTAATTATTTAAAAATAATTAGTTAAAAATAATTATTTAAAAATAATGTGTAAGAATGTGTGTGTGTGCAAAAAAAACGCAATAAAAAATTTTTGATAACTAAAATGCATTCAATATTTGATACAAGATATGTTATATTATTAAATTTTCGGCTAAATATTAATTATTTTCTTTACTTTGTTTGTTCGTCTAATTGCACCTTCTTTAGAAATTTCAGAATTGCCTAAAGAGGTTCGATATTGTTGATGATACACTGTTAGAACTCGGAACAGTAACAGATTATGACAAATTACATAGAAAATCACTATGGCTCGTCTTAGGATGGTTCGTGGTCGTTATATCAATAAACAGTATATCGGCACTATACGTAAAAGCTGAACATGACTGTGACATTTTAACTGCTATGATTGCCGTCTTCACACGAAATTACTCTTTTCATGTTAGTGCTATCGGTGACTTAACTACAGCAACTATTCTTGGGTTTGTACAACTTTTTACATATATAACAGTTATTTCATAGCATAATCACGTGTATAAATTAATAAAACTAAATCATTAAACATACAAATTTAAGTTATATAATTAAATATTTTTAAATTTGATACGGTACACTTATCTTCTAATAATAAAATTATTCATTAATTTTCTTTTATATGTTTAGATATATAGGACTAAAATTTGAACAAATTAATAAACACCTTCGTTATATGACGACAAATGACGATCATGAAAAGAAACAGATTTGGAAAGATTTTATGATATATCCGCATCGATGTCGATTTTCAAAAACTATAAATAGCAAACGCATGATATGGATCATTTTGTAAGTGTTTAATTAAATTCCACTACATAAATATTATTAAGAAAAATTTAACATTTATATGGAGTATATATTGGATACAGAATAAAATGTTATATTTATACAGACATCTTCAATTGGAGTTACGCAAAATATCCTGTGAGATAGACTCAATATTCGTAACGCAAATGTCTTTTAAAATGGCATACTATTTTGGTTGGATAGTGTTCGATTTGCGTGCAATTTTCTGTGGAATACTTATCGACAATTATGTAAAATCTGATAGAATAATGCACACTGCAATGAACCTATTATGGTTTTGTCATAATGTTTCTAAATTTCTCCTCATTAATTATGTTTGCGAAACAGTCAGCAACAAGGTATACTGATTCTACATTTAATTTCAAATCATAAATACTTAAAATTTGCTTTTAACAAAAATTTTATTGTTAAGTGATATCCTATTTTAAATTACTGTATTAGAAGCAATTTCCATTTTATTCAGCATATTCTAATTTTAGGCAAGTGCAACAGGAGATTTAATGAACAGATTAATGCAGTATTTCAATTGTGATGTTGAAGTTCGTGAATTAGTAAGTTTTAAAATAATTTTGTTAAAACGTTATTAAAATAAACACATTTAATGATGTCTAAATAAATATAAATATTCAAGATAGATATTGAAAGTAATCCATTGTATTAATATAGATTTCACAATTTTTATTGCAAATGGCTCATCTACCACTTAGATTTTACGGATTCGGATTTTTTCAGTTTGGCTTCAAATTTCTTCACAGGGTATGTTATGCTTAGGTATAATATAATTACATATAACTTAAATTCGTGATAAATATTTAAGAGAAAAATTTATACATTGTCTTTATTTTTAGTTTATCATGTCTATTGCAACTGTTTTAGTTATAGTAATACAAGTGCGTGAAAATAAGTAAATGCTTTTATCAAATTATATTCATAAAAAATAGTTGAAATTGTAATCGATGTATATTGTCCAGTTTATAAAATGCGTTATATGATACCTTCTGAATAATGGTTTGATATGATCACATTAGTACCGAAGGAGACAATTAATAATTGAAAACGAGTATCAATAATATTTTTATGTAGTACAAGGTAAAGATTCATTTAAGAAAATAATAATTTTTTGTCTAAATTTTTTTAATATAATTAATCAAATAATATAAATTGCACCATAATAAAAAGCAATTCGTTGTACTTACATATATTTATAATATTTGTGTATCATCTACTTGTTTCAGTTGTAATTATGAATAAAATGTATATTGTGTTGTTTGAAACTATGTAGATGAGCTACAGCACTATACACTATATGAACGCCCTATTCAAGAAATAAAAAACAAAAATGTCAAGAACTATATTCATATTATTTGAACATATGTCTATTACGTGTAAAAAGAAGTATACTTTATTTATCATCCGTCCTATTTTAATAATAGATTATGTCGCATAAATTTTAGTAGATTGATTATACCTAATATCCATAAGTGCCTTAATAGAAATTACAAAGGTCTGTTATCATTACTATTCGGTGCATCTTATGCAAATATCAAGTCAGCAAAAGAAGAGCAGTTTGAAATAGCAATAGTTTGCGCAATGACTCAAAGTATTCGAGCAATTTTAACGCCGCTTCTGTTGATCAGTTATGTTTTTGGTTTTAGGATTGTCAATTTATCTATAAGTCACGCAAGACTATGGTTTAGTTTTTTATATATGCTGGTAGTTTGGTTGATTTATTATTTTCTTTCAATGTCAGCCTTAACACCTTATTTAGACAAGTTTTATTTCACCGAATACCACCTTTGCTATTTTCTAGAATTGTTTATAACATTGTTGTCAATCATATTTGGGATATACCATAACGAGGTAAGAAGGTATCTATTATTATATTTAATTATTAATAATAAAAAATTACGAGCACTGCACATTCAGTAGTTATAAATTTTTAACTTATAGTTAAATATTATTATTTTATATATTGGTTGAATATAAAGGAATTGTCAAGGAAACGAAATCTCTCACATATTAATTTGACATATAATGATAAGATATTTTTCTATATGTATACATATACATATACATATGTATATACTATACAGGGTGGCCCACCAAAAACAAAACACTTTTTTTTTTTTCATATAACCTTAGTATGGCATTTGACCTAATCTTCTTTCGTTTTCAGTGGGCCAGTCTGTATATACATATAAACGCAATTATATGTATATTAATATTATGTAAATGTTTATTAAATATAAATATATTAAATAAAAAATATGTAAGAATAATGCACTCAAAACCTGTATATGTTTGAAAAATAAGATATATGTATATACATATGTGTATATACATACTATTTAGTGCATAAACTGTAGATAATAATATTGTAAACTTTTCGAATAAATAATAATTATTCCTTCCTGACAGAAATTCCGAAGCTGCTTAAAAAAACTCGATATTGTCGACAAGACACTGCTGGAACTCGAAATAGTGACAGATTATGACAAACTACATACAAAAACACTGTGGCTCGTTTTAGGATGGTCCATGATAGTTACATTAACGAATTGCGGTACAGCTTTATATCTGAAAATTGAATATGATTGTGAAATTGTAACAGCTATTCTTTTCATCTTTTTACTAGCCTACTCTTTTCATGTTAACTTTATCGATGATTTGATTATTGCAAGTGTCCTTGGGTTAGTATATCTTTTTATTGTAATACAATCAATATATACTTTATATAGCATAGTCGTTTGTATAAGAATATACAAAAATATTTCACAATTTTTGAAATATTTAAAAAAATGTTGATACAATACAACTACAATTTACAAATAACAATTTTGTTACCCATTAATTTTTTTTACGTTTAGATACATAGGAGTAAAGTTTGATCAAGTCAATGAACAACTTCAAAATTTAATAAAAAATAATACACATAAAATAAAACAAGCTTGGGAAAATCCTACACATCCGCATCAACGCAGATTTTTGAAATTCCTAAGCAGTAAATGCATCATATGGACAGTTATGTAAGAAAATTTTCGTAAATTCTATTTATTGCAGCAATTCCATTCTGTAAAATTTAACATTGTAGACATCTTTATTTGGAGTTACACAAAATATCCCGAGAGGTGGACTCAATATTTGGAACAGAAATGACTATTAAAATGGCATATTATTTTTGTTGGATAGTGATTGACTTACGTATAGTTTCCTCCGCAATACTTATCGACAATTATGTGAAATCTAATAAAATAATATGTATTGTCCTATATTTAATCTGGTTTTCTCATAACGTTTGCAAATTCCTGCTTATTAATTACGTATGCGAAACAGTCGCCACCAAGGTATTTATTTTAAATTTAATTTTAAAACATATCAATTTAAAATTTACTTTAAAACTGCGTTATTAAATATATTATCTAGTTTTAAGTAAATTAAGTGCGACTTGAATTTTATTCAACATATTCTAATTTTACAGGCAAAAACAACAAGAGATTTAATAAATAAATTATCATATTCCATTTGTGATGTTGAAGTTCGTGAAATCGTAAGTCTTAATATAAAATGGCTAAATATTATTAAGAGAGATATTAAATAAAAAGAATACAAATAATCTTGTAAGTAAATATAAATAATTTACAAAATATACATTAAAAATAATCCATTGCATTAATACAGATTTCACAATTTTTATTACAAATGGCTTATGTGCCACTTCGATTCTGCGGAATCGGATTTTTCCAATTTGGCTTCAAATTTCTTCATAAGGTATGTTACTTTTATTATCTAATTACATACTAAAAATAGTAAATATTATAATAATTTTTATTTAAAAAAATATTTAAAACAAAAACTTATATATTGTCTTTATTTTTAGTTTATCATGTCCATTGCAACCGTTTTAGTTATAGTAATACAAGCAAATGTAAATAAGTAAGAAATTCTATTATAACAGAATCACATTAAATCATGATAAAATTCATAAAAAAGTTTTTTATTAATGATATAATCAATTTATAATGTCTATTACAATATTTATAAAATATGTTATACAATATAAATATTCTGGATATGATTTTATATTCCCATATTATAAAACTATGGAAAAAAACGAATTATTGAAAAAAAATTAATAAAATTTTACAGAAAACGGTAAATTAATAAATATTCTATTATTTTCATATTTATTTCTACGCCTATAATTACAATTTTTTTATTTTGAAGAATCCTCTCTTCTTAACATAAAATTTATTTAGATATACATATAATAAATAAAGTAATATGATTTCTACCGAAACAGAAAGCTTTTATATACAATACAATTATGATATTTATATATAACCTTTATTATAACTATAACTAGAATCTATCATGTGCTTAACAATATTTTAAGATTTCTGCTATATGCAAACGCTAATTAGATCAAAAAAAATATATATATATATATATATATATATAAAGAATGTTATAAAAATAATATTTTTATACTTTTATGTTTATCATATAAACATATCTATTTTATGTAAGAATAAATAGATACAGGTAATACCCATCATCTATCCTCTTTTGATCGATTGCGTCACGTAAACTTTAGTAGGTTGATTACCTTAATATCCATAAGTGCCTTAATAAAAATTACAAAGATCTACTACCATTCAATGCTACTTATACAACTATCTAGTCAGCAGAAATGCAGTTTGAAATAGCAACGGTATGTGCAATGACCAACAGTATTTGAACAGTTTTAACGCCATTTCTGATAATCAGTTATGTGTTTTGTTTAAGAATTACTAGTTTATCTAGAAGTCATTTAAAACTATGGTTTAGTCTTTTATATATACTGTTAGTTTGGTTGATTTATTATTTTCTCTTAACATCTACATTAATATCTTCTTTTAATAAATATTATTCCATCGAGTACCATATTTGCTATGCACTGGAATTGTTTATAACAGTACTGTCAATCGTGTTTAGTGTATACCATGATAAGGTGAGAAAATAGTAATATGTTGTTATTAATACCTAATAAGCATTTTTAAATATATCTGACTACTACAATATCTGAAGTAGCTATATGTGCAAAGTTTTTCATTTATAATTTATTACTTCATATACATATATATATCTGTTCAGTAATAAATACTGCCACAAAATCATGAAATTCCTACATGTTGATGTAATATACATAGATAAATACACTTTTTCTATTTAAATTAATTTGTATCGTATAAAATAATGTATAAAATAATACAATAAAAAACAATTATATGTTTTTAAAAAATAAGATACATACGATATTAGACACATATATAGCCATTATATATACCTAAGCTATATAAAATCGTCGCGATCAAATAATAATTATTTATCTATTACGCATTGCATCTTTGTAACAAAAATTTCGAAACTGTCTAAAGAAGCTTGATATCGTGGATGACACATTGCTTAAACTCGGAACAATGACAAAATATGATAAGCTACGTAAGAAAACAATATGGTTCGTCTTGGAATGGCTCGTGATAGTCGTGTTAATGAATTGTGGGACAGCATTATTCGTAGAACACGAATTTGAGTGTGATATTGTAACAGCCATGCTTCTCATCTTTATACGAAACTACTTTCATATTAACGCTATCGGTGACTTGACTACTGCATGTATTCTTACGTTGGTACACCCTCTCTTATATATTTTTTTATACATTATTACTTTATAGCAATTATATGCAATTAAATTAATAAAGCTAAATTATCATGTAGAAAAACTTGAGGCTTTTTGAAATATTTTTAAAAATGTCTTTAGAGATACATGTATTAGCTCTTAATACATTTACTTGCTAATAACAACATCATTATTCATTAACTTCTTTTTTATATTTAGATACATAGAATTAAAGTTTGATCAAATCAATAAACATGTTCAGGATTTGACGGGAGATGACAGGTATAGAATAAAATTGACTTCGGAAAATCTCATGATACATTCGCATCGACACAGACTTTCGAAAGCTCTAAGCAACCAATGCATAAAGTGGACTGTTATGTATATATACGTAATATATGTATATTACGTATATATACATAACGTATATATACATATATTAAGAAATATATGTATATATACGTAAATTCTAGCAATTAAATGCAGCAATTTTACTTATTGTTAGTAACATTTATATAACATTGTGTATAAGCAGACATCTTCATTTGGAGTTACACAAAAAATATCTCGCGAGACCATAGACTTATATAGATAGACCGGTCCCTGCCGTAAGAGCACGCGTGAGAAAGTAGACGGTGCAGACATAGCCCAGGAGAAGTCCTCTTTCTTTCTTCTGATTCTTGGTGGGTCTAGACTTCTATCCCCACCAAGCGATCAGAAGAAAGAGAGAGGACTTCTCCTGGGCTATGTCTGCACCGTCTACTTTCCCACGCGTGCTCTTACGGCAGAGGCCGGTACGTAACATAAACTATAGATTTTCAGTACTGGCAGTGAATATCGAAACCCAGCCTATATAAGTCTATGCGCGAGACAGACATATTACTTGGAACACAAATGTCTTTTAAAATGGCATGCTATTTTTGTTGGATAATGATTGACTTACGCATAATTTTTTCCGCAATGCTTATCAACAATTATACGAAAACTAATATTAGATATATTTGTGCTGTCTTACATTTCGTCTGGTTGTCTCATAACGTTTTGAAATTTCTGCTCATTATTTACGTGTGCGAAACAGTCAGCACCAAGGTATTGATATTTGTTTAAGTAAAACTTTTAAAATTTGCTTTAAATAAGAAACTTAATTATTAAATAAATTTTCTTATTAAGTCAGAAACAATTTCAATTTTATTCAACATATTCCAATTTTAGGCAAGTGCAGCAAAAGACTTATTAAATAGATTATCTTATTTCACTTATGAAGTTGAAATTCATGAAATCGTAAGTTTTAAAATAAATTTGCTAAACGTTATTAAAACAAATATTATCTAATTAATATCTAATTCCATATAAATAACCAATAAGATGTATTAAAAGTAATCCATTGTATTAATATTAAAGATTTCTCAGTTTTCATTGCATATAGTTTATGCACCACTTAGATTCTGTGGAATCGGATTTTTTCAATTTGGTTTCAAATTTCTTCACCGGGTACGTTATTTAATTATGTAATTAAATATATATTTAATTACATACCTGCTACAAATAATTACTTTCGTGATAAATATTTAAAATAAAAACTTATACACTGTCTTTATTTTTAGTTTATCATGTCTATTGCAACTGTTTCGATCATATTAATACAAGCATACACAAATAAGTAAGCATTTATAAGATATAATAAAATTTAGAAAAATAATTTAAATAATCTGCATATAATGTAGATATAATTTATAAAACGTATTGTGTGATAATCTTTGGACATGATTTGGTATTATCGTATTAGTAATAAGAGAGATTTCGTATTTAAAAAAAAGAATTAACAAAAAACAAAACAAGATAGAAATTAAATATTCTTTATTTTGCATTAACATTAAGTTTAGTTTTCTTCAATTCTCAAAAAAAAAATAAATACCTATTTCTCATATCTTATTTTCATATCTCATATTTTAATATTACACTTTCAATTAATATTATTAGATATTGATTCAAGTCAACATTATATATTGTAATTTGATAATATTTTTAGATAGCCATAATGGCTCCTCGGTCAAACAATAAAAAACAGAAATGTCATGAACAACATTAATATCTGCGTCTTATATGTATATATTTGCTCTGAGTAAAAACAAGCGACATGTGCATCATAAATTCTTTTCCGATAGACTGCGATATAAACTTGAATAAATTGATTATTTCATTATCTATAAAAGCTTCAATAGAAATTACGATCTACCATTCTCACTATTCAGTGCAACTGATGCAACCATTTGGTTAGTAAGAGAAGTGTAATTCGAAATCACAACAGTGATTATCATACGCAATGAAGAACATTCGATCAGCTTTATTGTTCCTTTTAACGATCAGTTACGTGTCTGGTTTAAAAATTGTCGAGTTTTCAACATATTACCAAAGATATTTTAATCTCTTATATATGCTGCTCTTCTGGTCGGTTTATTATTTTCTCTTAAAATATACAGTAATGCCTCACCTTTACATTAATTTTTATCCTATTGGCATTGCATATCGTATTTGTCTTTATGTGGATATTTTCACAATGTTATTGTCAATTGCGGTTGGAGTTTATTATAATAAGGTAAGAAAATCTCGTCGTTACTCGCTCACTAGTAATAAATGATTTCAACATAGAAATCATCAATATACAATTAAATTTTATAGAGTAATAAAAAACTTTATATTGTAATAAAATTTTTAATTTATATACATATCTTCTTATATTTGATATTATATTTCATAATTTATTCCCTCCTTTATCTTATTACATTTTTATAATTAAAAAAACTTGACATAGAATATAAAATGCTTTGCATGTTGATGCGATATAAGTTATTGTTAAATTTCTTTTTGCAATCTATTTAACAAATTATTGTTTCATACAAAGAAGAAATATATAAGAATGCCATTTATATTCAAATATATCTCTTTGAAGTTAAAATAATTACGTTATTAAACATAGAATAGAGAAGTTTTTAGATAAGTATTAGGTAATTTTTTATGCATTATTACGCATTGTGTCTTACGTCAGAAATTTAGAGACTGCTTAAAGAAACTTACTATTGTGGACGATACATTGGCAAAACTTGGAACAACAACAGATTATCACAAGCTGTATATGAAGACGATATGGCTTGTCTTAAGTTGGATCATAATAGTCATATTATTAACTTATTTAGAGACTCTATGGTTGCACAATCAATACGATTATAACGTTACAACAGCTATCTATATCGTCTGCATGATAAATTATTGCAGTCATCTTAAGTTTATTAGCAGTCTGATTTTTACGGATATTCTTGGGTTGGTATATCTTGTATATAAAGAAATTATCTTTGCAAAATTATCTGTATAAGTTAATAAAGTTATATTATATGTAAAAAAAATTATATTTCTTTAAACTTTAAAGATTTTAATACATTATATTTCTGCATATATCTATATACATATACTAATAGTACGAGACATTATCTATATACTAATCTTTTCTCTATTTTAGATATATAAAATTAAAGTTTGATCAAATTAATGAATTTCTTTGGTATTTAACAAGAGATGAACATGGAATAACGGCGATTTGGAAAGATCCTATTTCACATTTGCATCAACACAGATTTCCAAAAGTTGCAAACAGTGACTGGCTAATTTACGTTTTAATGTAAAACATTAATGTATATTCTGAAAATAATTGTAATTTTACATAATTAATTTGAAATATTGCATTTACCTAGGCATCTTTATTTGGAGTTACATAAGATATCTCGAGAAATAGACACAATATTCGGAATAGAGATGACTATATCCATAGCATGTTGCATCTGTTGGTTAACACAGATTTTTTATGAAATTATCAACATAATATTTATCAACGATTATATAAAAGGCGACAAAACACTGTTCACTGTCCTACAGCTAATTTGGGGTTTCTATTTCATCTTTATACTTCTGTTCATTAATTATGTATGCGAGAGAATCAGCACTAAGGTATTATTCTATATTTTAGATTAATTTTTAACAATTACTATAATATAACTTTATATGACTAAATTAAAAATAATCTTAATTTAATTTTGCACATATAAATTTTAGGCAAATATAACAGGAGATTTAATAAATAAAATACCTTATTTCAATTGTAATATTAATCATGAAAACGTAAGTTAATCTTAAAATGAGTTTATTAAACAATTAATATTAAGAGAATAAGACCGTCATGATATACAATCAATTTAGAAGAAGTAAACTGCCATTTACGGTCCAAGCTTAGATCTTAGTAACCTAATATTATTTCTTATGTATATTTTACATACATATTTTCCAACTTATTAAACTGCGCGACGATTAAATATTTGTCAGACTGAAAACACAATTATTGTTGGAACATTAAAAAATCCCCTCCCTCCCTCCCTTATAATTAAATCAATATCGCTACTAAGATCCAAGCTTGGACCGTAAATAACAGAGTTTTCGATTTAATTAGGGAGGGAAGAGATTTCAATATTTCAACAATAACTGTGTTTTAAGTCTGACAAATAATCGGCGCGTAGTTTAATAAATTGGAAAATATATGCACAAAATACACATAAGAAATAATATTAAGCTACCATGAAGATCCAAGCTTGGACCGTAAATGGCAGCTTTCTTCTTCTAAATTGAGTTTGTTAAATATTGATTAAATAAACATAAATTTAAGTTTAAGTAAGAACAGAGAACCAAAAATGTGTATATTAATCCATTATGTTAATATAGATTTCACAGTTTTTATTGCAAATAGCTCAAGCGCCACTCAAATTCTGCGGACTTGGACTTTTCCAATTTGGCTATAAAGTCTTTCATGATGTACGTTGTAGTTGTCATATGTTTATTCACTAAACACTTATTTATAATAAAGATTATAAAAAGTAAGATATACTTCTTTTCAGTTCTCCAAGTACACTGTGACCATTTTAGTTATATTAACACAGATGCAAATGAATAAGTGAACGTTCGAGATAGTCATGATTAACATAATGTATGAATAACTTAAATTACTTGAAGTGTTGAAAAATAAAGATATTGATAAATAAAGTGTTCAACGTTTAATAAAATATTTTCTAAACATATATATTGGTTATTATATATTTATTATTTATTTATTATTTATTATATACTTACGCTGTGAACTAATTTATCATTTTCTACAAGAATTGTGTTGTAAATAAAATTAATACTTTTTACGTTCTATTTCTATACCAAATGTCACCCTCCTGTTTTTCTTACAATTATTTTTTACAGAAAAGCGTTTTTGTATATTTTATCAAAAGATATGTTTCTACCATTACCTTAAAGCGCTACATGTTGTAAAGATTATTTACGTTTATACGTATATTGTCTCATTATTACATTATCTTTGACATCAATTTTATTACTACGTTGTCAATTATTAAAATAGACATATTACATATTTCGAAATTACATTTGCTATATCATAATTTTTTAAAACACATAATAGCACTGTACAAAAGTAAGAGTAAAAAAAGACAAAGAAAAATATCAACAGCAACATTGATATTATAAATGTATTTTTTTGTGTGAAAAAACAACTAATTTATCCAGTTCTATTTCGAGGATAGCTCGTGGTGTATGTAAAATTCAGCATAAAATCGATTATTTCATCACATATAAGTATAGTAATTGTACTTATAAAGATCCGCTATCGTTATCATTTAGTGAAGTTGTCGGCAAAGAAAGTGCAGTTCGTAATTGCGAAAGCATATGCTATGACGAAAGGCATTCGGGAAGTTTTGTCGTCGTTACTGATTATCAGTTATGTATTCGGTTTAAAAATAATCAAGTTTCCTGTAGGTGACCCAAAACAATGGTTCGGTTTTGTATACATATTGCTGTTATGGGCGCTTTACAATCTTATTACGATATATACAATATTTTGTACAATCCATTATTCCACTGAATATCACGTTACCATTGGACTACATATTTTTACAGCGTTAATATCAATTGCCATTGGAATCTTTTATGATAAGGTAAGAAACATAGCACAAAATATTTGTTTGAGTATTTAAAATAAATGATTGTAAAATAAAACTCATACAACTTACAATTAGTTTTGTATATTAATGTATTCATCTAATAAAAAAGAAATTAATTGCTATAAATACGTATGTGTAAAGTGTTTTGCATAATAATAAGTCATAAGATATAAAATTTTAATTTTTTGCTGCACACACATCTGACATAATTATGGTATTTCTTTAAAAAAGCAAATTATAAGAGTAATATTCATATTTTATTAGATCTCTTAAAAAATAAAATTAATATTTTATTAAAATCGTTGTGGATACAAATTATCTATCTGCACCTTATCTCTTTACGTCAGATATTTAGAAGTTGTATAAAGAAACTCACTATTGTGGACGACACATTGGAAAAACTTGGAACAATAACAAATTATCACAAGTTCAAGATGAAAATAGTATGGCTTATTTTAGGATGGTCTGTGATAATCATATTGTTAACTTGTTTGGAGAGTTACGTTTTAAGCCATAATATGAATATTTTACCAACTATAATTATTCCCTTTATGCGCAGTTTTTGTGTTTATATTATCTTTATTAGCGATCTAATAATTATAATTATTCTTGGGTTAGTATATGTTTTTATTTAAACAAATAAATTTGCTAATATTTTATTTACATTTGACATTATTCATATTTTTATTTAGATATATAGGATTAAAGTTTGACCAAATTAACGAATACCTTAAGAAATTGTCAGAAGATAACAAACGTGTAAGAATAAAGCTAACTTGGAAACGTTCCATGTTACGTTCATATAGGTCCAGATTTCCAAAAGCTTCAAGAAACAAATGTAACAAAATATGGATTGTAATGTAAGAGTATTTATGTAAGTTTAACTAATCACAGTTACATAGCGCAGCCAGATCAATGTCATCATGTTCAACAGGCATCTTCATTCGGAGTTATGTAAAATATCTCGCAAAACAGACACGATATTTGGGACACAAATGACTCTTGAAATGGGATGTTATTTCGCTTTCATAGCAACTGCTTGTAAAGAATTTTTTCACATAATATACGATAAAAATTATGTAGGTAGCCATCAGATGCTTTACATCATCATAATTCTGTTCTGGCTTTTTACGTATATCTTCAGACTTTTACTCATTAATTATGTATGTGAGAGGGTCAGCACCAAGGTATTAATGCTACATACTAAAATTTTTTAAATAAGTTTATATTTAAAATTTAATTTTAATAGTTCGATTACTACAAGTATTATTAAGTTTTAATATTAATAAATTATAAAATATATTTTTATTTTAAAAATTCTCCAAATTTTAGGCAAGTGCAACAGGAGATTTTATAAATAAATTTTCATATTCTACTTGCGATATTGAAATTCGTGAAAACGTAAGTTTTCAAGTTGGCTGGATGTTATTAAAACATATCTAGATTTAGATTAAAGTGAAAACAAGAAACTATAAATATAAAAATTAAATAAGTTATTGTATTAATATAGATTTTACAGTTTTTACTACAAATAACTCAATCGCCACTTAAGTTCTACGGACTTGGACTTTTCCAGTTTGGTTTTAAATTCCTTTATGGGGTACGTTTTGCAACTTAAATTATTATACTTGCTGTTGAAAAATATCTAAAAAATAAATGTACAAATATCTCTAAAAAATAAATTTATTATCTTTTTCAGTTCTTCGCTTCTGTTTTAACTGTATTAGTAATATATACACAAGCGTTTACAGCAGTAAAAATTTAAATAATAATTAATATAATGTATAAATAACATTCAAATATCTAATGGACAGTAATATTCAGCACGTAATTCATAAATTTTCGATAAATATTTTCTAACTATATGGCAATTATATACTGTTCCTTACTTATTTTTTTTTAATATTATTTCATAAATCTCTCTTATACTCATTCGTAAAATAATTATTGTCCTTATAAAGATAAAATTTTATATATTGAAAAAATATTATTTCTATTGATTGATAGAATTAACTGTAAAGATCGCAGTAATTTCAATATATAAAAATATAATATCAAAAAGTATTACATGTAATTGTAAAAAAGCAAAAATAAAGCAGAATGTTATAAATATTTCTTATACTATTTTATTTTATTACACTATCAGTCACCAAAACATTATAGGTATCTCAACACTGTATCTTATTTCATACATGCACCATTTCGTTATTTGATAATTTTTTAAATAGGTATGTGTAAAATCACTGTAAAATCAATAAAATGAAAACAATAATATATTAACAAAATCGATCTTTTGTTATAAATTATTTATTTTGCTTCATAAACCACATGCACATATGTTTTACGTAAAAACAGATAGTTAAACTAACAATTGCCCTATTTGCTTGCAATATAAAATTTAGTGGATCGATTATTCCAATATGCGTAAGTGCAGCAATTATAATTATGGAGATCCGCTATCGTAGTCCATTGGCGATCAACAAAGAAGTATAGTTCGAAATCTGCCATGGCGAAAAGCATTCGATCTGTTTTATCGCTACTCTTGTTAATCAGTTCGGTGTGCGGTTTGAGGATTATCGAGTTTTCCGCGGGACATCCAAAATTTTGGTTCAGTCTCCTTTACATTCCGCTCCTGTGGTCGATTCACTGTTTTCTCGTAATAGATAAAGGAATATCTTATATACCTGATGAATCCGCCGATTATATTATTTACGTTTCATTGAACATTTTTACAGTTTTCTTATCAATACTTCTTGGAATATATCATGATAAGGTAGGAAAAACGTTATAATAAATTAAATATTAATATATACGTACATTAATAATACATTATCCCAATTATATTATTCAAATTGCTTTTATATAAAATAATTCTGATATTTAAATATCAAATTGAATTTGAACATCCTTGCTTTATTTGTACATTCATACAATATTATTTATTTTTAGTAAAAACTGTATGATAAAAAATTATTTTGCATATAGATAAGTATATATGTTATGGTCAAAGCCCGAAACGCGGGCATTCCTAGGATTGACTGGACAATTCTGCGGAACGACCAAGCGTCTTGGTCCAAGCCCGAAATAAGTTTTGCGTTTCGGCTTTTAACTGGTATGTTTGTAGTCAATCCTAGGAATGACTAACATGGCTGGTCAAAGTTATACAATCTAAGAAAACTCACTTTGGACTTTGACAAGTCAATCCTAGGTACGGCTTAATTCGGACTTTGACTGTTTGGTAAATGTGCAGAATAGTGACCTCCTTACCGATTTGGCTGAAACTTACTAATATTGTGTATTTTAACATGTTAAAAACAAATCCGCAAGAAAAAATCGTTGCTCTCAATTAGTCAACAGTAAGGTAATAGTTAAAGCAGACAACAGTTCGTGCTTTTGGTTAAAGCAGAGAATACTCTGTGAGAATAGTAAAAATACAGAGTATTCTCTGCTTTAACTATTATATTAAACTGTTGAAATGCAATAAATAACTCATGATAAAGAATAATAAATAAATTATTTAATAAAAAATTCTATGATAAGTAATAAAATACCTACATTTTTCAAAATGCAACAAATAATTTCTTATTTCGTTTATTTCGTTGTTAAAAAATATAGCTATCACGTGATCTATTCTAATCTCAGCATTCCCGTCTACACCGGTCGGTCTGACAGATTTCCTAACCCAAAAACTGTCATTTTTAATACTTCATAACTTTTTTCCTAATTGAGAGAGCGACGATTTTTTTCTTGCGAATTCGTTTTTAACACGTTAAACACATATATTAGTAAGTTTCAGCCAAATCGGTGAGGAGGCCACTATTCTGCACATTTACCAATCAGTCAAAGTCCGAATTAAGCCACACCTAGGATTGACTAGTCAAAGTCCGAAGTGATTTTTCTTAGATTCTAACTTTGACCAGCCATATTAGTCATTCCTAGAATTGACTACAAACATACCAGTCAAAAGCCAAAACGCAAAACTTATTTCGAGCTTTGAGACAGAAAGCTCAAGACAGAATTGACCAGTCAATCCGAGGAATTCCCGTGTTTCGGGCTTTGCCCATAACATATACAAATTATTATAAAATTTCTTTTTATGTAATATGTTCAATAAAATCTTCTTTAATTTTATTTAACTCATACTGACACATTTAACTTAATGTATCTATTGTTCAAATAAAATCGCATTTCTTTGAAAAATGACAAATACACTGTTACATATAGGCATGTTAAACAGATAATATTTATCAATTGTATATTAACTTTTTGCATAAGAAATTTAGAAACTGTCTAAAAAAGCTCGCTGTTGTGGATGACACATTGAAGAAACTCGGAACAACGACGGATTACGAGAAATTAAATAGAAGAACAGTGTGGATTATCTTAGGATGGTCTGTAATAGTTTTGTTATTAAACTTTTGCGATTATATACGGTGGTACGATACGTATGATGCTCTATCATCCATCTATGCAACGCTTATACTAAACTATTGTCCTGATATCAACATTATTGACGACTTGATTTTTGCGTATATTCTTGGGTTAGTAAATCCTTTTATATAAATATAGAAATTATCATACATAAAAATTATTTTAGCAATCTATGCATAAATTAATATTAATGTTTAAGAAGTTAAGTATTTTTAGAAACGTTTATAAATTATAGTATATATTTGTACATATTTCTATCTTTCGCTAAATCTCTTCTACGTTAGATACTTAGGATTAAAATTTGATCAAGTCAACGAAAATCTTCACAAATTGGCAACAAAGAATGTACGTGGGATAAAACGGGCTTGGGAAAATCCTGATGTGTTACAGTCTCAACAAGGCAAACTTCCGAATGTTCCAAGCAGTAAACATATAACATGGATCATAATGCAAGTATAAATATAATCACACATTGTTATATAACAATTTTGAATAATAAATTTACTATATTTACGCAGACATCTTCATCTGGAGTTACAGAAAATATCTCACGAGATAAATTCGATATTCGAAATACAAATGACTTGGAAGATGGTATGTTATTTCGGTTTTATAGCGGAATTTTTCCGTGAACTTTTCACTACGATATTCGTCAGGTATTATGTCCCTAATAAAAGAATCTTATTCGTCATTATAACCATATTATGGCTCACTTGGTATATCTCCAGAGTTATCCTCATCAATTATATGTGCGAGAAAGTTAGTGCAAAGGTATCGATTCTACATTCAAATTCAAAATGCATTTATTTGAATTCGCTTTCAGTGATTACATTATTACTGTTAACTGAACATGAGTACTAAATTTTACAATATTGATTCTAATTTTAGGCAAATGCAACAGGCGAATTTATAAATAAAATACTTTATTTCTCTTATGATGACGAAATACGTGAAAATGTAAGCTCCAACATAAAATTAAAAGACTTACTGCTTAAATTAAGTTCTGATATAATGCAAACTTAAAATTATATATTAAATAATCTATTATCTTAATGCAGATTCTACAATTTTTATTGCAAGTAACACAAGCGCCACTCAGGTTTTACGGGCTTGGATTTTTCCAATTTGGATATAAATTCCTTTACAGGGTGCGTTATTAATCGTTTACTATCATATTGTCCATGAATAGTTATATGCACACTAAATATTTAAAAATTGATATCAATTTCTTTTAGTACTCCGAATCTATTCTGACACTGGTAATTATATTAATACAAGCAGACAGGTTCAAGCATGCATAAAAAAATTATAGCTAAATACGATGTGTAAACAATTTTTGAATGAGCAATTAATGTCTTTTGATTTAATATTCAGTATATAATCTACTTTTATAATATTTTAATATCTATACATGTTCTTCCTGAGAATTAATATTCTTTTCTAGAAACTGCAAAATATAAAATATCTTTTATCCTATTTTTACGTCTTATTTCATCTTTTTCGCTTATTCTTCCCCACAATAATTATTTTCTTCATAAAAGCAGTTCAATATATTTTATTACATAAAAAATATATAAGTTGTTACTGACAAATAATGCTAGTAATAAAGAAAGATAACTCGATTTCTCTCTCTCATTTACATTACATTAATTATTACCTGAGATAATTTAATGCTAATTGGATGTTGAAGCTGACAAAAGAAATAAACAGATGTAATTAATAAATTAATTAATAGATTGCACATAGTCAGATGAGCTCATTAATATCCGCGTTTATACATGTACAATAAGTTTATTATATTATATAATAAATATTATTATGCTTATCTCTCTCAAAAGCACATTGTTCGTGAACATCGTTAACTCGCTATTAAATTCAATCCGAATATTACACAGTAATAATTATTACCTGAACATTGCATCAATTCACATAACATCATATGAATAAAGATTTTCATAAATTTTGGTTATAAATTCACACCAGATAATATTACAGATGAAATTTACGTAAAAATATGATAATGTCAGTACAAACTGTACAACAAATATCTTTCTAAAATAAAAATTAAATTTTATGCAAATTTTGTGCTATTATGAATAATAAAAAGCGTAAGAAACCTCATCATGTTGTCTCAAAAATCGATAATAAACCTCCGCATTTCGATGCATCTGTTTATTTGAAAGCTCATGATTTGCAACAAGATGCTATACGAGTTAAACAAATAGATAAAGAAAATATGAAACTATTGAAAAAGATAAACATAATTCATCGATTAGGGGTTAGTATCGTCATATCTTATTTTACTAAAACACAATTTTATATATATTATACATTAAAAACTTATGATTTATTTATTATATACCTCTTAATATTATAGAAATTTGTTCAATTTCATTTACCTTTAGATAATATTAATCCAAATATAATAGGCACAATTAAAATGTGGTAATGTTAAGCGTTTATTTTGTTTTTAGGGACCTGTGGATTGCTGGGCACCGGCTGTCAAATATAAATCGAAATTTGAGGATCAAGATCGTAAAAACAATATAATTATGCGGAAAAATAGAATTATGCTGAAGAAAATCCGTCAAGCGGAAAGTCAATACCCCACCCGCGCGTTTTTGAAAAACTGGAAGAGTATGCATGAAGCTCTAGAACACCGTGCAAGGTTGCATAATTAATATTAAAAATAATAATTTTATTGCAACTTTAGCTTACACTTCTACTTAAAATTTGCATTTTGCAATTAAACTTCTATGTATCTTTTTATATTATACAGATACATCTCAGTAATTAAAAGACTGTCCGTTGTATTAGATGTACAAAAGCAATTATCTGAGAAAAGTCGAACGAAATGTTTCTTTGACATTGGTCTTAAAGAAGAAAATCAGAAATTAGGACGTATAGTATTTGAACTCTATGACAGTGTCGTACCACGTACATGCGAGAACTTCGCAGCTTTCTGCCGTGGAGTGAACGGATTGTCGTATAAGTGCGTAAATTTATATTATATTATACATATTATGTGCAAAAAAAAGTCAATAATCATGTTTGAAATTGTACCAAAATTTAAATTTATCAGAAATTTATTCAAGAATGTGTTTATTAAGCCCAAGGCTTTCCGAAACATTTCGTATAAAATTTATAATTCATAGGCACACTCCATTTCATCGTATCGTCTCTGGCTATTGGTGTCAAGGAGGAGATGTCACGAAGTTTGACGGTACCGGTGGTACTTCCATATATGGCGACTCATTCGACAAGGAAAACTCTAATCTACGTCATATAGGACCTGGAATCTTGTCTACATGCGACAATAATGACGGAAAAAACGATTCTAAATTTAATCTTACATTTAAATGTTTGAAAACTATAGACGGGAATAAGACCGTATTCGGTCGAATAATAGATGGAATGATGAACATTTACAAGGTAACGTTCTCCTTTTAAAGATATATATAAATATATATGAGCTGCGACTCTCTGCCACCCAGCTTCAGTGATCGATTATGTATCTCTTTTCATTTAGAAAATATAATACATATATAGCATAGATAGAAGCCCATATTGTCTTGATACATATAAATGAAGAGCTTCTATATTATCGTAACTGGAAACTTTATGTTTATTGATTATGTAATGTCTATGGAATATATGTCGCCATCTAACGAAAAGCTTGCAAATTACATACAAAGACACGTTTCGATTTTTCTTTTTTTATGAGAATATTATAGATACTTTTTATACTACAAATTATATTATTTATATTTGTTTGTATTTTATATATATATATATATATATATATTATATTTAATATAAAATATAATGTAAATAATTTATCAGTTTATAGTTTCTGTCTAATAGTGAGCTTATTAACTTTTAACATCAATGGTAATAATCATATATAAAATCCCAAGTAAAGCATAAAACTCATAATGATAATTGATATCATAATGACGTTATCGTGACTTCATTCCTCACTTAAATGATCTATGAATACAGTCATGATAACGTCATCATAATGTCATTATGAGTTTTATGTTCTATTTGGGATTAAAAGTAAATCTGAATTTTTATATTTCAAAATTTGAAAATAACAAATTAACAAATTTGTCTTTCTATCTGTTATTTTTAAATAAAAATATAATTTATCACGTGTTACAATATAAAAGTTGGCAAAGATTATTCTAAAAATATCTTGAATAGAATAAATAAGGGAAAGAGAGAAAGAATTATCCCGTATTTCGTATATTACAGATAATAAAAAACTTTATTTTTATTGTATCGCTCAATATCGTTTTACGAGAGCGATTTAATTATCCGCGCGCTTAAAGACCACAGAATAGTGGTAAACTGTTTATGTCTGCCATCTGATTAAACAGATCGAGGGATTCGGTACGAAGACTGGAAAGCCAATAAAATCGGTGATTGTATTAAATTGCGGAGTCCTATCGACAAAACATGCATATCAAAAGCTGTCCAAGTTTCAAATATGAGCAAACTACATTACCTCCACATGTAAAAATATAATTTATAATAAATTCTAACTATGTGTTATCAGTAATTTCAATGTTCTGTTAAAGATCTACAATTATAATTTAAAAAAATAATTTGTTTTATAAAAAGATATCAAATAAAAAGTGTGCTACATAATTACAAAAAAGTCTATTCTTTTAAATATAATAATAATAATAAACTAATTCACTTACTGAATATAAATCATTTAATCGCATATTATATGTATTCCAAGCTAGATTTAAAAAAAAACGACTTGGAAATGTAATGAAATTTTATATAGTCATTATGAATACACCCTCACGTTCGTAATATATGTATAAATGCCTTTGATGCGTACCTAGTATTTATATTTGTTACGACTAGTTAATTAATTAAAATTCTAAATAAACAAAGTTAAATAAAAAAAGCTTGATATTCAAAATTATATTAGTATGTATGAGAGCTTTCTAAAACCTGCCGATGAGATTTTCCTGAATTTTTCTTCAGTTTTTAGTCAAATATCTCTCATTAAATATTTTTCGCGCAACGTTAAAATATCCATTTTATAACACGGCCACGTATTCCATAGAAAATATAAAAATAAATAAAGTTGCGAAAACAAATACACATTGAGTTGATAAAAAAATATAAACAAGCAAAAACAAATAAACAAATATAAATTAAATTGCTAGTATATGCGCAGGTCGCAACATTACTGTTTTAAATGCAGGTCATGTAGGCGATTCAAAAATTGGAACTCACGTATAGTTTGGGCATAATCTTGATTGATGAACAGACTTATAGGATATTCGTGAAATAAACGAGTAAACAAACCTCATAATTTCCGCTTCAACAAAATTTGTGATAAAGTTAAGATAAGAAAATTATAGACTAGTTGTCTGAATTGTTTTCAAAACTTTAAATATAGGTATATTTTATAAACTAAAAATATACCTATATTTAAGAATAAATATAGGTATATTTTTTAATTTGTAATTGAATCACACTATTGCTAATTTTGTTGCACATACTACGAAGTGCAATGCAGAACAAGACATATCGTAAGACAAAACCGCATACTTCTAATCTAATTTCGAAAGAGATTGGAGAATGTGAATTTTGCTTTACCTCGTTTGTGTCACGACTAACTGTAATGGAGTCAGCATAATCAACATAGAACAACAGACGGAAAGTTTTTCTTGATGTGGATACATCCAAGTTTTACATATCTCGTTTTCGGTTGCATTATACACACGATGTACTTGGTGTTTTACGATTTCAAAAGATTTGCCGGTTGTTTCCAACTGCAAGCATGTATCGACCGTAAGATATTCCCGGCATTCATTTTGAGATGTCTACCTTCGGTCCCTCGGATGTCCCACATTCCACGAAATAATGCATATCTCGCATTCACAACATTAATCCGACCATTATACTTTCGAGTATGCCATGATAATAGGTCACCTCCACCTTCTTACTCTCTTTCATTCTAGTTCTCTTTTTCCCCTCTCGAGATTATTATGATTATTGGATCTGGGCAGTATCGCAGTTACGAACATACTGACAATAAGAGTTAAGCCCCTTGCACAATGCTAGGCAACAGGCAATAGGAACAGGGAACAGAAATCAGAAACCTTGTATTTATGCAGAATAGACGATGACACAGGCAATAGACACAGAATTTCCGTTACGTTGGAAATTCTGTGCCTATTGCCTGTTGCCAACAAATCATATCGTTCAAATTTTTTGTAATTAACGATTTTTTGGTTATTTCCTGTTCCTATCGCCTGTTTCCTGGCATTGTGTAAGGGCCTTTAAAGGGAAATAAATATAGGAATAAAAGATAAAAGTCAAAATATAAATATGAAGATAATAAAAAAGACATTCTTACACTTAATTTCTTCATTAACGTCAAACTACTCTTTCTCAAAAGATATTAGCTGTTTTGTTCTTTATTGCAAAACATCGCACAATGTATATTTTTTTATACATTGATAACGTTAAATATCATATATGTATGTTTTTTCTTTTATAATAATTTAAAATTTACATCCTGACGGGATATATTTTATTACATATCAGTTTTATTTTTTGTAATTTATATGTACCTATATTTTTCAAAATAATAACGCTTTTAATTTAATATTGTAGAAACAATCATATTTAGATTTAACTGTGGTATAGATATACAGAATCATATCACAGTTACAAGACAAATTATTATTATTAACTTTTCCAACAATAAATAATTTCTCTTTGTATTTGTTATGTTTTAGTTGCTACAATAATTATTATTATAACATCGTAATGGTAATACCATTTATTATTACGTCAACATTCACTTGAATGTATCGTCGATATTGAATTTGGGATTGGTATACGGAAATTGTGTCTGCGATCGTTGCCTTGATAAATAATATTGCAACTCTCTGATCATATCGATGATTATCATTACATTAAAACAATTATTGATGTAAAGGTCATTGTACCGTGAAAATCTCTTCAATGGTCATCACAGTAATTACGACGCATTAATTATGGCAATTATCGATAGCGTTAATCACGTTTATTTCACGTTCAAAACAGCTTGTCTAATCGAATTATAATTTAATAAATAATGTTTCTGCACCGTTGCACACAATAAAATGAAAAAATTATACAAGAATGGGACAAGATTTCAAACAATAAATTGTAAAATAGATTCATAAATAACTTTGATTCATCATTACATTATATCACGTAATATTTAAAAATAAAGTCCGTAATTTTTCAAAGAAGTTGCTTGAAATATGAGTAGATATTAAAAATAAGGAATAAGAAATTATAATATATTTTTCTTTTAATTAAACTAAATTATTTTCTAGAGTTGCGAATAGTAGCGCTTTAATAGCACTTCATATAATAGTGCTGGAAATAATATTTACAATAATAATTTATAATAAGTACTCACTAATTATTTATCAATTTCGATTGATAAATGGTTAAACTATATTAGGTATTTATTATGTATCATGTCGTTTTCTCCGTTTTCTCGTGTAGTAAACTATTTTATTATCATTCCAATCGTGACACATTTGTTTCGTTCAATCAAAGAAAATCTTTACTTCTTCCCATCACCACGACACGCAGCCTCACTACGTGACCAGAGCATCGATGATGAACTATTCCTCATTAATTATAGAAATAATCTTTTATATTAAATTTAAACGACCACGCATTATTAGGTACACGTGTTACTATATCGTCGCATAAGTTCGTTGTCACAAATTGTACTTTCTCTCAAGTTTTTTGCTCGCATTTACGCGGAGACATATGTCACTGTTTCACCGCTATTCCAACAGCTTAATATTTTCCACCGGTATAGCCAGTGTTATCGTTATTGAATTTTCAATTCTCGTGCTTGCTTAATGCGCGTATCCTCTAACAAAGGCATTTCCACGTGGGATAAATGAGAAAATATTTTTACGATCTCTCGTTTTACGACCCTTTTTTTATTGTTCCGATTATGCGCGTGCTGCGATATTTAGATGCAAAAGACGCCGTTACCGAAGAAAAGAATTTTAATACGATATTTCTGTGTACACTCCCGCGTCTGTATAGAGATCTCATAAGATTCTAATTGCCGCAATTTTCAAGAATATACTAGTTTTCAATTATTCTTTTCTAAGTAAATGTTAAATTAATTTCTTTCGGATAATTTTCCCATTAATAAACGAAGTTTTGAAATTAAAAATGTATACATATAAATGAGAAAGAATTTATTTACATTTAATTTTAAACCCAAGTTAGAAACAATAAGATAATTTTTTCATTTACATAAAATTATAAAATTTTTTTTATCTATTTCTACAAATGGGAAAAATGTAAATGCACATTTTGTGATTTTATTTTCCTTGCTTTCATATTACTGCTGTACAATTAAAATTTATAAAATATTTATTTAAAAATTAACCAAATTCTTTCTATTGTCTTGAGTTCTTTTAGTATACCTATATCAAACATTGCATATTAATTAATATTTTTCTCATTGTTATGTTTATTTGTTATTTCTAATATTATTTTTATTGCCATTTAATAATATGGACATCATAATATATCATAATTTCACGTTACATAATTTCAAGTTAAACTACTTAATAAATAAATAATGTCTAATTAGTTAGACACTTCCTAATTGTAACTTTAATAAATTTCTTATAAAAGAGAACAAACAAAAAAAATAAATTTATACAATCAAAAAATAGGAAATTGTTTTAAATTAAAGGTTTCCTTTCTTTCATTCTACAAAACTTTTATAATTCGTATAATATACGAATAATATAAAGCTATATTGACAGGCCGATGAGTTGTTATCTAAATTATCCAACGAAAATTCACAAAGCTACGAGAGAAAAGGATGAAAAAGGACAAGTCTTCTTATACACACATTTAATTCGGCGTTCGAAATTATCCCATCCAAATTGGCGCCGTCGGCCGTGGCGCCGGGAGGAAATTGAAATTGATCTACCTACAATCATGAAAAAATGAGGAACTACTCGGTAAAACTCATCCCCGGTACGTTTGTCGCGCACGAGTGACATTGCACAATTCCCGTTTGAAGCAGGAATTAAAATTATAGAATTCGCGAAAATTTATTCACTCTGTGCAAATATTACAAAAGATCCAGGTAAATTTGATTCTATCACGTGCAATTCTATCACTTTGCAACTTAACAAAACGTTAAGCATTAATTTAGAACAGAAGAGAAAAATAATATACAATGATATCACAATATATACCTACACTAAAAAAATGTTTTAGTTATAATAACCAAGGCTTGGTGAAATAGTTTCAACTAAAGGTTTAGTGATTATGACAAAATAATTTGGTTATATTTAACAAATTTGGTTAACGTTAACAAATTTGTTAACATAAACCAAATATTTTGTCATAATCACTAAACCGTTTAGTTGAAACTATTTCATCAAGCCTTGGTTATTATAACCAAAACCTTATATAGATATTAGTTTAGAGTAGGTAATAAAAACCAGAGTTTGAAACAAAGCGCTGAATTATTATAGCCACAATTATTACAAAGGTCCTCGTTTGTTACATGATCTTTGATTATAAAGATAAAATAACTTCATAATAAGAAAATACTACGCTTCGTAAATCCTTATCCATAAAATAATTTAATAAGATTTAATAAAGAAAGATTAAAAGCTTATAAGGAATATAGTATCCAAGTTAATTTTCGTTGAAAGAAAGAAGATTTTATGCTGGTCTAAGAACAGTTCCCAGTTCGCTTAAACGGTTCAGCATCCTGCACATGTTACTTAAAGCGCATCGGTCGTCTGCGGTAATGAAACGTGCACGATTCAGTATTGACCGCTCATACCACTAAATGAAATAATCGAAATACCTCTATGAGATTATCTAATCGTCGGATCCGTCGAAATGCGGTAAACTCCGAGCGGACTCGCACGCTCGGAAAATTAGGTCGCTAATTCTATAGATTTCGCGTATTCGAATTGCCTCGGCGTGGAACGCAATCGGACAGCGCCGCGCTGGCTCGTTTTAATCACCGATTAAGCTCTTGGCGTGTTTCAACCTCGTCCAAAGAGCGCCCCTCTTAACTCTTGATTCGACAATATTAATCCGGCCAGCTTGATTACCGCTCAACTGAGAGTTATTCTCCGCGAAATTCCGCCTATTAACCGAAGTTTGACGTCGAGAAGAAAAACGGCAGAAGAGCGAAATGCAGGTTTTCCTCTCGGATACAATATGATGCGCGGTTGATTAATGAATCTTGGTACGTACAATTAATCATTTCATTGTATGCACTTCGACCATACGTTGTGATATATTACGGCGATGTGTAAGCAAGATAGACCTGTTTGCGCAAATGTGTGTAGTTGATAAAGCCAGGTGTATAACGAATTTTATTAATATATATATATTTAAATTTCCTAATAAAGAGATATGTGTATAATGTATAATTTTTTACATAATTAGATATACATATATAGAATAGAAAATTTCTAGGTAGTCGAGCGAGTTCGATGACAATATAAGTCAGTTATTATCATTTTATATTTTTTGCAAGGAAAGATCGACAAAATTTATACAAAATAACTCTATGTGTCCATCTTTTTTCAATTTATAAGCAACGAATATTAGCAATCCTCAGCGACCTGGAAAGCTTCTTGAATTGTTTAACGCTAATGTTTCAGAAAACTTTACAAAGTCAATTTTTCGGTTGTGCTCTTCATGCAAATGCAAATATGTACTCGCGATGAGGTCGACAAAAATAATAGAAGAATATATATTATAAATATTTTAACATCCAAATATAGAGACAGCAAACTTCTCCTTTCATTTCTCTTAAATTCTGGATTTCTCTTATGATTCTTTCTCGTTTAACTTATTAAAGTTTTCATTTCAAAACGTGAGAAAGAGAATTGCCTTTACAAAAGAACATAATTGAGTTATATCATAAAACATTATGTAAATATTATTCCTTTTTATTAGCATAAATAAGTTTATTAGAGAAAATGAAGATAGATTGAGAGCATTCTAAAATACCGACATGATAAACGGAAGAAATTCGACGCAATTCGGTCGCGATTATATTTACTTCTTTCACGATCTCGTCCTAATGAAGCGGTACATCATTCTTTGAGCTTAACCAGAATGAAGAGTTTGAGGGATTGCATTGGGCTAAGAACATGATTTTTAATACGCTCGTAACCACAAACATATTGTCTCTCAACTTGGCATCATGTTAAACATAAAATACATTTAAAGGATAAGATCCATGGAAGTTTTACTGATTACAATATTAAAACTTTCATAATATAAGTATAGATAAAAACTGTGTGAATTTAATAAGTTTAATAAGTTTGCAATATTCTTCCCAATAAGAAATTTATTTACAATTATTTATTTGTATTTTATTACTTATAATTATTTACAATATAGGTACATTATATTTAAAAACTATAATTACATTATAATGCATACTAATTTTGCTTTTATTATTATGATAATTCATTACTAACATCAATTTTTTCTAACGCAAAAAATTGGTGTCTACGTTTACTTCGTATTATTTAATCGCAAAATTATATTAAATTTAATTAAAATATTTTGTTTGGACATGCTCTTAGCCCGACGTAACTTTGTATTTTTCCACTCATTGCTTAAAAGATCGTTTAGCTTTGAATGCTTTATTCAACGAGATGTGACGACTCCGGCCAATTCCGCGTCGGAATGTACGCTTTGAACATGAAGAATGTAACATTCGATGACGCCGGCTGCAAGAATTTAAAGGCGCAGCTTTGTATAGCAACAGAAGCAAACCCACTCTGCAAATATATTCTACCAGAAGCAAAAAGGAAACAAAGGGTTTCATACCTTGCTCGCGAGAAAGAATGTCGTGAAAATTGAACCGACGTGGAAAGCGGTTGCGAAGCAACTATTTGTCGTATCTTTTGAATCGAACACAAACACAGGTAAAATAACCGAAAGCTCTTAAAAAGAATGTCACATCGCATAGCAGCGTTTGACAAATTATTCCTTTCAACCGTAAATCTCCAATAGGCAACTTTTCTTTTGTCAATATTGCACATTGCAAAGTGTACATTATAAACTCTTCAAGTATCTCCGTCATATTTATAAAAATTATTGATAAATATAATTATCAAAGTAAAGTTAATAAATATTAAAATTTAAAAATAATTAATTAATTAACAATTTTGATTAATGTTAATAATATCAATAAATATATATGTATATTATTAGATATGTCAAAAAGCATTTTTTAATATCTTTTAATAAAAAAACTAGAAAGATTAGATTAGATTAGATTTGTTTTTTCGTTTATTGCAATCGATATTAATTAATCTTATATGATCCTTTATCAACTCTTTTCCTTTGTGTATATATATTCTAAAAATCATAAATAAAAATTATTGAATTCTAGCAAAACGTAATCTCAAAAACCTGTTTTTCAAAACGTAGCTTAGTTAAACAGTCAATTTTCTCTAATCCGAAGATATATTGAACCAAGGAAGTTTCAGGATGAGTTTTAAACACTCCATGCAGCATGTCATTGCAATCTCTGTTTGCAAATGTCCAAAGTTTTAGCTGTAACAAACCTTAAACTTCCTAACAAGCGCGAAACTTTCCGTAACATATGCAATGATTTCGTCATATCGTCCGTTTGCTAGTTATTGCATATGTGTGTGTGTAAACCCGGATAAAAATATAAATAAATAATTAATTAATTAATATAAAATACACGCACAAATGTATGATATATATTAATATAAAAATAATATATTTCTTCTTTTACATAATACTAAAACCATTCTTAGTTTACATTCTTTGTATTATTTTGGCAAAAGAGAGACAGAAACAAGAGAGAGAAAGAGAAAACAAATAATAATTAATTACAAACTTTAAGTGAGATCAAGAAAATATATGTCTGTATGAAATTATAATAAGAACTTTAATTTTTGATGTACTGAAATTTAATTCAAGATGGCAACTTTTCTTTTCACATATATTATGCAATAAATATTATAAATCTATGTTTTATTTTTCTATGTCCATAAAAATAAATTTTATGTATTTATTTATTTTGTTTAACGTATCTTTTGTTCATTTCATATAATTTTGTTATTATTCTATAAACCACGACGACGCATAAATTTATTCTTTGTAATTCCCATACTTACATGATTGTTGCCATGATTGTGGTATTAAACAACAGATATATGAAAAGAGAACTATATCTAACCCTAGAAGGCATAACTGAATTTGCTAAGCTTCAAAGGCAAAAGTGGGGTGGTAAGGCATCCCAAACTTCGCGGGTGTCTCAATCCTTTCTATCAGCAGTAAATTAATAGTTTAAATAGTGCATTTTCTTCGTTTTTTAATGAGAAAAACGATGATGTATATAACATGTTGTTTATTGTCAGAGAAATATTGAAAGAATCTATTTAAAGCCAAAGAAAACACGAAAAATGAGCAAAAATGACTTTTTTTACATTTTGTTTGGGGTGACAAGGAACCCTACATATGCCTTCTAGGGTTAATATTGCTTTCTTTATTCATGTTTTGAAACGTGTTAAAACACTTTTGCTATTCAGAAAGTTTAATAATTTCAAAACAAATCAATTTATTTTAATATAATAGGTATTTGAAATTAACTGCACTAAGTACCGCGCGTAACTCCCATTGCCTCTCTCACCTTTCCTTTTTTTTAATTTGTTTTTTAATTATTTTAATACATACTTCAATGATACGTAATCAATGATTGCTGATAAAGATAAAAAAGATCCTTTAATAAAGCTTTAGCCGTTTAGGCTAGGCCGTAAAAAGCCTTAAAAACCGTTAAACCTCTGAGAAAGTTTATTTTAGTAAAATTTAAGATTTGGAAAATGTATTTTGGTACCATCTAAATTTTATTTTATTCTATTTGTGATACAAATTATCATATTAAATATTTTGTACAACAGTTTAATGAGAAACAGTTCACCTTTGTGTGATGCTATAATCAAAGTAGTTATGCATGTAAATTATTATGTAAATTTTGAAGTGTGAAAATAGTTAATTTTCTGCTATAGTAGCTTTTTAAGTTAAATTGATCAAAATATAAGTTTATGTTCTACATGTCGATAACATAATTAAAAAATCAATAGTTATTATCTATAGTTCAAAATCTAATTCTAACTAATTTATGTTGTGTTTTACAAGAATAATCATTTAAATGCTATTAAATTACATGACGTATATTTATAGTATAAAAGTAGTTCAGAAATTAAATGTTAATAATTAAATTCTTCTAAGTAGATAATAACTTAAGATATTTTAAGGCGTTTCTTATACATACAAAGAACTTTCTCTGAACCGGATTATTTGATATTTATATCCGTAAAGCTTTTTCCCCACTTGGCATAAAGTGTTTTTCGTCCTAATCAGAACTATAATGCTAATGAACTTTAATGCAAGACAAAAAATAAGGAGAGAAATCATTATTCGCGTTCGTTTTCTTATTAAGTTATCGATGCGTGCAAAAGATATCGTGTAACATATCATCCTGGCAATAATAAGTAGAAAAATATATCAGTAATCATATTTTTTATACAAATTGTTCTACTTTTACCGAATATTCTTGCAATTAAATATATTAATCTCAAATTTGTCTAATTAAACCAATCTATATTTTTAACTTTTTAGATTTGAATCAAGATTGCATCCGACATACTGATTCAAGAGAACCAATCTGTAGAGACTCTCTACCACTCCCGCTAATTTCAATTAGCGATCATCTTTCTTTTCAATATGTGCCTTATTTCTTTTTGTTTCTTTCATACTATAGGTCTGTTTTCTATTGCTGCACTGCTGAACTAGTGCACACTGGTGCAATAAGTTAGAGTGGGACAAGTATATTTTGTTTTACTCTAACTTACTGCACCAGTGTGCACTAGTTCAGCAGTGCAGCAACAGAAAACAGACCTATAGTAGTTCAGTAGTGCAGCAACAGAAAACAGACCTAATTTATTTTATATCCAAACAAATTGCGTATACATTAAAAATATTTTATTAACTTCGCATTACGCGAAAACGTTTAAAATACGTACACAAACACAACATAAGTTTGTGCGCGCGCGCGCGATTTGTAGTTATATAGCTACCAATGTATAACTCGCATTAATAAACGATATATCAGCTAAAACTTGTTGAGATTTTCGATTTCGTAATTCAGAAATTACATAAATTAAAGATTTCTTAACATCATTCTATAAATTAATATTTTATTGTTCTTTTTAATATAAAATAATTCAACTGACATGAACAAAAAGTCACGTAAAATACGCTTGACGGTAAATGTGTTAATATATTGTATTATACAGTACAACATTGTAGAATTTTTATAATAAATTTTAAAAATATAACGTTTTCATAATAAAATATAACGTCTCTCGTATTTCATAAATTTAAAATTTAATTTTGAAAAATTATAAAGATTTTTATAATATTTTATATTTGGTTCACTTTCTTACCTACCTTGGTTTATATCTACTCGTATTTCTACCCACCCATATCTTTATCTATAGTATTTTTACCCGTATCTTTATCGACATATAGTTATGACCGCAATCATGAAATTAGGAAAGAGCATGCACAAATTTAAATTGCATACGCCAATTTAAATCGCGAGCGTTTAAGAAACTTGTTGAAATTTTAACTTGCACAAGATTAGGATTTAATTTAAGACAGCATCTTTCCGTATATTGCGTGCAATCATCGTATATGAGAAAACATTACTGGGCTATCTTTGTATAATGCATTCTTTTTATCTTGTCTGATGTCTTTTACAGCAACCTAACCTTGTGTATGTCTTCTTCTTTCTTATAGTCAAATTGAACCTAGCTTTTATTGCTCTTGGTTAATATCCATTCTAGCCAGAGATAAGAAGAGGAAAAACTCCTACTACCGGGTAATCATAATAGCCGGCAGATAAGCGTAAAAATTTACGCTCTTTTATGATGTGCAAAATACGAACGTGTCGCGAAGGGCCATTGTATATATTGTATTAATTAAATTAATTCAGTGAAAAATTTGCAATAACGTCCGCTAACATATTAATTAATTCCGCGTTTATTCTTTACACATATTTATTTTTAACACTTTCGATCGACACTTAAAATTTATATCCAATCAGAAATACATTTAAATTTGAAAAAAATTTTATCTCGATTGCGTTCTATTTCAAAAATATTATATACTCAATAATTTAGCAAATTTTTCACGTTAAATTTTATAATATAAATGCAAAACTTTAATTCAGAAGTAATGAATAAAACTTGCTGGACACAATGCAATAAAATCCGACCCATATATGTATATGTATTTTCATTGATTCGATTGTTATTCGTTGTTGAATATGAATCTCAAAAGCATGCAGAGATGAGAAATTCAGAATAAATGACGTGAGATCCAAAAGAATTCTCAATAAATTTCTCTCATAAATAATATTGATAAAAATATATGTTTGTGCACTTTATTTATAAATTATCAAAATTATTTTCCATTTCAGTGTATTATATTACTAGAAAATTAAATATTTTAAATAATGCAACTGTAAAATAATCATTACAAAAAATTATTCTATTACGTAACAAAACATATAATGGATCTTACGTCATATTATAGCCTATCCATTTTAAGGCAACGGATTTATGGAATATACGCTGTAACATTGTTATGTTATTGTCAAATTAATATCTATATGCACAATTAAGTATGTCGTATATTGTATATATGTCTGATAAAATTGCCACAGATTCGTTACCTTTAATAATAAAGTTAATTTATCACTCACCGACCGATGCGTAACAACGGAGTCAACGTAGTAGCTAATGTTGATTCTGTAACATAAACGTAAGATCCAAATTAAAGAAACGTTTAAAATGTTTAAAAACAAATCTTTGAATCTTTTATTCGTCTTTCAATTAAATATTTATCAAAATAATTATATATTTTCTGAAAGATCTTTAAAAGAATAAACTTTTACGAAATTTTTAGATTACTTCTTTTTCTCTAATTAATATTTTAAATTACTGCAAAATAAAATAATCCACATAAACAAAGAAAAACGATTAATTTTACGCAAATAAGAAATAATACTCACCTGCACAAAGTTGCTCCGCCGGCACCCCCGATGCCTTTCCTAGGCCCTCCTCTCCAGGCTGTCCGAGTTGTCAGCTACATAAGATTCCCTCGACGCGATATTCTCGCGTCGTTATTTTCTGAATCATTAAAATAAACGATTCAATTAAAAGAAAATAAGAATACAATAAGTACATCTAATATATAATATAATATATAAAAATCAATTAATTCACTCGCGCCTCTCAGATTACGAATTGTCAGCTCTAGAACTCCCTCGACACTCGCGAAAACGCAGGTAATTACGATCTCGCGATACTGTATACAACAGTTACAACACTCCCGGAGTTAATGTACGACGCGACAAACCGACTGCGGTTTGTTTGTCAGTTAGGTCGGTGATGGGTATGTTAGCTTCCCCGTCATTAGAGTATTAAACCCTTCAGGGAAAATTGAGCCCCTCTATCACTTCACGATCGTACCTAAGGAGGGGTTATATCGTCGACAAAAAGCTATTGTATTATCGCAGTAAGCTTAAAAAAAATAAGTACCAATCGTCGTGTACGAGCGTCGCGTCGCTACGAAATATTCTCAACAAACGAAACAAATGTCTAACATTTTATTTAACAAATCGCAAATTTATTATTAACAAGTGATCGATTTAACGTTTACTTAAAGAATAAAATTTTCCTTCCTTTTGATCGAGATAATTATTTACTATGGCAATTCTGAGATATAATGACGTTTGGTATATTTCTGTACCTGTTGCGATCGAATCTCGTGGAGTGATGCGGTAATGGACAATTACACGCACGAAGCGGCACGATCCATTACTTGTTTATTCGACGGCCCGTGTGCGAATAATAGCGTGGCGACCTTGTGTATACAAAAATATAACGGTACGCTATACTCTGGGATAAACAAAACATCAAGACAGCGTTAACCGAATTGTTGTCTTTCGAAATATTTAATTGCTTCTCATAACATAAATTTTTTCCAAATAATCTTTTCCTTATAAATTCTAATGTTTCTAACTAGATTTGATTAAGCTGGTAAACTATCACACACAGCGCGCACTAAATCTAATATTTACATATTTATATATGTATTTAAAGAACGTCATTATTTTAATCAAAAGAAGAATTTATATAAATCAATGTGTTACTATTTTTCTTTGTCAAATCTTTACGTATCGAAAAACATTAAATCGATTGTAATAAATGAAATAAAATTACCGCATAAAATATATAGTAACTCATTTCTCCCTCTCTCTCTTTTAATTTAATAAAAAACATACATTTTCATTTTTTTCGGGACGTAAAGATTTTTAAGAAAGAAGTAATAGCACTAAATTATGTAATTTTCATTTTTCTGATGCACACACAAAAGACGAAAAAAGAGGAAAAAGGGAGTTATAATTGATTGTAAGCTGTGTATGCCTTCAATTAATATTACAATTAATTAAAAGTTTTTCTGGCCTTCGTAATATTATGTTCATAGACGTAAGTAAATAACAAAACGGCTTACGCTAAAGTTGAAATGTTTAAATTAAAATTAATAGAAAATAGAATCTTAATGAATACAGGTTACTATAAGCATATATAAGATTAAATATTAAGAAATTGCATAAAAAATGATACTTATTATAGTTACGGTTTCCCATGGAAAAAATTAATTCGTTGAAACAGAAATAAAGACGAATATGAAGTACCTACACATATCTCCAAAGTTCTATATTACATCCTACTCGCCAACTTAAATATGATGGCGTAGCGTTTCCCACAGTTACATAAATAACTTCAGATTACCTCTAGGCTTTCGCCGAACTTTCGTTTAACTGTCATAAAAACCCGTTCAAAATCATTAACTAAATTTACAATAAACACGCCTCGAGCATTGTAACAGATGCTAAAACTCTTCATGCTCTTCAGTATATTCACCAAAACGTCAAGTTTAACTAGCTTTGCTACGCGGATTAGTTTCGCAACAGTATAAGTTCTCACGCGGTTTTGCCTCCAATTAGTACAGAAGATTCGACCCTCAGTTTCGATAGAAATCTATCGGCGCGGACAGTGAACATGTTACGTTCAGGAATTGATCGTAGATATTCTCGGAAGTTCTCGCTATGTAAACTTCATTATTACCGATGCGGATATCACGTTTCCGTATTATACTGTGGATACTATGGTATTGTCATTCGCACCGGTATGGAAACAGTATTATTCGGTATTATTCGTGGGGAAATGAAATTGGCGCCAATTTCGTGACGGATAAATTGGTTGGGTTTCTAAAACGCCACCGAAACATAACTCGGATAATATTGTCTTCCACACAATAATACGGGCAAATATACAATAGCCACTGCAATGCGCGGATTGGTTATTGCTTCTATGTCGATAGCAGTGTTAGTTTCTTAGCACCGGAGCAACCGAGTTACATAACAGCAAATTCTATTACGTATTTCGATCGTCTTAATGGAATTTTCCTCTTTATCGAAGATTGGGAGAACTTTGAATAGCAAAACTTCCCATGAAATGTCTACAATGTATGTCGTAAATATTGACATTATTTTTATTAAATGTATAGAAAAATATTTTAAGAATCTCAGAAAACAACTTTCAGAGAAAATGTTCTTAAAGAATGGAATCACTCTAATATTTGTTTTCCTCGAATTATTGCTTCTTCTGAGAGCTCGTTTAAAAAAGTTTGCGGATTTAGGTTATACATTTTTCTCACTAGATAAATTCCATTAAATAAATTCAGAAAATAAAAATTTTTTTGTTCTTAAAAATTCTATAATTTAAACGATTTAAGTAAAGCTTAAGAGATATCTTTATAAATAAATCTTATTTTCGATAATTAATAGTTAATTACGTTTGTCGATCAAAATTTGGAACGTGACAATTTGAAATTATTATCTATAATCATAAATATTTATTAATTTTCAAGAATGGCAATGCCTTTTATACGTATTAAAAATTTTTATATCGCCATTATCTTATCCAAAGATGCGGTTTTGTAATCATTACAAATTTCCGTATACTATATGTAATTGGAAGATTATAGATTATAGGTGCGTTGAGAAATGCCAATACATTTGTAAAATAATTAAATTAACACACAACGATGGGACATGGCTTTATCGCAAATTTCTGTATATTGCCTATAATTGCCTATACAAGATGTAATACAAAAGCATTTCTTCGCATAAGCCTATGCGCATAATCGAGTAGCCGATACGTTTCAGGAATGAAACAAAGCTACAGCTTAAATCCGCCACCGATCGTAATATATTATTGTCTGGTGCAATCCAATATGATCCTGTATCGCATTCAGAACCGCGGAATTTAGATTGGAATGCTAATCGATTATCTATATACCCAGATCGCAATAAACTAAATATCCTACGTAAATGCATCTTACAAATATTATTCATGTGACTAAAACATTTTGCGGAAACTATGTAATAAATATTTTAAAATTAAAACCTTAACATTTTGTTTTATATAAAAATTTATTTGCATGTTCATAACTTTTTTGTATCAGCGTGTATACAGGTTATATTAATCTCAACTTGTGCACTCAAAAATCAAATTGTTTCATGTAGTTTATATTGCTAATTTTTGTACCCATCGCGCATGTAAAGCTTCAATAATACAAAGTAATAAAAGCAATAAAAAAATGTAGTTATTCTTGATTATAATCGTGGCTCATAAATAACATTTAAATAAAAACAATTTTTTGTTTTATATAGAAATTTAACAAGCAATTACAAATATTTCAATATTGTGGCACTGACATGAATCGTTCAGTTTTACGTACCTAACAAAAAACTATGCGTAGATATATATTGACAATTTGTAAAAAAAAGCGTCTCTCTACTTTTAAATTTTTTGGCTGTACATGCTTTTATACAAAAATACACACATGTACCTATATGCAAAAATACATGTACGAAAATACAATACATAAGTGCTATATATATGCTTTAAACGCTTTCAACGATGAGAGATGGAAAGGGTTGCAACGTCAAGCGAATTTTACATAGCCAAGTCGAAAAACAACTGATGCGATCAGATCTTCTTGCACGTGATAAGATTGACACGGAAAAAACTCCGAGAAAATGTGGGGCGAACGTATATAAAGCTATATAAATAAAACTGCAAGAATTATTACAGAATTACAATCAGTTGCCGAATGCGATAATGTATACAATCGTTTCGATGATTATTCGAATTATCGTCATGAGTATCCGAGTTGAAGCCTTATCTATTATTAACTAGATATCAAATGTGCATATATACTGAGATATCCATTCCTACTTTGATAGAATACTTTCAGCGAATAGCCATGTAACCAGTTTCATAAGTGAAAGTCAATAGATGTAATTAAATCCTGCGCAGCAGTATTGAAAGGCTTGCTAAAATACGATTCTACTAATCAAAAAATTAAATATCTCCTTTAAAACTCATTCTTACTATAAATCCGGAAACAATTTTTAAAATTGAAAAGCGCTATGTGAGAAAAGAAAAAGAGAAATTAAATTTCTGCCAATAAAAAGTTGATTACAAAATAGTTAAAATGTGAGATTTTATATTATTCTATTGCAGTAATATCGCAGAAAAAAAAACTGAGCCTAAAAAGTAAAACCATCAAAAAATTACTACTCCACCGCTGAAGAAATAATCAGTATAGCTTTATATTTATACATAGCGAATGGCGGAGTTTTAGCTTATAAATAATTTCAGGCATATCTCGAGAATTCAAGACGAGATAAAAGGATTCTACGAAAGTACAGAATGACACTTTTCTGACGAACTTCTGAGAGAAAAGTCGGCGCTCGTAGCATAGTCTTTGAAGTATTCGTGCCCTGATGCTCACCATGTAACAAACGGTGCAAAGGGCGTAATTTTGCGTTTTATAAGGATATAAAAGAGTCGAAACGTCGTAGCAAAGACGGAAAAATGGGAAACAAAATTTAACGGGTCAAACATGCACGTATGACAAAGTATTCGAACATATCTCTTTTAACTTAAGCACACTGTCCGTTAAAAAACTGTAATTAAGTGTCACGATAAAAAAATTGCAGAAGAATTAAGAACTTGGCGAGAATGCGAGATGTTTATTGGCTAATCGGTGTCCCATAATAATAAAATACTTAATAAAACGCAAGTTATCGCTTCAGAAATTTTCAATAGTTTTATTCCAATACCTACCGATTTATCGTCTTTTGATATTACTCATTAACGTACGTGTTTCTACGTTTCATAAAATTAATAAGTTTATTGACGCTTATAATTTTTCAAAATCTTGAAACTCTTATTTTGTATAAATCATATCCGTAAAACGTTTAAAATAAAATCTTGTTTCATTTCATGACGAAAAAAATATATATATTTATATTTCTCATTTTAAAATAATACTTTAAACAAATTTTTCATAAATATTTCTATAAATAATTACCATTTTATGACAGTCATGATTTATTAATTCTAATTTGTGGTAGTTGTTAATTTTAGTTGTATTGTTCAAATAAAATTAAATAAATAAAAGTGAAATTGTGCTTTCCTTTTTACATCAAAAAAATTGAATCTTTCTTTATCTGAAATAACAAAACAATATAATTTATTAGATATTAAGAGAATTCTGTAGCTTTAAGCTAAAAGTCACGATCGTAGTCTTTATCACGGAAATATGTTTCGCTTCATACATGATAGCCACATCGCTATGTTGGTGCCTCTCTATACAGTGCAGCCTGTGCAGCGTAATAATCGCATTAAACTGTCTGCCTTAGTTTATGAGCTTTGCGCGTTACGGCGTTTAAATGGTCACGTGTTTGTAATAACAGAAAATTCTATATACCCCAGTATAATATCTCATAATAATAAACAATTAATAAGAAATGTGAAAAGAACGCTTAAATATGCACGTGAAAATATTGCGACATAACTGTGATACGAAATAATCCCTTAGTCCTGGAAATTCTCGGTCCCTCAAATTCCTCATTATCTAGATAAATCGTGTTCTTAACGGGCGTTTTCACCGACACTCCAACAAAAGCTCATTTGCTATTCAAAATCTTGCCACTAATATTGGTAATTCCTTTCTAACATCGTATAATACGACATAATTAACTAAATCGAGTTAATTAAGATAGACAGTTCAAAAATATATAATCAAAATTAGTATATCACGTGCAATATGCCTTGAACGCGTAAATTGCGCAAAATGCATGTATTATTAATTATAATAACCGATATATCGCACCTTTAAATTACTTTAATACCTCGTGAATTACTTTACATAATCAATCCGAAAATAGAGGGCAAATTATATTTAAATCATTAAAAGATTAAAAGCGCAATACGAGATATACTATACGAAACTAACAATAAGCATTGTTAAAGAAATAATTACGTCCGTAAATTTCATAATATAATAATTTATAATTTCCATCACCTGTCATTTCAATTTGCATTTAAATAGATCGCGCGAAAACCTACTTCGACAAAGTTGTTGCTAACAGATCGTTAAGCGTGGAAGTTAATTAACCGCGCGACCTTATAATTGTTAGTTGTTCATTATAGAAAATTATTGCAATCGCGTGTCTAAAGATAGTTACGCGTTTTCAAAAATATTAACACGATGACTGACGAAGCTCGCGTTACTGCTTGCCAGCTCGAGTGCTCACCGCGCGAATGACAACAAAGGAACCGCGTATATATATGTACACAGTAACATGTTGTACGCCACGAAAAAAAACAAGCACCAAGCACGGCTTTGTGCCAGCCAGTTCACCGTCACAAAATATTTAATCGGGGACTTTCCTCTACATATATACTACATACCGTCATATTTTTGTATCTCACATTAATATCGAACGTTACTATCGCACACTGAATCTATAATATGAATCTAAAGATTAAATTTTACTGTTATATTAACCCTAGAAGGCATAACTGGGGTTTCTTGTCACCCCAAACGATTTGTAAGAAAAGTCATTTTTGCACATTTTGCGCTTTTGCACATTGCTTTAAATGGATTTTTCAATATTTCTCTAATAATAAACATGTTATATACATCATCGTTTTCCTCATTAAAAAACAAAGAAAATGAACATTTAACTATTAATTTACTGCTGATAGAAAGGATTGAGACACCCGAGAAGTTTGGAGTGCCTTACCACCCCACTTTTGCCTTTGAAGCTCAGCAAATTCAGTTATGCCTTCTAGGGTTAATCAAAAAATCATTTACGTCAAATAATTCGTTATTAATTTGCCAAATTATTTATGTTTTCAAAAGAATAAAATGTTTTAATAATTTAATGAATTTTATTATAATTTGAAAAAATCAAGATATTAAATAACTGCAAAAAATGACAATTTATTTTCTTGATTTAGTGTAAAACTATATTATACTATCTTATTATTTTGGAATATAGAACTGTAAAAGGTAAATAATAATGTTAAAACAATTTTCATTTACCGATTTCACAAAACAAAAATAAATAATTAATTATTCAGTATATTTCGTTTAAAAAGATTAAATTATTTGCGTGTTAAATTTTACAACAATTTGCCAAGATCAGTGATATAGTTGTAAAGAACCTACGTGTAAGAAATTAACAGAATCAGCGGAATAAAAGATTAATATTATTTGAATTGTGAGAATCAATAACAGATAGGTAATAAATTAATACGCATAAGAGCAATTACTAACAGCGCACAATACTACACGTTGGACTATGATCGTTTATAACTCAAAAACCATCGTGACCTCAACAGTTTTGTATTAAGATCTTCTCTAATTAGATAATCCTCAGAATATATTAAAATATTATACGGTGTTTATAGAACATCCTGTGTATAAGCATCATTTATAAGTATGAAATAGTTTGCAAAGTGACAACACAGATGGTCTTCCGCCCGGCGCTAAAGTTCACTCTAGTTTCTGGTACGTGTTGAAAGTCATTAAAATACGCGTATATAGCTGGTAACCCACTCGCCACAAGTTGCCACCTGTTCGAGAACTAATTAAACGAGCTACGCCCTCATAAAAGCAAATAACTGAAATTCATTCCTATATATACTAATATCCTCTGAAAACGATAGCAAACGAAAAGTAGAATTTTATTTTATTTCTGTTCGCGAGTATTTTGAGGCTTAACTATTAATGAGATTCTAATTTTAGTAATAAATAAAGATTTATTTATCAAATGCCTTTAGAAAAGATATTTGTCAATAAAACTTGAAGATAATAAAATTTTAATAGTCTTTTAATTGTAATTTTATATGTATTACATATACAAAAGTTTATTAATAAAAAATAATCAATTGTCACAATTATGCAATGTATTTTGTGTAGGATGCTTTTGACTCTATACGTTAATATTTCACGAAATTAAGCAATCTCACAATATTGCTTAGATTAATATTTATCAATGTAAAAAATAACGTATCTTAAACAAAAAGTCGATTTGGCCACGTTATTTCGAGACATTTATTTCATTTTATTCAGGGCTCCAGTTTCATTGAAATTTTTCTTCTCTTCCTATTTTTAATTCTAACGTGCCAAAGGCTCGTTAAATCGGACTTCTGTCGTTTCGTTTCACTTATCTCAGCCTTTCTCACGAATGTCAGTATCAATTCACAGGAAATGAGCGCAGCGGGAGTTTCAAGTTAAACGAAGAAACGAGAATAATACAGAGATAGTACGATCGGAATCGTATTTATATAGAACGATTTATTTTATAAATTACCTCTAATTTTATTTCTTATTATTGCGGGCTAAGAGCATATTTTATATTTGAACACGTGTATTTTATATTTAGACTTAGATCTCGTCAATGTTGCAAGCCTGTTCATTTGCATCAGTTGTGTTTTACAATTGTGTTTTCATTTACAATTAAACAGTTTATTTGCTGTAATAGTCCGTATAATTCTACAGAGAATCTAATTTGCATAACTGTAGAATTTTATCTAGAATCTAAAACCACTCCTGGGTGTAGTATAATAGTAACACGAGGATCTTTTTCAACACCATTGGAGGGCGTGAAATTATTCGCTCTAGCGTTCGTGTGTACTTAATATGCTGGGAACTCGTGCGCGGTATTTCTGCCACGAAAAGTTCGCCGGAGCAGCCGTTGCAGCCTCGGGAGAAAAAGGAAAAATTGCTTTGAATTCTACTCTCATTTAAATCGCAAGTCAAATGCAAATCAGCCGCGGAAGCTCGTGCACGCATGGTTAAATGCAATCGTATTATCGCGTCCAGAAATGCGTCGAACATTCCTATTTAATTTACGAATTCAGACGAGCGAGGCACGCGATGGGGCCTCTAATTTAACAATTTATTAAAAAGAAGAAATTATCTTGCAAATATAATAATTTTATTAAATAGATTGAGAAATCGAGATCGAGAAAACAATTTTTGATGTTTTATATTCGCGAGATTTTTTAAAAATACGTATGAAAATTTCTAAATTAATTCTGCGAAATAACGAATTTAATTAGTTCGGCCAACTCTGCGTATAATGTTAATAATAAATAATAATTACTAGGAATCAAGCCCATATGCACGATAAAAATCATTCGCTGCAATTTTCTCTGTGCCTCATTGTATTGTATTTACTGAAAAATAATCCACTTAAAATGCAACGTAATTATTAAGTACTTTATTCAAATGTAATATAAATTGTAATACAAGTAGCTGGAAAAATATTAATAACAATATAAATTAAAAACGATTAATTTAAGGTAAAAATCAAAATTTGACATAAAAACAATTTATTTAAAACAATTTTAAAATTTATATATTTATGATTTAATTATATTTTAGAAACATTTTGCATTAATATAAGAATGTTTTATATTAAAAATGTAATTAAATTTAATACAAAAACAACAGATTAAAATTAACTTTAATAATAAATGAAAGCACAGTCTATTCTTAGTTTTTCCAAAAAATCTGTGAAATTATCTCGCATTTCATCATGGATGAAGAAAAAAGACGGACGTACTAATGAGCAACGTTGGTTGATTGGCATCCTTTGATGCTTATGGATTGATAACTTGTGATCAAACCTTGCGTTACCAAATATTTTATGATAAACAATTATTAAGGAATCAATTGCTTCGGAATCAGTTAGAGCGTTACTTCATCGGAAACTTATCAAAAACCGATGTAAAATTACGTAAAGATACGTAAATGGATAAAAAAATATTAACTACATAATATTTTGAATCATACGTTTCATTGAAATATACATATATATATAAATATAAATTATGCAATCGTAAGATGTGATACAGACATTTGAAATTGATATCGCATAAAAACTTTTATGTAATAAAATATCATCTCTTAGTATGGCAATAAAAATATTTTTTTGCAACGCCTGTGGCGAAAGTTCGATTTTCGATTGCTGTTTAGCATGCGGAAAGTGGCTTATGTCTCAACAATTCAATGTATGCCTTACTTTACCGCACTAGTGCGGTAAGTAAGGCATACTCGCCTTCAGCTCGTGCTGCAAAATCACACTCGTTATACTCGTGCGAATGCACCATAAGCCTTCGGCTCATGCGGCAACTTCACGCGCGACATAATTCGTTGTTTTCCACACTTGCCACACAAAATACTATTAACACAAGAAATTAAAAATGTAACAATTAATAATTTATTATATAATAAATATAATTTTAATTAATATGACATTTTCGTAGCAACTTCGCTATTTGTAACAAATCGCGAAAGAAAAAAGAAAAGCGGTAGCTTAAAGAAAGCGAGTATTAATTGTGTGCAACGAAATAAATGTGTTTTCTTCATTCTATTAAGCATTTACTATTTCTGTCTTCAAACGTGTTTAATTATACTGGAAACCCATTGTGCTACTACATATTACGTGATATAATTCTGTGTAACGCATCAATATTGTTAAATCCCATCAAGGCCGGAAGCAATTTTAAGTCTTCAGCTTTATAATTAACCAGCTCAATATCTTGTCAAAGCGCAAAGTCAAACGCTTAATTTGTTTTCAGTTTACTGTAGTTAAAGCACAACAAATATATATGTTGCATACGCTATTATATATTATAAATACACAATTTTCCTCTCTTTTATCTTTTCCTCGCAACGTTTCACAATTTTATGGGATTCTGCGAGAATGGACATTTTCTTACCCACAGAACTGTCATCACTATCGTTTTTTATGACGAGAATAACTCCTTTCTTATCCCTCCATACAATTCAATGGTATCTGAACATCTTATCTGTCGTACATTTTCCGTCGTAAAATCGAAGTAACGTGGCACACGATTGCTTGTCGCTTTTAGCTCGTGAGATTCGTTGTTAATAAATTCTTTATCGCCGTTATGTCTCTATCATATTTTAGATTGTATAGATTTTGAAGTGACTTCGCTATTAATGTATTAAGTAAAATAACTCATATAAATGTTATAATATAATGTTTATATATATAATTTATAGTTACGCATCAATAAAATTTTTTCAATGTTTTTATTACTCAATTCTAAAAAATTTGTTTTGTGATTTAAATATATATATATTTATCTTAAAGTTGAATGTAATCTATTATCGTGAATAACATTTATCACAACGCCCAATTAATGCAATTATTTCGGTTATTTTAAAATGTTCCATGATCTTATAGATATCAAGCCCAATTTGGGTTGCAAAACCTACATACATTATATTTGTTGCATGGCTTCATACATAAACAAATAACATGCTTGTTTTCTCTTAATAACGCGGAAATGTACGAGGTAAACTTTACAGGGAAACCTTGAAGCTATTCATCGTTTTAATCGAGCAATATAAATCGACGAGTTTCTAGATTGTTAATTAACATAGTAAAGCAAGTTTTAATAATAAATAAAAATCTGCGAAAAATAAGATTTTGCAATAAATAAAGAAGACTTTTTATCGACTCTTTATAAAGTGCCATAATAATGTATTGCAGAATAAAAAATAAAAATTTTGTCTTTCTATTTATCATAATTTAGAAGATATAAATAAATGAACAATCATGTTAAAATAAGTCATGTAATTCAATTTAAAGTCATATTAAATTAAAATTTAATATCGTTACCGCGTAATTAAGATATTTAAACGTTAAATATAATTTCGGATTTTTTAAAAGTGATATCCATGTTTTCACTTAATCTTAAGAACCGACAAGTTAATAAGAAGAAGTTATACAATCTTTTGAAGAAAACTTTCAAGAAAATTATTTCTTATACCCATTTAAATAATCGATAGTCAGCACTTCGTCAACTTCGTTGCCGCTTGGTATCAATTAAAAGTTAAAAAGAGATTCGAAGAAATCTGTTATACTAATAAAATCATTTTATATGAAATAAAAAGTCGTTAAAAAGTTTCAAAGAATACAGAATTTTAATACAAACTTAGAAAAAATTAAAACAACAAAAGACGTACAGGATAAGATTTATGTATTGTTATAAAGTAAGATGTGTGACTAATCAAATGTTAAACATTTGAATAAATTTGGATCAAATTTAAAAATGTTTAAAAATTAAATTAAAATATAAGTACATATATATTACGTAATATACATAAAATTTACTTTGATGTTTATGAATATTTAATTATCTATTTTCTTCTATGATATCATAAATCAGTACTAACAATAAGTTTAAAAATTTACTTTTTGCACATATGCCTTATTCATTTAAGGGTAGGCCACCTCCTCAAAATAATTAATTTTGTTACTTAGGCCCAATTCCACAAACGTCGGTTAACTTTGAACCTTAGGTTAACTCACTCTTCGTCTCTTTCTAAGGGGGATAGTTAGAAAGAGACGAAGAGTGAGTTAATTTAAGATAAAAAGTTAACCGACGTTTGTGGAACTGGGCCTTAATATTTTATTTTTTCTTGTGACACAAACAGAAACGAAATTTTATTTAAATAAAATTTTATTTATGCAATATTCCAGAATTGATGCAAAATGAGCGCAATATTATTTGTCTTGTAAAATTTAAATGAAGAATTCTACTGCACTCTGTATGGGTGGTTATTAAATTCAGAAAATCGATGTCGAATAATACGGCCATTTATAAATAAACACAAAACATCGACAACTCTTTCCAATATGTTATAAATCATTTACAGGAGCAAAGTTAAATATCACGAAAAGTTTCACCGTCCCGCAGTTACAGTTAGCAGTCCGCAATTACCATTTCTGTTTGAAACGTACATTTGCGGTGATTGGTCTGAGGAGAGAAACGGCTGGGGAGAAACTAAACGAAAAAGAGAGAAACCATCAGAGATCCATGCGCAAATAATTTCATTAAACATTAATCCTACGGCAAAAATAAGTCAAAAATAAAGGTAGGCCAGCACGGTACTACTTTCATTTTCCTTAGCTTGACGAATAAATTTCATTTCGTAATAAATTCACGTTCTCTCTTTTTCTTCTCTTTCCTTCTCCCATCCTCCTATCCTTATATTTGCACCAGGATTAATCGGCTCGCGTATTTTTCCCCATGCGAATTTTAAAACAAAGCTCACCGCGAGATGAAAATATTTCTTTCGTGAAATCTATCTATACGAATAACGGAAATGAAAACCTTTGGATAATTAAGAGCTCTGTATAATAATTTGACGAAACGGAAACTGTAATTCTCGATAATTACCATTCAAATGTTTTCATTGGTCATATGCACGTTATACCTTGCGTTCTATCTCAAATTAAATATCCTATATAACCAAATCTTCTCCCTTTAAAAAAAATCTCTTATCAGAATTAAAAGCGCAATCATATTGATTTAGTATCCTGCATTGCGTCGTACGTATTATTTTAGTTTGTGTGAGAAAAGAATTTTTTTACATTTCTTTCCTTTGCATTATCTTTTTCAGATATATGCCATCTGATAGCGTATTCCATTGGGAAAAACTCGCTGGCACTGGCAGCACTGAGTGCTTGAAGCGTATACTAGTGCGCACGTTCTGAGTGCTGCGGGCCTGCTGCCCATTTCATTGGGAGTGCAAAATTCTCTCATGTGTACACTGAGTGCGGTAAAAGTGGTCCCGAGTTTAGAGGACGGGGCCACAACCGTGCCGGGCCAAGCACTCATTGTCAGTGCTGCCAGTGCCAGCGAGTTTTTCCCAATGGAATACGCTATAAATCGTAGACATATATATTATAGATTGAACTCGCGAAGTCGTGACAATGATAGATAGGGTCTGGATTTTTATATCGTTGTAGCAAATGGTATTGGCGACAAGATGTAATGAATCCATTAGATGACTCGAGATTGCTCGTCAAACCTTTTTCGTCTTTTAATGATACGGACGTATTAGTAACGCTGTGGTAGTGAATGAGATTAGCAAACGTTATTGTGACGATCAATATAATACAATATATTGCACGCGCGTATAAATCTTTATGCTACATTCTAAAGTTGCGTTATAATCTAAATCCGATGCCATATTTCCAAAAATTCAAGAATAAACAATAAAATGAATTTAAAATAAAATAAAAATAAGAAATAAAACACAGCAATTAGAGCAATTATCAATAAATACAATAAAACTTTAAACTTGTTTATCTAGATTAGAAATATGGTTTTCTTGGTAAAACAAAATATTAATCATATTTCCGTTTTAAACCAAAAATATTTTAATAAAAGTCATAATTGCCATGTGTATAAATTTATATATACATATATACAATACAATATGCAATCATATTTACGATATGATAAACAAGATTGTAATAATATTATAATAATTATAATAATAAACATTATTATTATAAAATTTCAAAAATTATAAAATCTTAAAATTATAAATATACCTACATTTGAAAATTTTTGCAATATTTGTATATGTATATATTTCGTAAGAAGAATTTTATATATTATAAAATTTGTCATAATGTTATAGAATAGCTGTTAGAAATTTAAAAATTGCCAATTGTTTTCCAGCCACAGAGTTAATAAAATTTTCACACGTCACGTCATCTCATGTGAGTGCATATTCAAATTTAAAGTTTTAACAACTCATAACATCGTAGCTTTTAACAAGACCGTCCCATTTATGATTCTACGATAGCGCATTAAACATTTTTAAGCTGTCATAGCTTTCACAGTCTCGAAGAATAGCTAGAAAAATTATATCTTTCAAAATACACACTTTTCAAAGCACTAAACAGAAGTCTATTTCTTTCCAAGCCGATTTTTTAATCCGTAAATTATCATAGAACAGTTATTATGACAAAATTTTTAATATCGCAGCTGTTCATAAAAGTTGCTAATTGGATTTTATCTCTCTCTTAAATAATTATACACGGTGAGCAAATTCTAATAATTATGGAAGAAGTAACAAAAGAAGAGAGAAGCTTCTTTCATTATCCTATAGTTATTATTTCAGGTATATACTTCTCTACAAAACTTAATCTTTTCAAATCTGTTCTTTTTTACAAAAAGATACTTATATTTTCAACGTGTAAAATAATTCATTCTTATCCAAGTAATATAAAGAAAAATACCAATAAGGTGGTGCTAAAAATGTACATTAAATATAACTTTAGACAGCTAATCTGTTTTTTAATTAAATTTATTTAAGAAATAATTAAATTAAAATTCAATATTACGATAATATTTGTCATTAAAAAAGAAGCAAATTTTATGGTTTAATAAAGCAAATTATAAATTTTTAAAAATTTTGAAATACCAAAATAGATTTAATCAAAACCTTTTTCGTGTCTTTATCCATTTAAATTTTTTAATTTGGGAATCTTTTGAGTAAACAATTATTTATTTTATATTTCGGTCTTTTAAGACTTTTATCTTTATCTTTTAAAAACTCCATTCGCAATTTAAATTTTATACGGGTATACAAAAGGGTCCACAGATTTTAATTCATGCCCTCACAGAAAGTATCTCGTAAGCCTAATTTAACTCAGAAGAGGGCTAATTGAAATTTGCCCATTAAACAGTGAACTGAGTTTTGTTGTACTCAATTCACTGTTTAACCCATACCTCGCGATACCCGCTTTTCCCATATTCGGTTTCCTCACTACGCAACACTGGTAATTGGAAAACTTTTGCTGGATAAAGGACAGCTTTTCAAGGGAATTTTTTTCAACCGATATCAATCGCAAAACTTTATTGGGTTCGGGAGCGGAGCAAAAAATGAATTCGTTTCAGCATTGTTTGAGCGCGAGCAAGCTTGAGTATCGCATTGCGTTATTTCCCTTTTTCTCGTATGTGTGAATGTGTGTTTTGGATCTCCATACTCTCCGTACTTTAGCACTTGAATTTTGTTGACATTTACGTTCACCATTTTTAGTGACTGTCGAGTACATTGCGCACGAAACAACCGATAATAGCGGATAATATCGAAAACGTATTGAACGCTTCATAAATTTTCTCTTATAAATATCTATTAAAAATAAATTTGAAAACCATTTGCAAAAACAAGTTTTGTCTCATATTTGTAAAAAGAAAATAATATTCTATTATAAACTTGTATCTTAATTTAAATTTAAATGTTTATATAATTAAAATTTGCATAAGTTACAGATACCTATTACATATAAATGTGTCTTGCAAAATATGATTTCTCTAAACTTTTAAAGCAGAGAAAATATGCTTTCTTTTATTGACAAAATATCTTAAGGCACCTGTTAATACAAAATATTTTTCAAGTAAACATATAGTCTTGAAAGACAATGCACTCGTCGTAAGTTAAAACTTACGACGTTATGTTATATTAGATTATTTAATTATCATTTTTAATCTTCAATAAATAATATACATCTTCACTAAAGGACGGCGCGTAAATAATAATAGAGGAGTATCAAATTTTGATTGTAATTTATATGGTTGGTCAAGTCATTAGTGCGTTTCTGTCGAATAAATTAAGCATTAAGTAATAAAATATTTTACTTCCAATTAGTAATAAGACACTTTACAAGTAAATAGTAAAAGAGAACATAATATAATTTTATTAAAATTTGTGTTCGACTGATGCGTAAGTATGACTAACACAATGACGTTAAAAAAAACTAGCAGAATTTTTCATCGCATACTATATAGCTGTTCGCTCGAGGAAAGGTATGTAAAATTCAAACTTGTACAGATATTATTCCCACGGCGTCGGTTTTGTTAATAAATAAAGAGATAAATTAATCATACAAACAATATGCAGTGGTTTGCAAGCAATATTAAGCAAATTTCAGCCTAATTTCACGCCGAGTCTGACAATCTGCCATTAATTTATGACGTTGTTCATTCACAACTACTTCATTGATCAACGAAATTCGCAGCATGTAGAAAAGTTGTTTTCCCAACGGAAATTCATGCTTTTCATAACGCCATAGAAAGTAATCGACGTTTCTTTTAGGATGCTCATTATTATCGAAAAAAGTCAATTATATTTTGATGCTTTTCTGGAACCGAATTCGAGATCGATTTCCAACCAGCAATGAGCTCCGCAAAAATTAAATTATGTTTCTGGCAAGATGTGTGAAAAATTTCCGCGATCGAATCGATTCGTCGGATGCTGGAACAATGAAATTTAATAAACGCACGTGTATCGCAGAACAAATTGTATTTTCACAGGAAGCGTTCGCACGTCGCCGAAGGTTCTCCTTCGTGTTTTTACTCTCTCCATGGCATTCCATGTACAGCAGGACATGTTGGAATTTCATGGAAATATAATTAAGCGATCAATAATAATCTTTACAAAAACTTAAGCGTACGAATATATTTTTATGTTACGTCAATTAATGCAGATATCAATTCGCGTATCTAATTTTGAGTATTAAGTATTAATAAATGTACATTATTTTCTCCAAATTTTTATAATTTTATTCATATATTCAGTTTTATATTTCTATATGTTAAATAATTTTTTGTATAATATATCTCTCTAATTAATATCAGTAGAATAATAATACTTTTTTCCTATCAAGTTATAATAGAAGATAGACAGACATATGCATAACTTCATCATGAACGTGCGCGTGGAGAGATTGAGATACGAAGGAAAATTCATCAGCCGGTCGCGCAGTGTCGCAAACATAGAATAATTTATATTCATTTACTAATTGAATGACACGTCATCACTAGAAATCGATAAGTATTTTAACGAGTAATAAGTAAATTATTCATTGCTCCGGAATAGAATATCAAGACAAACTTACGATGCGCCGAGATACCTTCAAGTATATAAGCACGGCATAAATAAACCACTAATGTGTGCAGGTAATACGCATAGTTTCATCTTATAACCGCGTTTCACTTTGCACTAATATCTATCTTAATGAATATGCCCAAATTTTTGGCAAGAACATGAAACTAACATTTTTTATTAACAAGAGCTATAAGTAAAATACCTATAATAAAATTAGATACTAACAGGTATAAATAATTAAATTGTTTATTTTGTAATATTATTTTTCTTAAATATACTGTTTGTATCAAAAATATATTAATATATATTAACAGAAATGTAAAGATATTTTTTATGTTTTCTTTCTATCAAACAGCGATTGCAAGACATCACAAAAGTAAATACAAGAATGTCTCCTTGCGAGATTAATTAATTTCCTAGCAAAGAATTCCCTAGCAAAAAAATAGTTACTTGCTAAAAAAGTTGAAAACAGATCTCACTCGTTAATCATAATCACGAACTCTGTATCCTTCTTTGCACCAGTCAACTTGGTCGAAACATTTTATTAATACTCGTGTGCACCGTACCGCAACAACGTCTATCATACATGTCACAAAGTTGCGAAAAGTTTGGTAAGAAAAAAAAACAGGAAGGAATAAAATAACAAATTCTCATAAAAAGAGAGCTGACATCCAAGTAAAATAAAATATTATGAGTTTCTATGAGACGTCGGATAATCCCTATGCAATATTTTTATATTAATACAGTAATGTAACTTTTATGTTAAAATTAAGAAAGATTAATAAAAGACAGAAATTCCAAGATTACGATAATTTCCGAATTATAAGCGAACATTTGCTATTGCGACTTTAAAATACAAGCTTAGTAACCGCGCCCATACCCATCTCTTACTTATTATTGATTTTCTCAGCTCAAATAATGTTCAACTGATTTTGTCTCTTGGTTTCTTATTTTAAAAGTAATTCTTTTTTTTACAAAAAAAGTTGCTCAATCAACTTTCATCATTTTCTAACAAACTGCTTCTATCCATAAAATTTTTTTTTATTGTCTTTATTATTTATACTTGCGCGATTATCCTATAAATCAGGGGCGACTTGTTTGCACAATAGATAGACGGATGATTACGTATATATTTCAGGATTAAATTAGCTCTAATCAGTCTTAATCTATCCACTTTAAAGCAATGGATCTTTAAGAAATATATTATTCTTAAACTACTTGTAAGATAATATGCAGACATTTACATATACATTTATATACAAGACATTTTTCATAGATCCACATTACTTCAGATTGAAATAAGAGAATTTGTCACTCACCATTAAATACAATACGCAACAGCGGTGTTCATATACATTTATATACAACCTTATTTTCTTCTTCTTTTGCTCTTTCCCCCTGCTGCTCCTTCATAGCATTAATATAACACTCGCTCGCGAAAACGCGGTTAATTACAATCGCGTAGTAATCAGTAAAATACAACAATCACGCGATACTTTGTAAGGTGGTACAATGCAAATGTTAAGTGCGATTATAATGCGCACATTGCATATATTTATGATTGATGGAAGAATAAAGCGAAAAAAGTATACTATCGCACGAAAGTATACAATTTGGATGAACACGATATTCCGTAGATTTATATGTTTCCAGTAGAGACCTACAGTAAAGGTCTCTTATAGTTTTCAGTACTTGTCACGATCGTGTCTCAAGAGATAATGACACGACACAAGAAGCGGCTCGCGTCGCGCGACTTGTCGACTTATGCCTCATCACATATAATGACTTGTGTAAACAAATACTCCATACACCGCGCATTTATTTACTGCCAAGCACTGAGTATTGTGTACTAGCCAATTTATTGCCACTATAATATGAAATTTAATGCGCGTCTAAAAATAGATACGCGCTATTACACATTCTTAGATTCTGAATGGAGTTCAATGAATAGATTATATTCACTCATTCTACGTTTCGTTCAAGGCTCGTTAACGTCGCAAACACCAATTAATTTCGATTGAGAAATCTTAATGAAGGTATTGTTACTTAAGTTGTAATTTAATTCTTAGATGAATATACCTCATTTATATATACACTAGTAATTTATTTGTCAGTAGCTGATTGCCATAATGTACAGTATTTGCACATAAGTAAACAAAAACAAAATGAGCTGAGCAATATAAATATTATCTAAACTGTAAAAATCAATTTACATTGTAACATATTGTTACATTATAAGTAAACATTATTATTCTATTTTGTTATTTAAATTATAATTCTGTCCTTTTAATTAAAGATAATTTTTAAAGATTTAAATTAATTTAAATTTATTTAATTAAATCATAAACATTTAAAAATTTCACGTGATAATATTTTATAAATTATTTGTCGGATTTTCTTGCATTTGGATTATATTATTACTTTAAGTAATTATAGACATATTATTTTAAATATGTATTATATATATACATGTACGTTATTTACGAATATAATTCTATTTATCTAGATTTTGTGGTAAAATAAATCATATATAATAAATAATACACATAAAATAAATTATAAATGTTTCTATGCTATATCTTGCAGTCCTGCCTTCTGTACAAATCCATTTCTCCACGTTTTGCTTCAACAGAACGCGTTTATAGTTTCCTCGCTTTGATAGACCAAATGTGTATACGCGCGGAAAACGCGCGTAGGCATTCGTTTTCTCGTATTTGCTCTCAGCGTTCTCCTGTTTACGATCCGAGGGAAGGTTTCTGCGGCAAAAAAAGCCGATTACTCTCGTGAGAAAATACTGTCAGGATTTTACGATGGGTCCGTCTCGCATTTTGCCAATAATTCCGTGAAATATTGACCACGACTACATTTCGTTAAATATTTACCAAATACTCGATTAATGCCTAGGATCTCGTACACACGGACAGACAGAATATTCATAAATGCGATCGATAAATCCTACAAATAGAGAACGTTTATCGCCAGCTTAGAGAAACGCTTCAATCATTTATCCAAACCTACTCAAAACTTTATTTTCTACTAGGGGTGATCAATGAGAATTATTTCACAAACTTTCGGCCTAAAATAGAGCCTTTGGAGACTCCAAATAAAAATAGGTACAAATTTATCCTATATATACATATATTGTCATGTATTGGTATTTTAAATCTCATAATTATGATGCAATAAAGTATTTAACAATAAGTAATCCAAGTACATTTGAATTGAACAAAATATCAAATACTCTTTTCTTTATTTTAGAATATATAGCATTTTTTCAACTAATTCTATTATAATAACCACAATTTTATGTGTGGTACTCTACAACTTCTTGTAACAATATCCCTTTTACTGTGATATTTAATTCTCTATGTGTTGTTTCAAATGTTTACTTTATAAGACTAGAAATTAGATAGCGTACTGAAAATAATGCAAAATATTTTTTATTGCGTTTTACATCATTTGTAAAAATTATTTTGCTATTACTTAAGGAAAAAGCTGTGTCCTAAAATCAAGTCGTTTCTTGTAAAAAATATATGAGTAGGTACTATAATGGACTACAACTCAATGTTTACGTAAAAATTCGGAGCTTTTTACCTTTGCCTACATCACACGTTTCGCGGGTTAAAGTAAAACATCATACAAACAGTTTCGTAAAATGCATGGTTGCCAAAGACATTTGCTGCATTTGACTGCATGGCAGTAGCCTAGGTGCACTTACACAGATACTATAACTTCATGTACCAATTGCACAGTATGCGCAAACATAAATGTCTAGAAACTGTCTACACCGCAATTTCCTATATTTCATATTTTTTTATTATTAGTTCTAAGAAAAAACTCAATATATAAGTTTTTCTATAACCGTGAAGTGATCCAAAAGATATACTTTTTTTTGTATTATAAAAGCTTCTAAGAAATTTGATGAAATATCGTTTTTTATAACTATACGTAGCTTTTAAATATGTAACAATTAAACTTCAAATTAGAATTTTATTTTAGTTAAATTCTTTAAGATTTATACGTTATCTTAAATGTCTTGATATTATATAAAATCTTGTAATAATAAGTCTAACAGTAAATAAAAAAAATATAATTTTTTTAAATAATAATTAATATACTCATCATATTATACATACGCAAAATGTTAAAAATAATCAATGCAATTTAAAAAAATACATTTTGAAAATATTATTTAACAGAAAAAATCAATTTTATTATAAGCTGTTTCCTGGTTCTGCATTTTTTAAATTTCGATAATTTGTACTTTTTGGCGTACGGAATTTGTACTTTTGGCATAAAGCACCGAACTAATTTTTCCATTATGAAAGAATGCAAATTAATTTATCCGTTCAACTTTGTCATGTCGTGAATTTAAACAATGCGAGCTTGATGCAGGAATTTGTTTCAAAATTATACGTGCGATTTCAAATTGATATCGGGTGGAAAGGAGTAATCAACGAGCTGTTCGTAGTTTAAGTAGGTCGGTATTATACAATATGTGTTCTCTTTGGCTTTTCTTCTTCTTGAATTATGTACTGAACGAAATCTCTAAGAAGCTCTAAAAAGCTCTAAGTGATGCATGGATTATTTACGAAGCACTTAAAAGTGTTAAATTGAGATAAAAGCATGTACAAGGGATGCCGCATATCGTGAAGGGATGTGGATTTAAAATTAGGTCAGAAAATCATACATAAAACAGCTAAATTATACATAAAACAGCTTTTCATCGTCGAGCAAAATTTAAACTCTATTACTCGCTGTCGCACAATGCGCCTTACTAAACTGACGATAACGTAACGGAGCCCGAAAAGGGCTTTACGTGTGTTGTATAACAAGACGTTAATGGTGGTTGCGTTCAATTTATCATTTTAAAGTTTTATACCTCGTTGCGCGACGGTCTTTTAATAGTTTTATAAGCAGCGTCATGAATCTCAATAGATAAAAAATTTTCTTGACTTGAAGTTGATTTTTTCATGTCTCGCCATACTGCACAAAGAGTAGTTTTTTTAGGAATTTTAAAATTTGTGCTCAAATTTACATTTTTATTCGGTTAAAATTGCATTTATCTCTGTATCTACCTATATTTGCTTCAAGGTAGTTTGTCCGTAAAACCCATTTTCTTAGGAATCTTTTAAAATTTAAACAGCATATTAATGTAAACACGCTCTACACACCTGTACAATTAGAAATAGATTGACCATACCGAAGCTGAGATAATTGAAATCAAAGTTAGTACTTTTTACATGTATCACAGGTATGAAAACGGCTTCCAATACCACATTTTTAATTGTACATGATCAAACTAGTCTTACGATTTTTATGAAAAACGAGAGGACAATAGAAAAGACTTGTAAAAATATGCTTACAAAAATACAAGACCTTTGACCATCTAGTTTCGAAGTAATTAATAATTAAGTACAATTTCTCAAGCAATTTCTGATAGCGGTAAACGCATATGACAGCCAACATATGAAGATCTAATAGCACACAATTAGTGTAAATATATCTGTACATATGAGATTCTTACACACATATGCATAACGCGGACAGTCCCAGCCAAATACTATATGTCATTTGTCTATCATTAACTTTTTGACAGTATTGTCACGGACAAACTACCTTAATAGAACGAACAAGACGTTATGTGTGAAAGGCAATATTCAAAAAATAAACGCATGAGATGGATAATAGGAAACCGATTCCTACAACAAAGTCTACAAATAGTGATAAATTGGGCATTACGTTACGCAATAATACGCTTGCGCGACTAATAACACATGGAGCGATCACTAACATGCGTGCCAATTCATTTCCTTATACGATCGGTATCTATATCGATCTCAAGTTGCTCATTACCGTCTCGTGAGTATCGACGCAATAACACGAGCGCACGGGGGTGATTGACGTCCAACATTAACTTACACTGAGATAAGGGTGATGCATCCTGATTAAATGGACCCGTATAAACAAACTCTGTAAATGTTGCGTTTATAGCGACCGCTCTAACAGAAGTAAACAAACCGCGGCAAACACAACAGGTAAATTTATATATTTCGTGTTTTGTCCGGGAACTATCTTAATTTCCGCATCATATGTTACATTCGTAATTAATAAATTATTTTCAATCAACTGGAAAATGTAACATGGATTAAAATAATATTTTACACGCGAAACAGATATCTTAAGTTATCCAAAATCTCAATTACGGTATATATATTTTACGAAACATTTAACGTTAACAATCATAGAATTTAGCAAACGCGCTTCGAGATTGTAAAGTAAATACTGCGCTATCCTCTGCTAAAGCCCGTTTCTCCAGGATATATTGGTATGGACATATATATATATGTATATATGTAAGTACATATGTATCTACTTGAGAAGTGTGTTAGGATATAAACTACGCTTTCGTGACCGCGAGACCTCAAAATACTCGCAATAATTGTTTTCGTACCGCGGCGACTCCCGGAATTTTGCGCGACGTTGAAACGACTCCATCGTAATAACAGACATGACCCGTTCTCATATAATAAATCGTCATTAATAAAACATGCCAATACGAAACATACGTCATTTTTTCTAATTTCATAAAAAGTTATAATAACGTATTTAACTCAATATCGTCGAAATATATAAGAAAAGCCTTCTCTCGTATATTTTTCAAACGCAACTTCAATATTTTTACTATTTCAGTAGTCTAAAACAAACATTTCTTTTAAAAAACGGAATATGTATTTTCTTTTGCATTTGTAATGCATCAGTAATATTTATATTAATTGTAAATTTTCGTGGTATTAAACATTTCCAAAATTTCAACATGAAAAACTAATATTGAATACGTTATTATAAATATGTAGATATTATTCTTATTATTGACACAATATGTTTAACAATATAAATTAATATAAAATAAAAGAAGAAATTTATACGGGAAGGCAATGTGTATTGATCGAATTCAATATGCAAAATTCAGCTTTTTATGCTCGAGAAAATAAAAACAATCGGTCGACAAAATTCATTATTATTCGAATTTATTATTATTAACATATCCTAGCTGTTGCACATAATACTCTCCAACGATCTTAAAGCTAATATCACGAATATATAGATGATCATTTTATCGTCATTCAAGAAACCATCCTTAGGGTCACTTCGACCAACGCCGATTAACTTTAATCGACGATTAACTCAATCAGCAGTGTCGCCAACAGCAAGATACTTGTCGTTATGTATGTCGTTCTTAACCAATCTTTTCAAAATAATATACCACTTTTCTTTAATTTGAATAAAGTTGTTTCGATTTTTATTTAAAATATCTATTATGAAAACGTGTTTATGTATTCAAATTAAAGAAAAGTGGTATATTATTTTGAAAAGATTGGTTAAGAACGACATACATAACGACAAATATCTTGCTGTTGGCGACACTGCTGATTGAGTTAATCGTCGATTAAAGTTAATCGGCGTTGGTCGAAGTGACCCTTACTGTAGGATATATCTAATCAATAGGGCGCGTACACTGTGCCCTTAATATACAGAGCGATCTCCAATTTGTATTCGAGTGAAATGTCAACCAATCGTTTGGAAATCAAGATATGGGAAAGCCATTACGTTCCCCATCATCAAAAGAGAATGGCAATCAAATGCGTTCGACCCGACATCTCGTTCCTATTAGATCAGCCGAAGGGAGTAATGATGCGGCTATCAAATTTCTACGTTACTATAGAAAACCGTGTAACACAACGGAACACAAGAGAGAAGAGGCCAATATATCGAGTTTACGAGCGACCAAACAAATTTTTAATGACGTACATTGTAACGAATATGGCTATCAAACATGACTGCCAATACGTTCTTCTTTTTCATCCATATATAGAGAGATTTAAAAAATTGAAATTTTTCCTGCAATAATATTTTTTACACTATTCCTGCTATAATTCAATACCGGGGTGGCAAGCAGAGAGTAAAATGTGAAATAAAAAGGGAAAGAATTTAATTTCCAAGCAGGATAAAATGTTTGAAATAGGTACGGCATTACCAATGATAATTTACTTCCGTATTGAAACGAGACATGATTCAGAATATCCTACTGTGAATTTTTACTGTAATTTCATGTAAACTGCATTACAATTAAATATTTATTATAAGACGCGTCAAAAGTTGGGAGTATTTGTATTAGTTCAACTTTTACATACCCTATAAATTCAGGAAGAACAAGATAAAGAAGAAGAGAGAAAAAGAGAGAAACAGGAAAACAGAACTTAGACTGAGCGGATTAGATTACCCCGAGGCAAAGGATACTCCCCGGTAGTAGTAGACCTTTCCCTCAACCAAAGTGTCTCTGCGATACATCGTACCGATCCTTCGAACTGATATATCGTACCTCCATATTGGTTGATTGATATAGTATTTATCCTTGACGCACGGTAAAATAATTTAGCATTCCTATGACCTGAATTTTTGTACAGCTTTAGATAACCGTCGCGTCTATCGATCGCGTCATCATTGTTATTTTTACGTATGTTAACTTTCCGGAATTTAGTAAGTTGTATTGCAATACAAATTTTATATAAATAGATTACTCGATTAACTAATATGCTGGCTTCGGAGTTTTTAAATAAAATTTTGCTAAGCATCTAATATATTCCGTTACAATTTTCATTGTTACTGCATGTACAGATTAAATAAAATTTATTACTGATAAATCGAGCAATGTTTAATTTACGAAGTTATGGTATAATCATTTGTTGATCAGTATTTATTTTTCTACAGAAACATTTTAATTTAAATCCACATAATCAGTAAACTGTTATGTTTATAATTTCTTAAATTGTTTAATTAACTGACTTATCTCCTGATCAAGTATATAGACTTGCTATTCTTCTAATAATAAAAAATTTCTGATAATTTAAATCGTTTTATTTTTTTTCTATTTTTTCACATCGAAGGATTATCGACTTCTCTCTAAATGAGTTAGATTCGTGTCGAATCATTTTATCGCGTTCTAAACATTTGCGCGCCGAGTGCAATTGACATTTACCAGCACTATTATCCTCTCGTTCGCAATTCGACGATGTTGATGCAATTCGCCGTTGCCTGCGTTTCCTCGAGACTAATTGTATCGAAGTCGATACGAGCGATATAATTAAACGAGCGACTTTTCCCGATAGCGCTATCGATTTACACCTTCCTCTGTAATACGTATGATCGATAGATATAGTAATTAGAGAGGTGACTCAAATTAACCGTTGCGGACGAGAATCGTAATTACAGACCCCTATCAAAGTCCGAAGATCTGTCGCACGTTGAAATAAAAGACACGATACAAATCGAGCAGAATGGTCTCTGATTAACACTGTCGTGCTAAGAAGTCATTAAAGATCCTAGTAACATCGTTAGTTTCTTTTGTATGATTTGAAAATTGATCGATCAAGTCAAATTGGATTCTGAAGAACGCATTATGCAAATCGTGCTAAAAACAAACTGCGTGCGAAAAGAATATTACTGAGAGTACTATAATAATAAGTTGTACTATAGTAGGTTCTAGAGTATTCTTATTATAGTATAACAATAATACTACTGAGAACGCAATATTCGATGGTGAAAGGATATTGATTGTTACGAAAGATGTCAGACAACACAGTAAAATTGGAACTCAAACACTTTAGTCTCCCCTCAGAGACAAGGCGATTCTAAAGCACGTGCGTTGAATGTTGATTCTTAATTTCTTAGGCCTTTCTCTAATAAATTGAAGATTCTCGCGTCAGTTAACGCATATCTACGCATTTTTTTTCTGGTTTTGTCTCAGAAAGTTCGTCTAAGTAAACCTGAAATTTACCAGTTATTTGTAAAACTTACTATTATATTGCAATGTTATTTAATTGTAATATAAAAACCATTTTATTTCTTTCTGATTCATTTTATTTCTTTCTAATAATCTCGAAACATTCTTGGTTTTTTAGAGAAAGGAATAAAAGCAAAATATATAAGGCGCGGTAAAAATGTTAAAGAACGAAAGCAATTTTTATATGAAGCCAAACTTCAAAGCATGATCATGAGCCAAATTTTAGATAAAAGCTACGAAGTGAATCAGTAGAATACGTCTGAAGAATACTCAAGAATTTTTCCCTCTACTCTTGGCTTTGCACGTGGACTGTTTAACATGTAGGGCGATGGCACATATTCCCACTGTTGGTCTTATGCAAAATGCTTCTAGCTGTTTGCCGACACGTTAACGTAGGTACATAATCGGTTTAAGTTATACTGTCGAACCAGTTAAACTTGGATTGCCTAGTCAGTAAATAAATATTTAATACCCTCGAAACGCTAGCAAGGTTTGAAAATACGGTCGAACAATAATCGTATCAACAAATTAACCTTATAAACATGAAGAATCATTGTAAACCTTTGCTGAATAAGTACACAAATATACTCAATATGCTTTCATTATGTAAATCCGTTAATTATAAAATTCAGCAAGCTGCAGAGATAATATATTGAATAATCTCGTAACAGCTTAAAAGAGAATATAATAAAAATATATATTATAAATTACTAATTGTTTTATCACGATTGGTGAAAAATAATGAGTTATAATTAAAAATACATAAATTAAAAAAATATCATGGCTTATAATTTAGATTCATTTAACTTTAATTATATTGTTTAAGTATAAATATAAATTATAAATATTTAAAACAATTAGTAAAATCTTCTTTGATTAAATGTGGATGTAAGTGTTTGTGTATGTGTGTGTCTGTGTATGTGCGCCTGCGAATGTGTATATATGTGTACATACACATTTATCAGCAAGAAATCTTGAATAACAATCGCAATGAGAGAAGCCTTATTATTCGTAAAACATCCCCTATATTCAAAGACCCATATTCAAAACTTGTTTTATTATCTTTTATATTCTTAGAAGTTTCCAAGATAAAATTGTGTTAAAGGCAAAAGAAGTTTTTCTTTTCGTAAAATATAAATAATTAAACGTTTTAATAAGACCAAAAATAAAATAAAATGTCTCTTACTAAAATACAATAAAATACTTTATATATTTATGTTTTTGGCATCATGCGATATTATCTTTCTATATCAAATTGCTATTAATTATACAAAATGTCACAATCAGGAATAAATAGAAAATAAACAGCAATATACAATTCAGCTCGTATTTATCATTTTCGCCCGTGTCACATCCATTAAAAATGACCAATTACACATGGTGATAGCTCATATTTAATAAAAAAAAATTATCCTGAGTAAAAAGAGAATATTTTTAATTAAATAATATAAATAAAAAAAGAAATTTTTAATTTTACAATATAATTCTAATTTATCATTTCTAGTTATACTTTTAATTTTTTAAGAATTTTATATATATTTCCATACATTTATCATATAAATCTCATATTGCATCTTCGTCGAAATTATATTCAACTACTCTGATCATTTCCAATAGTAAATAAAATAACAAATATTGATTTCAAACATTTTAAAAGTTATCTTCAACAGGAAATACGGACTTTAAAACATCCGCGCCACGATACGTCAAAGCAAAGGAAATCTGTCCGCAGAACAAAATCTAAAAAAGAAATCACTCTAGGGCTGCGACGATCGGATTTAACTTACGCACATCAGTCCAAAAGACTCGCTCAAAGATAAATATGAGAAAATAAGATGTCGCTTGATGTATGCTTGAGAAATTAAAGAAATAAAATAAAGCGATTCTCCATTCGCCGGCATAATCAAATCAAAATGACAGCAAAGGAAGATATAAGATAATTTCAACGAGAGTTTATAAAACGGAAAAGAAAAGAGAGGAAAGAAAGAAAAAAATAAAAGTTGCAGAATTCTATCAACTTCGCATATTCCGCAAAAAAATCCATTACAGGTATAAAACAATTAATTATAATCGCGAATTTTAACGCAAATATAGTGTGTGAAGTAAAGAGATATACATATATATGTATACATATATCTTACGTTCTATTATTTACGACCTACAAGTTAATTCCGTTTGATATTCCGGTTCTGGAGACATCGATGCACTCATGCAGCAATTATGAGATCGTTTCGAGGATCATATTCCCACGATATCTGCAATATGTACAGACTATGAGACGTCATGAAACATCTGATATCACCCATCAGGCATATCAGTCAACGAATGTCGGTTCCCCGGGAGAGCAAACCGAGAATGGTACGGAAACATGACGGTTAGGTCCGGTTATCAAATGCAAGACAGAATGTTTGCCACTAGGCTTTCACTAGCATCAGCAATTATCAGATCTCATTTCATCGAGAAATTTAATATCAGTTTGTCGATCATAATCAAAATATATCAAAATTAATTGGATTTATTTGCATCTGCAAAATTTATTGTTTCGACATTAAAACATTAAGCAAGTTGGTAATTAAAATTTAAGTTAAAATTAATAATTAGTAATTAATTAAAATATTCCTATTCACATAATATCATATGTATATTACGTGAATATTGTTTGACAATAATAATTTGAATTTCCTATAATTAATATAACTTGTTCGTGCACTCTAGAGTCCAATATAGTACAAAATAATATATATTATTGTTTATATAGTTTATTATTCGTAGCGCAGTATAATAATATCTGCAGACTCCATTATAATTTTTTATTATCTTACATTAGATATTTTATCATCTAATTATTATTTTATTTACAAATTACAATTATTATACTTTTGGAAAATAATATTAATTACTTTTTATTACATTTGGAATCCAAAAAATATTGAGTTTTAATAGATTAGAAAATGGTAAATAAATATGATGGACATCAAAGCTATTTCAGGTCTCTGTCATGTGGGTTTGCAAACGTAATCTTCTTCGACGAAATCGATTACTAACCCCATGCACGTGGAAACTTCTTATTAAGACGACAAATTCTTGTGATCAATCAATAAACTTCATTAAAAGAGGATGGCAAATTACGCAAGGACTTTTATAGCGCGGCACCAGTCGATAATTGCGTAAGCCTGACAGACTTATGAATTAGCTTGGTAATATTACCCGTAGACTCGCAATAACTAGGATATTCGCGCGACCTGTATATATGATGCATATTTGCAAAAAAATTTTCGTTTTCTTATTATTATAGTATAACGTGTAATTTATCTTTAACGATTATTATAAAAATATTTCCAAAAAATTGACTGTTACCCTGGGTTCCGTAAAGCGCATATGCGCGCATTTTCTATGTAGTAAACGTTACGTATGCTATAGGTAAATGCGCGTATATGCGCTTTACGGAACCCAGTAGAGTTAATCAATCATCTTTGTCTGGTATTATAATTATTTCACTACTTTTAAACCGTATTATATATATTCTCTCCTTTAAAACTTATATACATACACATTATAATTTAATTATTTACAAAACTAATCAAGAAACATTTTTAATTTTAAAAAATATTACAATACATATCTTTGCATAATAAAAGTAATATTAAAAAAAATTAATATTTTAGTAAAAAAAAGGAAATATGTCTTATTTGCTTCTCTTATATGCATATTATTAGTCGCATCCAATAATATTGCTCGTATTTCACATAAAAAATGGCCACAATGTTATTCTAATTGCAAATCGGCCACGAACAAAAATAAGCGAGGACAACGTCGAAGCGCGTCGTACATCGTGCTTGACAACCTTAACGTCGCATCGTTCTTTTCGCGCAGCGGAAATTTTATTAGCTTCCACGACACGCTCCCATTGGGACGCAAAAGTGATTTATTCTTCAGACAGATGGTGAGAGGAAGCTATGACGTCGGCGATAGACAATGTACGCCTCAAGGTAAGGCACGTACGCTATTATATGAGCTCTCAAAAGCGCGCACACTTTGTTGTATTATTAAAATTTAAAGAATATTTTAAAAATAACGAAATTGTGATGCATTTACCGTTAATTCACGATTTTTCTCCAAACCATTTTCATAAATCTATTTTATAAAGGTAAAGAGAAGCGTCAAGTCAAACGAAACGAGTAAAAAAATAGTATACAAAAAATATTGTATTAATATATATCTTAACGAAATAGAAAATAATTTTTGATAAAAGATATTAAAATTTAAAGAATATTTTACACATGTATTATTGCTTAGTATTATTGGCTTTGTATTATTTAAATCTGCTTTCTTTCTATGTGCCGGCATTCAAGCAGGGTAGCAAAGTGTGCAGCCGTTCTGAATACGCATCGAATCGACGACAGTAATAAATAGTTAGCGCAGAGGATTATAAATTATAGAAATATTTTCTAGAATCTAGGTTCTAGAATCTATCATTTCGAGGCATTAGATTACAATATATTATATTACGTTATTTGTAATATTATATTTTTATATTCTTAATCTTTAATGTTTTAACTTTTTCTGTAATAACTGTAGGAATAAATAACATATTCAGATATTTCATGAGATTTAAGTAATACAGAACACTTTACCGCTACATTAATTATCTTTACATATTAATTACCTTTCATTTTATTCACGTTTGTAATATAATTTTTACAAATCCATTGCCTCGACATTGAAATAAAAAAATAACTCACCAGCCGACGCGCAACAGCGGAGTTGTAACACTGCGTTGATCTGTAACATATATAAGTATTTTTATATTAAAGCAGTGTCCAAGATAATCAATACTTCCAATAAATAATTCTCGCGCCCGTTAAATTTTTAAAACGTTATTTTAACAGGTATCTGATTTTAAAGTGCTAATGCAAGAAACAATCGCGGTCGGCCGCCGCGCCGCAAGCATGGCTGCATATTTCCGCATTAATTCGTTCGCATAATTAATCCGCGAAAAATCGTGCAAGTAGGTAATATTACGACTTTGCGAATAAGAGAGACGCGACGTAATATGCCTTCTCGCATATGCCGCGGAGATCGAACTCCGGCAAAATTGCGCCGAAGTTAAACCTCGAACGGTATTGTACGAGTAACGAGTATCATGTTATGGACGAATCAAGTCGCGCTTGAGAAAGTGGCGGAATCCGCCACAGGACAGCAAAACAATAAATAAATAACAATTACTCACCCCACGGTCACTCTGCCGTCGGCGTCGCCCGATACCTCCCAGGCCCCCACCTCCTCTCCTCGATCCTCCTTCGTCGGCGCACTCCCGATCATTCACGACGCGGACGTTCACGCACGAAAAATCGCTTATATGATCGCGCGACACTTTACACGGCACTCCCGGTCACTCCCGGTATTAATTTCGCGACGCGGTACATACTTAATTGCACGGGGCGACGAAAAAATTACGGTGTAGAAGCTGCGAACGCAACCATACGATCCGCACGACGCACGACGCCCGGCCGCGGCCGGCCCGGCCGTGGCTGGCGACCCCGTGACGTCACGCAGATAGACGCGACGAGGGAGTCCAAGTGGCAGTCCAACATAGCGGCGAGAATAATCGCGCGGTCAACTTCACTCGCCAGATGCGATATTTTTTAGCAAGGACGCTACACTTGTATTTTTTCGCACTTTAAACAACGCTCAATACATGGTCGAGATTATATACTTTTACGTATTGCAATATGAGCGACATCACAATCACAATCGCCAAATATGAAAACACGAAATACGATTAAAACGTACGACTGTGATCGCTAATTAAAACGTTGTGGCGTTACTCGATTTAAGGCCCGCTCGTATCCTTTATCCGAGTTCCGAGAACGACGGCAATTTCATTCCCGAAAACGACGGTGATTTCATTCTAAAGTCGCACGACACGATGCGAGTCACGTTGACAGTCAATATTGTCGAATGCGATATATGTCAGTATCCATAATAAATTCCATGAAGCACATATATTAAATACATATTCGATTTATCACAGTTTTTCGTAATCTCAATCGCCGGACCTGTATGTTACTCCGATCACTCCGATTCGTGTAGGTATTACTCCGAACTGTATTCCGAGAGCAGTGTTGTCCGAATGAGGCCGCGGAACGGTTTAGCTTACGAAAAACTATGATATATCGATGTTTATTTAATACAGTGCTTCGCGGAATTTATACGGATACCGTGATATATCACATTCAATAATAATTAATATTGACTTTCAATTACATCCTTTCGTATGACCGGTCTCGCTTTTTTCTCAACCACTTTTCTCAACTTGATTCGCGTCGTATCGCGCGGCTTCAGAATAAAATTGCCGTCGTTTTCGGAGCACGGATAAAGGATACGAGCGAACTCTAAGGGTACCTACTATTTCATTTGTCGTACGACGAGCTTTGTCGGACGTCCCGATTGACTGTTAAGGCTGCGTTAGTAGCACGGACAGCCGCGTGCGCCAATCGGAACGTCCGACAATTAAGGCTTGTCGTACGACAAATGAAATGGTGTACCCTAAATCGAATAACGCCGCGACATGTTTAATTAGCCAGCACAGTATCATCTATTTCTATTAACATCGTGCGTTTAATCTCGTATTTAATCGTGTTTTGATATTTGGCGATCGTCGAGAATAGACACAATGTCCATAAATCGATGATTTAATTGCCGTTAACCAAAATCGCAATTCTCGCAATCATTAAAGCAGCGATCGTAATTTTTTCGATTGGCATGTACCGCGGATATTTCTCTTTGACCTTAGTTATACATTTATTCCTCTTACGTCGCTTAAATTGCGATACGTAAAAAGTAATCTCGACATTATATTTGTTGTTTAAAGTGCAAAAAATACAGGTGTGGAAGCAGCGATTGTAGCGTCTTTTTAAAACCTTATATTATCGTATACTTATATGCATCGTGACTGGTGCGCTCACACTAATAATTTATCCATTTTCGTGAGTATTTTCCTGAATGTGACAAAAGAATTAGAAAGAAAAAAGAAACAAGGAAACCTGAGGAACATCGAACAGCTTAATCACGATTCTGGCGCTACGCATCGTATCTCTGTAAGTTTCAAATTATCTTTCATTTTAATATACGGTAATAAATCTATGAATATAGCTAATATATGTAGATAATAACAAAGCAATTTTTATAAAAAGAGAGATTCTCTTAAAATTTCAATAGAGATACTTTTGGCAAGCACTCTACACACTGAACTTTTCAAGAAATACAATTGAAAATACCATAAAGATATCATATATTAATTGTCGTATTAAATTGATTATAATTTATTAAATGTTCTGGTTTGGTGTTTATATCAAATAAAACAAAATAAAATAAAACTATAAGTAAAAATAAAATGTCCAATACTTTTTAAATATAAAGCTTTTCTCGGCTTTTACTTAATTGTATTTTTTTCATAATACTTATTTATATACCTATATATGAAAAAGAGATCGAAACTTTTATACAATTCAAAATATATTTATAGAAATTAACTTATTGTTTTTCATTTTATTTACTTCTTTACATTTCGAACGCCGTAAAGTTGTGTGATTTTAATAAAAAAGTGTAACAATAAAATAACAAAATTAAGACGCATGTATGTTTATTGTCGCACATAATTCGATATAGTGTATTTAAGCAATAATTCGAAACACAACACATACCTACAATTTCAAGTCAGATTTTAAACTTTTAATTTTTTAACTACATTTTCGACATAAACTTATATTCTGGAATCAGTGAAATACACACGGAGAAAAGGATTAGCTGCAAATTTTGTCATAAATATGGATATATAGCTAAGATCGTTTACACAGTGAGAGCTATAATTTAGCAATAGTATATATCTTTTTGCAATTATTACTAATTGTAAGTAGCAAAAGGTTCAGAAAAATTAGAGCTCTCGCTGCTAAAAATGTTAGCTGTCCATATAGATTTGCTACAGTAGCTAATCCTTTTTTTCGTGTAGTACATTCACTAATCAATAAGTAAATTTTTCACTGAGTAAATCAGTATACTTTCAGTGATTCATTCAGCATTCCAAGTTTCACTAAATTTGGCAGTTGAATTTCACTGATTATCAGTGGCATACTTCAGACTGATGCATTCAGTGAATGGTCACTGCCAGTAGTGCCAGTCAGTAATTCACTGATTCAGATTATATAACAACTTTGATAGCAAGACACAAAAGTGAGTTGTTTCTCATTAAACTACTGTATATTTAATACAGTAAACCCCAACTCACATCGCAAATGGGATGAAATAAAATATGGATCGTAACAAAATATATAGGTATTATCTAAATCTTAAATTTTACTGAAATAAATTTTTTCATAGCTTTTATAAGGATCTTATATGTTTTTATCAATAATCATTAATTTACGAGTATAATTTGCACGCATTAAAATCGAACGACAGGTCAAGATAAATATCTCGAAACATTATAAAATTTTTTAAAATTTCCTTTTCACACATTATTACTTGAAATATTTACCTTGTTATGCCACGGTGGCTATGCCATATACAAAATAGCAAAGAGTAAGATGAGTTTATGCGTCGCCGCGTAGTTCCATCATGAATTAAATCATAACCGGCGACGCATCCGGGACCTGGTTGGAATAAACTCTCGGCGGATTTTACGTATATCGTAATCGCGCGAATGCTATAGATGACAACTGGCGTCGCCATGGCGACCTCAATGTACCTATACAGACGAGATAGGTACTCCACATTTATAATCCGCCGAGATTAATCCGGATTTTTTGCTAGATGATCGCGCCCCGGATCGCGGTGCTCGACCATTTTTTCACGGACCATTCGTTCGCTCGCTTCCAGAAATGCTTCTCACCGCGATTTCGAAATGCCGCGATTCATTAATAGGTGTCCCGATGCGCGAGTTGCACGATAAATCCGCTCACAATTCTCAATTAAAAAGATCGACAGTGAATCTGCGATTGATTAATTAAGTAAAAAGTCAAACTTACACACGATTGAGGAGAGATATGTCTCAATATCTCAGAAGTCTCGATTTAATTTTTAACAATAGGTATTTTAATTTATAATAATAAATTTTTTAATTTAAACTAAAATATCGGGATGTTAATAATGAGAATTAAAAGAAACTTCATAAATTAGATTTTTATTTTTAATAAAATTTCAAAAATTCTTTAAATTATATCTGAGAAGTAAATATATATAGACTAGGTATTTTTCTCTCTCAACAATTCTTGCACACGCGCCGAAGTGAATAAAAGCGCACAAAGGCGCATAGAAGCGTAACAAGTTCGAACGAACCCAGTATATACTCCGGATCGAAATTGCACGTGTACTCGATTCAAGATAAATATCCACAACCGCGATATTGCGACTATTTCTGGCGGCAGAGCCCTTCGAGAAGTCTCGAGCGCGCTTTTTCAGAAAGGAAGACAATTGCAAGAACAACGATAAAAGCTATAATAATGATCCTTTAGTCGAGTTCGCGCGTGATTTTAGTTGCATATGTGTAACAAAACGCTGAGCAAGATTCAAAAACAACGTCAAGAGGGAAACTTCGTGAGGAGTCTCAAAGGAGTCTCCTTTCTCGACTGTAAGCTCCTTACGGCATAATATGAGAACAGTGGCCTCCTATATGCAATTGCCACAAGTGCTCTTGATGAAATGCGCCTGTGTTCGTAACGCGTGTTTGTGGAACGTTATCGAGGAAACTGCTGTATTGCATGCCCGACGATCCCGTATGCTGCCGCAGATGCAAGTGCTGTCACTTACAAAGCTCTCCGTTAACTGCTTTAAACTGCGATTCAGCACGTTCGCAAGTTGTGCGCCGAGCTTTAAATCTCTCGTCCTCGTAGAAGAGAAGGAAAGGAAGATAGGACACGCGAATAAAGAAATTCTTCTTCAGCGAGTGATCGTGTGCATTCTAATGTACTGGTTGAAGTTAAAATTTCATTAATGCAACGAATTACCTCACTCGTCGTTTTAGAAAAGAAATGTCTTGTTGGAAAAGAAATGTTCATGTCACGAGGACTGGATGATTCGAATGCAGATCTCGTTGTAGCCGTTTAATTTCCTGATGTTGCAAAGAGAAAAAAAAAAAGAGCTTTTATTCTGAATATTGGCAGTAGCCAACGCGGAGGATAATAAAATATGTATAGTTCAATGATAGAACTGTATTTCATTTTTTGCATACGTTTTATCTCTTTTATTCATTCCCTTTATTGATCATTCATGTTGCATTCATGTTTCATTGACAGCCGCCCCCTCTCCCACCGACTCGCATTTGTTATCTATATAGTTTAATTAAACGTTGCGACGCACTGCATTCACGGTTAGTTTTTACACGACCGCAGCTCCCACATTTATCTCGCAATACACATATTTTCATACATATGCATGTGCTCAGACACCTATATGCAAATCCTTTCTGACCTTTAATATGGTGTACCTTAGGGTGGAGATACGGTTACGATATGTGCATGATAAGTCGTCGTGTCATCGAGAAATAGACGCCATCAATATTCCTTTTCATTATCTCTATTATTGTATAAAATAATACATTCACCTACTTTATACTGACATTTGGAAACAAAAAGGTTCACTATTTTATATTTATTGATTTATAACAGGCATGGTCAACTTCGAACTCCGGAGCCACGATATTTCTCCCTTTCCATCACCGGAGAGTGGGGAAAAGGGGGAAGCATCGTGGCTTCGGAGCTCGAGGTTGACCATGTCTATTTATAACATATTTGTAGTCAATACTCACCTACTATAATACAGTATAATGTGCCTCAGAACAATTAACATATTTAATAATGTGTATGTATAAATATGCATACATTTAATGTTGTCTAAATATGTAATACGCAATTTTATATAATGAAAAGATTATTCTGCATCTTATCGAAAGTTGCATTGACATCCAAAGGAAATAATGGTTTAAGTGGAAAACAAAATTTAATAATAAATGCGGTGAAAATGTGCACCGTTATTTTCATAGAACATACTGTTATGCTATAGCGCATATGCAAACCATAAAGCTCGTAATGTAACTTTGTAATTTCGAAACTCGTACAACAGCGTGGATATGCCACTTGTGTTTTACGTGAGACTGTAATTTCATCGCACGACAAAACGCGAATTTTGCAGATAATGATGTTTTACAAATGTGTTACACAAACAGACAAATAAAATTTTTTAATATTTATGCTAGTTAAATTTCATTGCATGAGATTTTTTGATTAAAATTAAATTATTTTTACTTTAATATTAAACTTATATACGCGTGTTTGGAACTATGATGTTCATATAAATTCGCGGAAATTCATTTCACTATTTGTGGTTACGTATTCTGTTGTAATAAATATCCATACAACTTTTGAATTTCAAAAACATATATTTTAATATTCGCTTTTCCGTCTCCTTTCTTTGCAATTTATATGATAAAAATGTGATTTCTGCATATTTTTAACGAAAAAAAATCTCAAAATTGTCTAAATATATAATTTAGTTTTCGTATTCCATACAATAGAAGCCCATTAGAAGCTACAACATACTGTGAGGATAACGGTATACAAATCTGGGACCGACCAAATTGATGTTGAGAACAATGAAAAGAAAAGATCGATTTCTCGTTTCCAATATTGAAAAAAATTTTGAAACTAATAGAAGTTTGGATATTGATATCCGTTAAGAGAAGAATATTTTCGAGATAACTTTAAAAGTTTGCAATATTCACGTTTAAATATTGCGAAAATTATAAATTGCGTTTGATCATATAGAAATACCTATATAATATCTATATGCGATAATATTGCTCAAGTATATTTTATAAGTTTTGTAAGTAATCCGCAATTCATAGCGGATGCTTGTTAGTGTGTAACTGACACTAATATGATGTATGTTAGCAGATGTATATTAAAATAATTAAGTTATATATGATATATTAATTTATAAATGACACAATAATAGGTTGGAGGGATAACGAATATTCTCAATTATGGTAAAATATTTATCCCAATAATTTCTATATCATCTGACAAAGTGCTACGCGATTTAATAATATTTAAGCATGTAAAATACTATAATAAAAAGTAAAAATATTTAATCACTTTTGATCAAAATATTCTATTAAGTTCATTTTTAGACGATCTATAATTTGCGTCAGAATTCAGAATAACATGCTATTTACAATTTTATATATGTAATACAAAATATTTGAAGAATCAGAATACACAAAAAAAAAAAATACACACGTAGGTATATAAAATATATATTAAAATACACATATACATACAGATGACACATAAAATTATAAATAAAATCCTGAAATCTGACACAAATTATAAATCGTCTAAAGTGAGCTTTATAGAACGAAATACGATTATATCTTTGAACGAGATCAATATAAAATTCGCAATGTTAAAGTTTGCGATAGAGTTTCGTTCCAAGTATTTCAAAAGTTTCAAGTGGGTTAAACTTCTCAAAGCTTTCAGTACTTAGGATACTTAGGTACTAAAACTAGAAGTGTCTTAAAAATCGGAAAATAGTCAAAATACCCTCCTAGAATTGATATGTATTTCAATGGCAAAATCCTAACAACTGCCTTCCTAATTTTTCGGAACAATGAATTATGTATAGCTTTCCGGAACTTCTAGACCTACAAGACCTTAAGATACTTTAGTAGCATCGACAGTTTAATCAAACACGGCTTAATAGAGTAATTAAAACGTCAAGACTTACCAAGATGCTCGAGACAGCGAGATAATCAAAATCTGCAACAAATAAAAAAATTTGTAAATTAAAATTTATTAATTATTTCTTTGTTAATATGGTCGCAATATGGTATGCATATTTAAGTATCGTAATTTTTCTATCAACTTATGATTATGTAATGCAAAAAATCTAATTTTAAAAGAACTTAAAAAGAAATTTATCAAATAAAATAGATATAGGTACCTTCCTTTTTTTAACCTTTATGGAAATTAATTTAAAAGTTTACTATCGAACAAAGGGATAGCGAATATTAATTTTCTCTATACAGCGCAAAACAATACCGTATCATCCAGGATAAAAGAAGAATTGATATCGTGCTACAGCGCAAAAGCTGGATTAATATACGTATGGATATATATGTATATATGTATATGTATGTATATGTATATAGATATATAAAACGCGACATATAAACAAATATTTTACAATTTTATCACAAGCTATAAATTTAGAATAAAATATATAATATTCTTTTATTTAATACATTTTATATAATACATTTTTAGATAAATATCTTTTTCTTTTTATTTTTATAAATAGAAATAGATATTTAATATAAGTAAAAATAATTATATACAGGGTAATTCAGAAATACACCGACAAACTTGAGAGATGAGTTCTTCACATAAAAACAAGAAAAAAATGTCATATAAACATATGTCCGGAAACGCACCCCCTCTGAGCTACACCCTTCCAAAGTTTTCCGAAAAAATTCGATATTTCTGTATATTGTCTAAACTTAGGCTTCGAATTAAGGATATGTACCAATTTTCGTAAAATTCGAGGCCCAAGTTTAGACAATATAGGTACAGAAAATTAGAGTTTTTTCGGAAAATTTTGGGAGGGTGTAGCTCAGAGGGGGTGCGTTTCCGGACATATGTTCATATGACATTTCTTTCTTGTTTTTATGTGAAGAACTCATCCCCCAAGTTTGTCGGTGTATTTCTGAATCACCCTGTATAAGTAAAAAATAATTTTTTGTTGTAAAAATAATCCTATAAAATATAAAAATAATTTATATACATATAATAAATATACAATAAGTATATTTTGAGAATATAAATCTATTTTAAACTGCTGTATTATTTCTTTAAGTATTCAGTACACGTACAGAGATTACTCTTGCCGAGATTCCTTTTATTTGAAATAAAATATCACGTCCTTCTGAATTGCTCTGATTCGGTTTTCAGTAGACCTTTGTAAGTTAATTAGTGAAGTTACCAGACGCTCGGCAAATACAAGCGCGAAATTGAAGAAATCACCTTTATGTAAGTAGCGACAACTACTCCAAACCGAAAATTAACTTTCTTCAACCTCGACAATTGCTCTTAGGATGCGTGTTATGTTCATTATTACAATCCAAAGTGTTTTATTTCTGCATTATAGATGTTACGATTTCTAATTTAAAATTTACGCGTCACACTCAACGAACGTCATAGATTTCCTGCATTATTTTAATTCTGCAAAATATAGGTACATTAAAACTTATTTTGACAATACTGTTAAGCAAAGGTATATCACGATTTAATTAATTAATTCAACTATATATTAATTAATTCTATTTGTAAAATCGCGGATACAATAAAATATGGCCAAATATAGCTGTTTCCATGTATAATTACCTACTTTGTATTATATTATAGCGATTATTGTCCAATTTTACAATTTGATTATTTACCGAAAAATTCGCATCTTAAATTATACGGAAAACTTTTAATAAAGTTCACCGGCCGTGTATCGTCGCGGAAACGACAAATAGACATTGCCATGTACTCTCACGTCTTATCTCAAAGTAGAAGAGACAACCATTCTTGAGATGCTAAGTCGGAAAGGAGGGTGGCGCAATCACCCTCGCGTCGACGTTTGATCGACAGGGGCAAATAAATCAACTATGTTTATTCATACAGTGCTCGTCACCGATAACTTCCTTGGCGTCGCACGGCCTCCTCTTCTACAAGAGATCGATAACACGCCATATGCTCGGCTGCCTCGCGATTAATCACCGAAAATTCGGGATGCGGTTGTTCACTTGCCGGAAGAAAATGATAGAACACGCGATTTCGTTAGGATGATAGATTGACGCGGGAAATTCGCAAACTTGATTGTTATATACTTCTCAGGAATCTCATATCTGATTCAAAATAAAAAACTGTACTTCAATTTTCGATGTGTCAATATTATGTCCACAATAGTTCTCTCGGTAACAATAAAGGGCAATCGAGTTTTGTAAAAAATTATTCGGTACATGAAAAATGATAAAGCACAATATAAATGATTATATTATTCTGTTTTCTGTTCCTCAAATATATGTTCGTTTAATATTGCTTAATTGACATTTATTTATTTTTCAATAATTTTATTAGGTACATATTCTTTTATGTATATTTTGTTTCTTACACTTAATTATTAATTATTAAAAATTAATTATTAAATTCATTATTTTAAAAATTATTAAAATTTATTAAAATCTGTTATATATTTTTATATTATTGAAAAATAAATGTCAATTAAAATATTTAAAAATAATTAACATAACATTAATAAATAATTCATTCTCAATTAATTTGACAATTAATTAATGACATTATTTGATAGTCTTTGATTTCTATTTTTTATTTTTATATTTTCTGTTTCAAATATTTTTCTATTTGACTAACTAATAATATTATTTTCCACGCTGCGTATCATTTTACGATCATATTCAATGTGAAAAAGATAAAGTTAAGTTCTAAATATAATCGGTCAGTCACACTATATAAAGATTCTCTGTGTAAGAACGTCGACCCGGAGTATATCGTCCACGACTTTTCTCAAGAAAACTTTCTAATATAAGGCGTGTGGGGGAGAAACAATATGTGTGTCTATGTGTGTTTGAGAGAGGGATAATCCCCATAAAACCTAAATCACAGACCAGCGGGATGAAGGGATGTGCTTAGAAAGAGAGCTGTATAGGATTATTTTGATCTTGGATTAAAGGTGATGCTTCCGCTTCGCTTATCACGGCGTATCAAAACTTTCTCACTTAAAACTAGCGAAAAAAAACTTGTCACATGCAAAATGCGCCACTAATAAGAATACACTTATCCAGAAATGTCATAGAGGATATCTCGATTGAAATACATCGATACATTTAGGTCCCTTTTTCGAAAAATATTAATTGATTGTTTAAAATTTTAGGACGCTGCAAATAATATTAAAGTCATTTTTGTTTTGTACGTAATGCACCACAAATGTCTTCATTAATATGACAATCAATATAATTTACTTTCACAAGGATGATTGATCCGCGATCACTTTAACTTGATAAATAAACTTGAACTCTATACACTGCGGACACTCACTTACATTTACATGCTTTGAAATAAATGAAACAGGGTAACCGAAGTTAAAGATAATTTTTTATAAAATTATAATATTACTTAATATATTTTACATGACAAAATCAATTGCTTATTTATCAATAAAATGTAATTTATGATAACTAATGTAAGTAGAGACAAATTTAACTAAATAAAGACATCTAAACCGCAGAACAATTTAGTTTCGTGAACAAGTCTCAGGCGAATAAATTTTTTGCTAGATAAACTTGAATGATAAAATTATTTATAAATCTCACTTTTAATTTAAAGTGATCAAAATGATCAAAAAGGAGAGTATTCCAAAATGAGGTTTTGGAAACTGTAAAAGAAACGAACCTACGTATTCTTTATACGTATTTTGAGTCGTAGAATCCGAAAATGACCATAAAAATTACGCCTGTAGCAGGGAAAACGTGGAAAAATGGAGAAAAATGGAGAAAAAACGTGAAATTGTTAAAACCTCAGACGTAATTTTCTTATGGTGTTCTTACGCATATATGTTGAGTGCTTCAAAATATCACTCAAAATGCGTAAATATGTATAGATATATATATCGGAAACCGGCAGAAATGGTGTCTCGCGGTGCGTCACTCAGCCGCCGCGCGCGCGCGCCGCAAGGCACAATTCCAGCCAGTTTCCGATATATTATATACATATTTACGCATTTTGAGTGATATTTTGAAGCACTCAACATATATGCGTAAGAAAACCTAAGAAAATTACGTCTGAGGTTTTAACAATTTCACGTTTTTTCCCCATTTTCCTCCATTTTCCACGTTTTCCCCGCTACAGGCGTAATTTTTATGGTCATTTTCGGATTCTTATACGACTCAAAATACGTAAGAATACGTAGGATTTATTCGTTTCCCTTACAGTTCCCGAAACATCATTTTGGAATACCCTCCTTTGCATCACTAACGTATACTAACAGTAGTCATAAATTAGTGTCATAAATCGTATTTTTCAGCGCAAAATATCGTGGCTTATTCGCTTATTCGTTCTACGTATTATACCATAAATTACACGCATCTCTTTCCAACAAACAAAATCAGCGTGACAATATCGTGCGAGATTAAAAGGCATGAAGGATTAATTGAAAATTGTTTGTGAGAAAGCGATCGTTAGAAAGCGACTACGTCCTGCGTGAAATAATGCCGCGTCATAAAAAGGATAGTGTCAGTTTTAAAACAACGAGGCCAGCTATAGCGCATCCACGACGGGCACTTTAGCCCTCTTTTACGTTCTTTTAGCTTCTAGTACCTGATATCAGTCGCCGTCATGGCGAGACGAAAAAGAGCTCTTCCCGAAGCAATATGGCAAACTATCGCTCGAGTGACGAAATAAATTTTATATCAGTTTGCCACGGATACTCATGGTATTTCGCATGCATTTATAACGCATTTATATGATATACTTAACAGCTTAATATTCAGATAGATCATTACTTTGCAAGTAAATAAATTTAAAAGATGTCAATATCTTGTCTGATGTAAAGATATCTTCATTTTCATTACAATTCATTGTATATAGTTAAAGCTTGCTCCAGAATTTTGCAACTTTCTCTAGTATTTTACTTTAAAGAAAAGAATACTTCAAAATTTATACTTATAAAACTAAAGATTTTAATATATGTTTTTAATCGCTACTTGATAATAAAAATTAAAATGTTTTATCTAATTGTAAGAAAAGGTTGCATGATCAACTTAACAAATCTTTCTATCTTTTTCTATCAAATTCAACTTAAACTGGAATTATCTTGACCAACAGTAAACGATCGCAACAAAGTGGAGCTTAACAGACTTACTATTTTTTCCTTTGAGACAACATAATCCCTCGATGTACACTAAAACTGGAACATTCTGCGCATATACATGTAGATAGTATCCCAGAGTAAACGGTTAAAGGAACTAACAGTCGGAATTACCGAATCCACAATTATTGCGCAATCCGTTATCGCAAACTTCGCTCAAAGACTTTTTCCCCAGATGCCTTTTTATGACGTAGCCGTTTAAACTTATCAAAGCGCCATATACGAAGTTCAGGATACACCCGCTCACACGTACACCCCGCGCATGTTTACACGATAACTCGTGCTATCTCGGTGTGGCTTTGCGAAGCGTTATTCTTGAGAGGTTTTTTTCTTTTCACGTCCGCAGAAATAAAGAGTAACTGTTTTCTGCATCTACCGAAAGTGCATCGCCGATGCAATTTAAACTTTTAACATTTTGCGTTAGAGCTTTACGCAAGGAAACCCACTAGCAGTAACTTATTTCTCGCTATCCCGCAGGCGCAACCTGCAATGGGCGGGTGAACGTAATGCGATGTAAGAAGTGCGGAAGCTGTCGAACTTACTGATTCCGGCTCCCGTGTTTTTTCGCTCGCAAAAGATTTTTTGAAAAGGTTCGGTGATAGACAAGCGGTATTACAGTTTTATGACGGATATTGCCCATAAAAAAACGTCATCGCCTTTGATGGATTTTTGAAAAAAAGAAAAATTAATAACCGTTTTAGTAGAATGTCGCAACTTAAATAATAAATTCCGGAAAATTGGTCAATTTTTCAGCAAAATAAAACCACCAAATCGTTCTTCATTCATTTCATGCATGCTACTATCTGCAGTGCGACGCACGATATAGTTATCTGTGTTAATATTTCCAATAAATTGCGGTTTTTATATTTACAAATTAAAACTGAACCCTTAAATTTTTTAAATAAAATATTTTTAATTTTTATCAATTTGTAAATGTATACATGAATAGTATTATAGACATATAGTAATTGTACAAGTTTATATTTCTCACGTGTAAGAAGAAAAAGTTAATTAGCATTTATTATTAACTGGCGTTTGCAAAAGAGTATAGTATTAATATATTTATTATATCAATTTATTGACTATAAACGATAAGAGATTCATATACTTATTTATTACATTTATCTAAACTTAAATATATTGTTTAAACGTAAAAGAATTATTATTTAAAATTAAAAAACACTGAAAAATAATCCGGCAAAGAAACATTTCACATGTCATAAAAACTCCTCCTTGAGCTATAACTTGAATGAATGTCAATTAACATGAAAAACTAGAGAGGGACAAGAAAGAAAGAAATAGGAGACACGACATAAACTCTTCGTATTGAAGAGTAGCGGTGTTAAATGAAGTAAGAAACTGGACACGCACATTTCGGCGTCCTCCATTTCTTGATTTCCCCGGTGAATTAAACTTCTACCAACCAATTAAAGCCCAGACTCAGAATCTGCAACTACAGCGATACCTAACTACAAATTACCGGAAATTAGATAAGCTTGCGCGTATTTGCTTTGCACCTGTGCGAGTGTTAATTACACGTCGCGTCGTCGCAAAACTGATAGTCGTCGAAGTATTTCTAGATCGCCTGTTGCAATATGCCATTAAAATTAATGTCACAAATGATTTTAGGTCACCATATTGCGCGTTCCATTATTTCTCTAATTGTAAGACACCAATAATATCTACGTTTTATCCACTAACAATATATCTGATATAAATATGAATCAGAAGATTAATATGGAAATTATACTGTAATTATAAAATTTTGTTGGTATCGCCTATATATACGCAGCGAAAATATACTGTGATAGAAACAGCGAAGAGCTTTCAACGTGGAAAACGCATTATGGTAACCGCATTAATAATCTTCTCTCTGCCGGATTACTCTCCTTCTGTGTAGTAGCTTTAAGAGCCCCCGATAATTAATAAAACTTGGTATAATACAAATAAAGATCCCCAAAGTTAAAATAATGTTCGTAACCACTTGCGCGTTAATGATAGTCTGGAAGCCATTTATTCAAAACAAACGCAAACGCGCTTGTTATAAAATACAGTCGTCTTATTTGTTTCTAATAAGAGAGATTGGAGTCTAATACATGGCATAATTTTATATTTCAAGCTATATTTAATTCTGAATAGAGAACATGTATACTAACAATTATTCTTTGACATATTTATATGAGATTAGCAGTGCATATGATTAACAATTTAAATCTACCAACGTCAGTCACACATGAATTTTGAAATTTTAGCTCAATTAAATATGAATTATTTTACTAAATAATATATCCGTGAAGTATAAAAAAATATTTAAAATGTTTCGTTCTTAAGCATTTTCGTTTAAAATGTTTTATTAATGAAAAGAATTAAGCTCCTGTTGATCAATTTTATCAAACACTCAGGCACGCTTTGACGAAATCAGAATTTTCAAGTCAATTTTTGTATGAATAAATTAGAACACCTGGTCGTATCCGACCTTAAATGTGCTCGCTCCTTCGATAAATTTTAATCTACCCAACCATGTGTTTGCTTTCTTTCATAGTATGATACGAAAATTACCATAACATATCCACGATAACGTCGACAACTTTTTTAATAAAAGTAAAATAAAAAATATACGACATTACACATCATCTCGTTCCTTGTAAAAGTTTCTATATATATTACAAAAATGCATCCGAGCAGAAAGATAGAGCCATCTTATAAAACGAAATAAACGTAAGATAAATGGAACGGAAGTTATCTTTTCTCATACGCGAAAACACGAGGGTGACCTAAGATTTTCAAACAGCGCTATAACTGCTCTACTTCGAACACTTTCTTGTTTTTAGTATTAATTATAAATAACATAAAATAGCTATAATACGTGTAACAATGCGAAGTAACATACGATAGCATCATAAGTTGTAACTAATTAGTAACAAAATATGGGATGACATACAGATAGGAGCAATTTAAGCGCAAGTACGGGTATACTATATCGAGAATTTATGTAACGCTTCGTGTTGTGCGAAGCTCAGAGCAATGTTTCATAAATCTTCAATTCAGACCAGAGTTTCATGTTAAACGAGGTATTAAACAAACGCCGCGTGAATTTCAAGTTTATATAAGACCGCGATGCATTGTACAGAGTATTCAAAGTGATGCTACGTGAAGTTTACATATTTAAACCTCGTTACGTGTACGCTGGGATCTGTCTATATACCAATCTATCTATTCGAAGAAGGCGATTGCTTCCTTCCCACGTAGTCATGCATTATTTTATCTGTTTGATATTGAGAAAAGGAGAGCACAGAAATGATCATGTTTATTTTTAATCGTCATATTGTACATCTATAGCGTTGGTATATATTGCATTTTCGATTATATACATATTTTGAAACTCACAGTCAATATTTTTGTAGCAATTTTTTGTTTCCACTACGTTGTGATCTCTAATATATTAAATAAATTATGTCATATTCGTTTATATCATTTTCTACCATTTTTTTATATAATTTTTTTGTATAGAGCATTTATTTATAATATCAAATAATAAATGGAATATCCAGTAATCAAGAATTTTCGCAGCACTTGAGTAAAAACTTTCCAATAATTCATCAATAAAATACGGTTTCTCTTAAACGGTTTAAAAACTACTACTTTCACGTCAACATTGCAGAATTCTGTATTCTGAATGCAAAAAATAAAAGCCGAAGAGCTAATTGAAAGCTCATCAAGGTTTTGTGTAATCCGCCTTAATCTCTACGACTTAAACAAAAGTTTCCTCAAACCGTTGTTTGCTCTGGCTTGCTTTGCGTTGGTTTTGCTCGCAATTTTCATTTTCTCTCGAAACCTGAACTCTAGTTTCATCGACCAATATGGATGTGTATCTTATTCCATCTATGAACGAAGCGCGATTTATTTGACAATAAAAACTTTGATAAATAAACTTAGTTATTAAAAGTTTTACTTTGCGGATTGGGAACACGGGACGCTTCAAATTTTTTTCTTTCAAGACGAGTTTCTTCATAGAGTGAATTCTTCAAGTTAGACCCATAAGATCAGGGGAGAAATCTGACGAACTAAGGAAACTATTAAAACGACCGAGCATATTTTGTTATTAAATTATTAAAATATCTGCTTTCTCTCATTCTTTCAAAAATATGCACAGAGATCATAGATACTAATATAAGGATTAATAAAATTAGCGTTTTTGATGATTTTGATATAAATATAAATTGCGTTATATTTACGTATATAACGTAAGGCTAAATAATCTAATAATATAATTTAATAATGTAATAATAAAATATTATAATAATTATAATTAAATTATAATCCTGCATAGCTAACAATTTATAATTTATTATCAACATCAAGCTAAAAACCCTTATTTCATATTTATAATTAATCCCAGTGAAACTTACATATTCCATTTAACAGTATAAAAGTCATGGCTAAATATAGTTAATTTTAGTATAATCAATTCCTTCAATATAACAAATGTTATTATTAATGTTAAAAGAATAACAATAAGTAGGTACTCTTAAAAATTACAAAACTGCTCAATACTTAACTTTAGTTTAATTGCTTTAAGTAAAATATCGTTTACTATACCAACACGATTCAGAATAAGTTTCGCTTTGGTACATCTGAAATACTCGTGAACGTGTTAATTACTAACAGGTCACGCCAGCGATATTAGCTTATATGCCAGTAGCTTAATAATTTTCTGTCCGCATGAATGAAGATGATAGTTAGAATTCGCAATGGGCACGATGTTGCATTAAGAGCACAAGGCGGCATTTCTAATTAATCACGCGGTAGGTTTCATCTAACGGCTAACAAGCACTCTGCAATCTGACATGCGTCGCCTGCTTCTGTCTTTGTGCGCCGATTGGTATCCCCAGATGGAATTTCGAGCGGAGGATTAACGCCGTTAATTATCTTATGCAAAAAGCCATGCTTTCAAAGCAGTTATTATTAACGGTAGAACACCGAGCCTACATAATAGCGGATTATAAAATGACTGTTCGTAATGACTTTAATGAAGATTACTATGATATGTAACTTCGAGTATATATCATTTATAATTGTACAATATTTTCAAGATTAAATCTACGTAATATAGAATATTATCATTGTTAGATGTGTTGTGAGAGATTATTAATTTGACATTGTTAGAGATTAATGTCAAATTTCTATGTATTATATGCCTTATAAGCTGAATAAATTTTCGAAATTTTCCAAATTTAATTATTTTTAGCTATAAATTCTATACACAAATTTGTTATTTAATTATGTTTACTAATTTATATAATACATATTAACTGATTTTTAAAAAATTAATTTATAAAATTTATTTAGAACGCAAAAATAACATCTAAAAGACTATGGAGAACCCAAAGTTATATGTTACTGCATCTCTCAGTAATAATATTATTTATTATATTATAATATATACTATGTATGAGTATTTATTACATCATCAAATTTACAATAAGTTATTATTCTTTTTGTCTATAATCTCTTGCAAACTGCTTACGTGCTTTTGAGCTTTACTTGTTACATTACAGATTGTGTTAAACAAGAAATCCGGTCTGAAAGAGTTGAATGCGTCGCGCTCATAATCGATGCTAGCCACGTTTCTCCGCTAAACGTGGAATCTTTCTTCCATTACGGATTGCACTTCCTCAGAATCGAACACGTTGCACGACTCGTAAAGAATTTCAATTAGATACCGTACATATATTTTCAAAAAATTCAGATTCATTTTTAAATGAAAGAAGCTTCACACATTCAACAAAGTACTTTCATACATTCATGTTTAACTTTATTATCTTTTTGCTAACATTTCTCTCATTAAACTATGAAGCTTCCGTGCTCGGCATTTTTTATATCACTAATATCTCCTCCCTCCTTTTCTTTTTCTCTCTCTCTTTCTCTTAAAATTATACGTGACATGTATATTTATTATTTAATAAAGCATTTTAACTTATATATGTATATATATATATAATACAAGTTTGCATGGAACAAGAACTTATTAGTAATAGTACTTTTTATTTCAAAGCCCTAATCTCGTTTAATAGTGAATCTTTATCAAATAAGATTTCACAATCGACTCCGATCAATTTAATTAGCTCGTGACATAATGCATGTCCGCAAAATTACGGTTTAAATAGAACCATCCATTAAGAGAGGCCTCTTCGATCCGACCTCCGGGTGACATTTAATGACGACATAATTGATTTGTGTTACGATGGCTTATCAAACGTGCCTCGATAGTGAGGTAGAACGATCCAGAGATTAGGTATAAAAGCACTCTCTCTCGGATCACTTTCTCGAGCGTTCTCGCGTAAATGCAACCCGCATCGCTGAATTGCTCTCAGATTGTTTTATGAACAAACAAGTGATTGTTCTACGAACAAACACTTTGCATACCTCGCCAATGTATCATGCATCGTATTTTAATACTGTATATCATGTTCCTTTTTGCATGTGCCAAATTTTAATATGATAAAAGTAACATTACGTGAACAAATAGAGAATTTACGAATTAATGTAATAACACTTCATCAATTTATTGATATATTACATGATTCTGCCTAAATACAGGAAAATTAAAGCAATTCTTCATTTAATCTATTTGTTTCTGTCAATTAATAGTCATTTTATTGGATGATTTGTAATTTAATCTATCTACACATGTAACTCTTAATTATATTTGCAAATAGATCAAATAATAAATCGTAAATATAATTCTTGATTATATTTGCAAATAGATATGAATCCGGCCGATACGCTAACAAGGTAATCCTTATTAAGAATGCATTTCATATTAATCATTGTTTATCCATTCTAATCCTAATGCAATTGTTACTGTAAAATTATACGTTCGTGAGCAATTACTTGTGACAAATGGAATTTTGTTTTATAACGCAACACTGACAATAATTCCAACCTTTGGGATTACGATATTATCTGCCTGATGAAATTAGGTCTCTACGAAAAATTAACACAATTCAATTGTGACGTTTACATAATTCCCAAACGCCACGTCGCGCGTCGCAGGTCATGGAAGTCACGCTAATGAAGAAATTACGAACCGATAATTACACGTGTCCATCGGAATCAATAGCACCCATGCATATGCCTCGGATATTTGCTACTATCCACAAGATATCGGTTAGCCACGTGCATTTATGTAAGCTGTCGTTATTGCAAATTATTTTATCTCGCAAAACCACAGGGCAGTATTATTTATTCCGATATTCTCTCTGAAATTCTGTTGCTGACAAAAACAAAAATGTATCAATGCAAATTTACAATATTCATTCCATGTGAATATTTTCCTAATCGGCTTTGTTATTTCTCACTTGTCATCATGCAGCATGCGTGGCAAATGTGTCATTTACACAATGCATCCTCCATCGATGACACATGAAACATCACTTTTGCGTTTTTGACAATGTCATGTTTAACGATCTCAAAAAAAAGTTTGCTTGTTTTTTTATCTATTGCATTATATGAGAGTTATATAAGAAAATAAAGCATATAAAATCGCAATGTTAATATAAATGTCTGACAGTGATATATCAAGATAAAATTATTAAAAATGTTTACTAGATAATAATTAAATGCTTCTATAAAATTATGATACCTAAATGTTGTGTTATTCAATATTTAATTTTTTTGTGTTCTCAATCCAGAGTAATTGACATATAGATGCGCAATTTTTTAATTTCAAAAATACAAAAAATTACGTGATTAATATAAGTAATAAGATTTAAAATAATTTGTTCATGTTCATAATTTATTCATATTTTTATATTTTATTATAATGAAAATACTTTCTCATTCATATGAAGTTGGTAATGTGTTAGAAAAAAGATAATAATTACATTATAAATTTCTACAAAGGAATTTTACGTATCTTACGTAGTAGACTCATCATGTTCTATAAATTATCACCAATATTCTCTTAAGTTTGACACTTACTCTTAAATTGCAATTGAACTAAGTTCAACAGAGTCATATCATAACCGAAAGTAAAGCAGTCGCCCTATTTCATTAACTAAATGAATACTTCCTTCTTACTCCCGCGAACTCGTTATTACGAGATTAACTTTTGCCCTAATTTTTACATCATATTAAGAGAAAATTCTAAAGACATTGACACATTAACTACGTCAAGATGATCATGATCGACGAACTCGCACCTCTTTATAATATTTTTATAACACTTTTTTCTCCACTTTGATGGTAATCATATTCTTAACGAGGCTTGCAAGTTCTTTAGAATATTGAAAATATCGACAAATTGTATTACACGGTCCTTCATGTTTTGCAATATCCATATATACATATATTTTCACAATTTTCTTTCTTTTAAGCAATCATCTTGACTTAATATATAATAAGAAAAAAAATTACGGAAATATTAAAACAGAAAAACCTAGATAAAATTATAAGAAGTTTTCGCGTATATAATATTAAATGACTTCTCTAACTTCTTCGCGTATGCAATTAATATTCCAAATGACTGACATAGAAATATTAAGAACCTTTAAATTGCCAATTAAATTTGCATTAATGTTTCTAAAATAAAATTATCTAATTTAAAATATAAATGATAGGGTGTAAGTTGAAATAAGATTATACAATTTGGGTCACTCACAATTAGAGAAGATTGTAGATCTTGTCCGCCAACTACACGCGTACGTTTTCTAAAAATTCCTCTGAATTTGAATAATACATAAACAGCTCGAAGACACTTCGCCGAGATAAAAGAATAATACTTTCTTACATTGTCAGCTCCGCCAGAGATATTTTTCCATAAAGTTCTGATAATGTGTGATCTAAAATCCATTTAAATAACTTTTTGTTTTCGTGCAAAGCTATTGTCTTATTCTAAACAGGTCGCGGACTTGTGATTCGAGAAGATTCACTTAATATTCGATACGATATTCCCGAGAAACGACTCTTTTTAATAGAGTGTCAAACAGCATGGACGAATTAATTTTAAAGCCGATTATACCGCAAAACCGTATTGCCATGTCGAATTGAGCTAACAATATTAAAGATTTTCGTCATTTTCTGGATCGTTAATTGCCGTTATACAAGCCATTAAAGCCCATAATAAAAGCCGACGATAATCATAGATAAATCGACTTTCGACTATCCTATTAAAATGCAACATGTTAATACGTCGGATATATTAATTTATGCAAATAAACGATTAATTGCTTATATATACATTATATAAGCATTGCTTACGTAATGCAGATTAGAAAGTTTTGCAAGAATTAAAAGTGACAACACGATTACACACAAGAACATTACAAGATAAAACAAGTTTCAATTTGCCTTTAGCAAATTTTAGAAAGTTAATTGCATTGCATAATTTATTCTATTAACAATAAAATTATTTAATTAATTAAATTCTTTAACTTAATGACGAAGATTTCGTAATGCTGATGTGGCCTTATATACCTACCTATCGCTTCGTTCGCAAGCTAATGCCATTGCGGCCTACCGACGACCAAATAACATAAAATAATGACACTGTTTAGTACCAATGCTACGGTCAATTATCGGCAAATTATCAATGACCATGCGAGATGTAAAGCCAACCACACATAATCACCATTACGCGTAGCACATGTCTGGATTTCACATGCGTGCTATGCATTTAAACATCACAAAAATAACGAAATTTTATAGTATATTACAAGCTTAGAAACTTTCTCGTAAGAAAATAAATTAGAAAAGATAACCCTCGATAAAAATGTCAAAATTCTCTTTGAAAAACGATAAATGGTCACTCTTCCAAGATCTATCAACATAAAAATAAATTTTTACTATGACCCGCGTTTACGTCTAAGCATCCTACAAAAAGAAAGCTACAAATTTAAAAAGTTTTCAGTGCAAAACATAACAAACAATACTGCGCAAAATATTATTTTACGCTTATATTTTGCTTAAGTTTTTATTCGAAACTCATGGCTAAGATTCTGTGAGCGTGCGCGCGCCGCGTGAAACAGGCGCGCAAATTTCCTCTACAATTTTCAACCATGATAAACAAAATATCTCAACGTTCCGGAAATAGTGTAGTGACGCCAGAAATGCCAAGAATTTGCGGGATTATCGCTTTCATGCGTAAGCATAGTCTTCGTTATTAATCGTTCGTTTCTGTGGCACCTCGCTGTTTGTTTAAATGGAATTTTCAACGCGTTCAGAGAATACCTGTCAAAGAGACGAATTGACACAACGTATGATTCACGATTAAAATGTTTTCATACAAACTAAAAGCATATTGAAAAAAAAAATTACTGATAAATTATAAGAGCGAGTCATCCGTTGAGAGTGTAACATTTATTTGTAAAAAAATAATTGTTGTTATATTGTTGTTATATTGTAAAAAAATACTGATAAATTATAAGAGCGAGAGTGTAACATTTATTTGTAAAAAAAAAAATTGTTATATTAAAATTTCATTAAATCAAATTAACAAAACACTTCTTAATTACCATATAATAATGATTAATTACATACTAGACAAATATAACCATCATTATATCATATATGTATGTAATAGATATATCTCTTTCACATAACTAAACGAGAAGTAAATTCTAATTAGAACATAAATTACGAGAACGATGCTCTCCTTTGTGGTTACTCTTGATTATCAATTTCAAGCTATTCGCAATATAATGATCATTAATGCGGAAATTGTTAATATTAGATGTGATGTATTGCTACTGGCAATTAATTGAATTCAGTTGCTAAATAGTTTGCAATTTCGTGGTCATCGCTATTACTTATTGTTAGATGATATATAAAGTATCCTTCACAGTTTCTTTTAAAACTTATTATCTTATCGTGGTATATGTTAAGTCATATCATATTTGTCGTAACTCAATTATTTTTAATATTTTAAGAAAGAGAACAATAAGAAAAAATTGTTTATGGAAATTTAGTGATATCAATAAATATTTTAATCGCAAAATTGCAAAGTTACCGATAATTATATCAATTAGAATGAAACGCTATTCTCTCATTAGGTAAGTTTCTCTCTACTAGACGGAAGTTTTGGAATGCAACTGTTTCTCGGAAATCACTATAATTACACTTTATTACATTCCGTTGAATTTTGGAAATGGGAATAATGCGTCATCGCAAACTATGAGCGTGTTCAAGACGCTATTTAATTTGACGAAATATCTATTGTTGAAGCTCAACAATAATTAATTTTCTAAAAATAATTTATATTAATAATCGCAAAAATATATAATAAATTTGTAATTATATTACATCTCGCTAAACGCGATTTGTATCTCTATAAAGCTACGTAGTTTTTCTGTCGCACGTGACCATACTTACAATCACTCTTACAAACACCTACAATCACTTGCAATCACTTACGATCACTCTCAGTGCATTTCTAACTATAAATCTCTTGAATCAATTTTCTGCACTTACTTCTCAGAGGGACAAAAAGCGAAGCGTACAAAAGACTGGAACATATTGATCAACAGGGTACGTGTGAGATAGAACGAATGCGCTGAGCTCGCAATCACATCCCACGATTTGGCAAAGACTTCCGTAAAACCCCATTTTTCAAACGACACGTACACAACTTTGGGACAATCTTCTGTCTGCTTAGTGCCGAGGAAGGAAATAATTTTACGAAGATAGTTTAAAGAGAATATTGGAAAAATATTTTTTGCAATGCCTGTCACGAAAGTACGATTTTCGATTGCTGTTTAACGTGCGGAAGGTGGCTTATTTCTCAACGATTTAATGTATGCCTTACTTTACCGCACTAGTGCGAGAAAAGCACCTTTATGACTTACTTTACCGCACTAGTGTGTAAAAATCTCTTTTTTTTTCACGATTGATAGTTTTTGTTTTACGATTTTCGAGTGACATAACAAACTTGAACGTAACGAAATTCACGCGAGACAAAACGTCAATACGTTACAACCGTCATCATTCAAGGACAAAATGGATTTTTTAATCTCAAATCAAACTTTTGCGACAGGCATTACAAAAAGTATTGTATGTGGCATATGCGGAAGACAACAAATTACCTTGTCTTCCGCACATGCCACATCGTGTGGTTTGAAGTACTCGCCTTCAGCTCGTGCTGCAAAATCACACTCGTACTCGTGTGAATGCACCATAAGCCTTCGGCTCATGCGGCAACTTTTCTTAGAGCTAGAATTTTCTCAAAAAGAATTTTTTATTATCTTTTTGGTCTTTTCGAAGTATTGGCAAGGTAAACATCAAGACGTTGCAAGATAATATCGCGACATATAATTCGTTGTTTTCCACATATGCCACACAAAATACTATTACGCACTTTTCAAAAATCGATATTATCTTGCAACGTCTTGATGTTTACCTTGCCAATACTTCGAAAAGACCAAAAAGATAATAAAAAATTATCTTTGAGAAAATTCTAGCTCTAAGAAAAGTTCTGAGAAAACTCCAGCTCTAAATTCTGAATTTTCATGGGACTGTTTGTATTTAATAACAATATGTCGATACATTAAAGTTATTTCGTAATGACAAGCTGTAACATACCTCAGCACATGTTATCTGACATGTACCATATTGATCGATATTCTCGTCCTACGAACGTTTCGCTTCTTGCCTCTCCACAAGAAGAAAATTTCTAAAAACCGTTCATAAAATTTCGGTCAATATGTTGGCAGGATTACGGAGTTCAAACATAATAGAAGTGAACGTGCGCTTCTTGAAGCAATATCACTTAAGATTTGACAGAAATATTTTTCAACGCTGCATATAAGAGGCATCGCATCAAGAACTCATAGCACAAAAATTGGATGCCCCAAATGTCGTTGAAATGTTTCTCACAGTAAAATCGTCCGCGTTTGCCAAACGAAATCACGATCTGCTCATCTCCAGATATATAATAGCCAGTGCTGAAGCGTTTCTGGATTTCAGCCAAAATTATTTCGAGATCTATTGCCAATAAAGCATCACGTTTCGTTATACTGAAACGATGTCTTTAGTCTTATTGTAGATTTTGATTGCCGCGTTTTGTAAATCAAGGAAAACGATATCTTTATTAAATAAATACGCAAAACCATTTTCGTTATTAATTCTTATTAAATTATTTCTGCATCTTATTTAACATAGACTTTTATTATGGCATATCTCACAATAACTCAATTAAATATAAACAATCATTATATAATATGAGAGTCGACTAAAGAACAATCGCATACGCTTCTCTGTCAATTAAATTATGATTTCTTAAGAGAGTTATATTAATGGTAGATGAATTATCCTCTTCGTGATTCCTAAAAACAAATTTTAATATAAACTTTGTAGAGGTGCGGAAAAATTTAATATCTATCATTATGAAAGAATAAGATTTATATTTTAATAATATATATCCTTGATTTTATCTAAAATAATTTTAAAAAACTTTTATTTTTGCATACTTTGACATATAAAATTATATCGTTAAGTAAAAAAGTTTGAGTGAAAAATCTGGATGAGATATTTTGTACTATATCGAGGAAATCATCCATTCTGTACTACTCACGCTAACCGACAGTGAAAATGATGGACAGGATATGACTGACAGAATAATATGTGTTCTATCGCAACGAAGTATTCGTATCTATCTATTTTAGCTCGGTAAGCAAAAATTTCGCATTTTAAGCAAAATTACAAGCATGAAATGACTCTGTCAGTTAAAATATATTAACATAAATTCATAAGAGACTTATTTATATCTCTTTTTGAAATTTGATAGCTACGATTATTATGTTAAAGAGATTTAAATTTAATTAAATCAAGCTCTGCCAAGGACGAGTTGCAAAATATTTCCATGTAAAATAATTTTAATTTATTAAAATCCAAAGATCAACAGCAAGAGCAAAAGGCACCCAAATAAATTTTTCTTTCTGATATAAAATGCGTATAGTTTAATACCTATTACTAATAAAATAAAACTCGATTTAAATACAGAAACACGAGTTCGAAACCTTCAGGTAACGGGATCGTACTGCCGAGCTGCACTGCAAATAGCATTACGTTAAATAATTTAGTCGCTGTTATCCTGGAACGGGCATTAACTTTGTGCGACAGCTTTTTTCCCAGGTTTAGTTTCAATTATAAAAGCGTCGCTAATATGATCTATTCTGCTGCAGGCAGCGAGAGCGACGGTACCGTCTTTGCAATCCGTCTACGCACCCAGCTCATTAGTGGCATTAACACTACCAATCCTCGTCTACGAGGCAGCTAACAGGGGATGGTAATTATGCGCTTCGATGATTTCGCGCAAAGGTGGATATGCACGAGAATTCGCGTTACACGTACATACATAGCCATGTACAAAAGCATATATACACAGGGATATACACGTATACACGTACAGGTGTACGTAGGCACGAGAAGATATACGAAAGCTCTGAAGTGCTTCATGCCTTATTCGCGCCTCACAGAATATTTGTGTCCGCTACAGAGAGGACTACGTGAAACCACCGTACCGAGATTTATAGATACGCATTCAGATCTGAGCTAACGGCTTCCGGCATAGCTGATCCCATAATTAATACGCACTTCTCTTTGTCTCTCTCTTTCGTTTCGGCTTTGATCCTGGAAGGCAAATCGCATTCGACAGCTCAGTTCGCCGTGTGTCACATTACTAGCAACACAACTCTCACGTAGCGTGCAACACCGGGGGTTCATTTCCGGTTTTTGGAATGACTGTAATTAGCGGGCGCAATAACGCGTTTCTGCGTTCGCACCGTGGCATACACGAGCGCTTTTGCGATTTGCGTTAACCGACAGCATGTAACGCCGGTTATATAACGCGACCAAAGAGATTCAATTGTGGAATGTAGATGATGTTTGTTTCATAGCGGCCTTTTATTTTTCAACCTTCTATTTATTAACAAAAGGTCGTAAGGTAATGTTTCTTTCTATCACACATACAAAGTTGTGCGCAATATATATTGTTAAGCTCTTATTTTAAACCAATATGCGAGATATTTAAAAACCCTGCTTTAATAATTAAAAATTATTGCATGTACATTTTATGATTTAATTTCATTCGTAACATGATATAAAAGGATAAAATTAAAATAATGATATAAAAGAATACTTGAATGAATGGATTCCGGAATTATACTCGTGCATATAGAAATTAGTCTGTAATGTAATAAAGGAATGTCGAAAAAATTTATTCAAAAATTAGTTCACTGGAATGCGATATAGGCCAGCCTTTTAACAATTTATATTAAAAAATAAAAAGCCTTTAAATAAATAAAAATTCCAGATATCAAAACCTATATTTAATTGCAGAATTATCATTGATTAGATGACTGTAAAATCTAAATGCAAGATTGAAAATAAATATTTATTTGTTACAGTATTGCTGCGCAGAATATTATAGAGAAAATGATATAAAAAATTCATAACGCTGATTGCACATTTCTAATCTACTATTCAGATCAATCAGCCATTTTTGTCTACCTTTTGTAAACTTTATTTTATTCAGTCTTTCAATGATTTCAACCACGCTTGTGTTTCCTATACAAAACACATATTTTTTCAATTTTTTTCCTTTATCTCTTCGAATGAAAGAGAACTTTCCCTTATACAATATATTTTTGTAAAAAAAAACCGAGGGTCTATTGAAAGAATCAATTTATTCGACTATACGATTCTAATTCACCAACATACTCTACTGTTACGTAGTAAAAATAGCGTGAAGGACCATTCTTCCATAGCAAAAACAAAAATGGTTTAATAGCCACATCGTGTAAATATTGGATAATGTAAAAATACATACTAGCGGATGGGGGCTGCACCTACTCTACAAATGAATATGACCACACATTCTCGATGATGCCATGCGTGTTTTTCCTGCAAGTAATCTGCACATGAAGGCAATTCCATTGCAGTCATCCAATTACATTAATACGATTGTCATTCGTTCATTTCTTATTTATTTTACCATAAAATAAAAATTAACTCTTGAGGAGAACTAGTTTTTTTCTTGAAAAATTTTACAATCTTTACCTGCTTTCCTTCTTCGTATATTATGCAATACTTCACGGTTCTCTTACTAACTTTTTCGCGAATAAACTTTTGGCCTGCAGTTATGAAAAATGAATGCAAATACGAGCTGCGAATATACAAAATAGGTACGTGGATAAAGACTAAACGAATATAGAACTCCTATTATTTTTTTATCTTTCTTGACCTCACGATAGTTTGCCATTTAAATTTACAAATAATACATTTTCTTTAATCCCAGCTCTATTCACTTCCAAGTATATACTATAATAACAATTAAAATCTTCCTTAAGTCCGTTTTCGAACGCCCATTCAACAAAGTGAATGTAAACCAAATTCTCACATTGTGATCACGAAAAACCTGAAAAAGGTATTACGTCCAAGGAAAAACTTCATTTACTTTTGTTGACGTACGATAAATAGTGAATGAAAAACGCGAGAGCATCATGCTATCTTAACAACAAACTGTACTTTTCTATCTATTTATACCCTTCTTTCAATATAGATTGTAAAATAACAATTATAACTTTATCCATCAACAAATAGTCTGTTTCATTATTAATAAAAAATAAAATTTTTTACTTGCTAAAACGCAGATAAAACTTTTCGCAGTTGCCTAAAATTTTTATTTCAAGAAAGCGAAAGAGAAAGAAAATGAGAAATTCTCTTAAAATTTTAAGCAGACTTGTCAACTTCGTGATAAAAAAAATCATAATATATTGCTAGATTAGAATGCATTAGCATGTATATTCCCTTAAGATAAAAGTTGTACCATTATTTTAATTACCGGTAGACACAAACTCGGCTAGTGAACCAACCAGCAGCAAAAAGACAAGCAAAATCTTCTCTTCCTTTCGTTATTCTGGCCACGGTATATGAAATTTCACGCTTAATAAGCAATTTTTCTTGGAGAGACGATGATAAAGTACTGTAGGACTTACTTGATAAATACTGTAGGACTTAATCCTGACACAGCACTGAATATGTATATTCTTCCTTTCATCCCTATCTTTTCAAAGAAAGTCGACGAGCTTATCCCATATGAAAAGGAAAAGAAAGTTAATTAAAATTTCTTTTATACTGCAAGAGTTGATATCTATAGGATTGCATATTTCTCTCTCATTAAGACTCATTGAGACTCTTCATTTTAATCTAACTATCTAACAGATACAATTTTTTAATATTGAAAGACCTTTTGACAAAAAATTTCAAAGAGTATTTTTTTAACTGCGGTTATAAATCAGCCGATAAAAATCGCGATTTATTCTTTTTACCTCTTGGAGAAATACTGCCAATCTACATAATGCAAGGGCAAAGGCCCACTTAATCAGTGAATTACGATCATTTGTCATGATCCACCTAAGCGCATGCATCAATTCTCGAAGTGTCGCGACCACTCGCTCGTACCTATATTTAGGATTCTGTCAAATCGATTTCTCTTTCTTACAGCGGTTAACATATTTTCGCCATGTAGAATGCAGATTCGCTATTTTCGCAAATATGTAATCTTTTTCGTCATCACCGGATCAGAACGACATTTAAACTTTAGCATTTATATAAGTTTTGTATATCGTTACACCTTTGCAATCTTCATCGTTATAGATAATGTTGTTTTGCATGTACATTGCATATAACATGCTATCCAGCCGATACAATCAGTGATTAAATATAGACGGAAATAAAGTTGAACGTGTGTGTCGAGGGAATTTTTCAACGCGAGCGAAACGCGTCGTTTCATAAAACGTTAATTTCAAAGCGCCATCAAAAGACACGCAGGTCGCAACGGTACTGAAACTCATTACATGGCAATTGGAGATACGCTAGTGCAACAGATAAAATGACGTTTATGAAGAATTCCGGGAAGACGCTGGTCTGACACGAAACGGCTGTATTGTGTCGCGCATTCTAAGCTTTTGCGCAAGCACAGATTACTTCGCAAATAAAACTCGTAACTTACTGCGGATACAAAAGGTACAATGAAGTTCTCAATCTTCTGATCTACCGAGTCGGCGCGAATATGAAAGTAACATTTCAATACCTGATCAGTAGAAAGGAATGGCGTGTAAAAGAATAGTAATAAAAACAGATACCTATAAACTAAAATCTAAAAAAAAAAGTTTTTGCAGTTTTGAATATTATAATTCGAATTTACAATCAAAACTAACTTTATACATAAAATAATAACTATAATAATTGAGAACAATAATTATTATAATAATCACATTGTGTATGTATAAAACGTGTTTTCTACTACACGTTGACATTACCCGAAAATGAAGAGACCACGATTTTTCTTCATTTTCATGCATGTGAGTCAACACTACCCAACTATGCGAGACATGTTATACACAGCATTACTTTCGACTGCGTAGGAAGCAAGAAACGACCTTGTTGTGAAAGAAGCACGACATACCAAGCGCACAAGACATATTCCCCGTTTATAAGCGGCGCGCAACAGCAATAAAGTTCCACATTAATAAACGGCAGTGGATGTCAAGTAAATTATTCTCTCTCCGACACCTCCGCCAACTTTTGAAAGAATGTGCATGAGTTTCATATGCCACATAAATGTAGTTAAAAGGGATTTTATCTTCATCGCGTGATGAGGATACTTATATATATCTATAGAGTAAGAAAAATAAAAATTTTACATTCAACCGTGGCACGAGACATTTATAATTTTCAACTGTTCCAATTTAATGCATTATTGCACTCTAAGTATTTTATAAAATTTTATAAAATACCTGGAATTTTATTAAATGCCTGCTTTGCCCTCTTTTTTTATTTAACATGAAAGCAAATAACGAAATATAAAATCGATATCGTTTTCCAAACTGTTAACATAAATTATAACACCATTTATTTATCGAAGTCAAAAGCGTCCGCTATATTAATTATAGTTATCAATACTTATCCATCATATTTAACTACAAATAATTGAATAAAATTATTCGCATAAATAAAGCATCGATTCAACACATGCATATTATTCACCGTGTTTGCCATAAATTCATAATTTTTATAATTTTTTATAAATATCACATAAATTATAAATTAATATAAATTGTAGATCGCGTAAATTAATACACGCCTATACGCAAACAGCGAAAAAATAATATCTAAAATCACCGAGAACGATATATTTGATTTGATGAAAAGCAATAAAATTTAAACAAATAACCCAAGGGACGGACGAAGGTTCGATAACGACTGTCTGGCGAGGGCAATGACTTTTCGTACATTCGCGATTCATTCATATCTGTCACAACCGGTGGTTGCCTGTCAAACTTTGCATGACGGCGAATGATTTTAACGAGCTATATACAATTCGTCGTGCTGAAACGTCCAATTTGCGATCGTCGACATCTATTTGACGCACTTTTTGATCGATCCTGCGCTACTTTTTTTAATAATTCTCGAAGGGCTCGAGTAACCCTGCTCGTTACTAAATCAACGTAACAAAGGCGCCCTGCTTTCTTTTTCGCAGGATTAAAACACCACCGTGCCGGTCAGCAGAACAATACAAATCATTCTCTTTCCATCGCAGTATTTCTCAAAATCTTCTGCTGTCTCTCTTATGCGATTAACACATAAATACATCTTTAAAGTAGAACAGAAGGATTAAATAAAACTTTTTCTTGCAAGTTCTACTATTGTTAGAGATATATGTATAGTCATCATACCTAGAAAGAGAAGTTTGAATTTTCCTTTCTTACAGAAAAATAAGTACTTTATTACAGTTACTATAGCTAGCAAATATAATATTTTATTATACTTATTATAGAGTTAGGCGTCATGATTGATACGCAACAGTAGCACTCGCAACTTTCTTTTTTTAATCTTGAAAATTATCTCATTTTTACGCGTATGAATTTTTACTTCAATATAAATGACAAATTGTCTTTTAAACAGATTTAAAAACATACACTTAAAGAAACGTATCTATCTTTTTTTTAAGTAAGTATTAAAAATAGAATGTCGATCTTATATAAACTTCTGCTCTTTCAACGTACAGAAGTACTTCAAAATATGCTCTTTAAAGCCATAGGTATATACTACATCGTTCGTCAACTGCACCCTAATTTGTCGACTAGTGCCTTGGCGAAGCCTCACCCTGTTCCCGATAAAAATAACTTTTTATTGCGAAGGGAGAATAGTCGAGACTAACTTCTCCATGTTCTTAAATATCTTATGAGCATAAATATTAAAATATGTGCATCTTTAGTGAATACTTATGAGTCCAATACATATGTCAATTAATAGTTATGATTCTAAACGGTATTAATGTGTGTGTATTTTCTTATTTTATAATTCTATACATCAGTTGCCTACTAATTTTTAGGGTCTTATAATTAACTTGAGCAAAATTAAGAAGAACTAGTGAAATACGTAACAATCATATTATGTCTAATTGTTAATTAAACTATTTGTTGTATTGTTTAAAATTTCTATATATTATAATTTTACATAAACGTATGTGAATTCTATGTAATGCAAAAATATGCAAATTCTTAAACAAAGTGTTACATTTGTTTGGCTCGTCTCCTCCAATATTACATTTAAAATTATGTTTCTCGTTTTTGTGTAAGAACTGACCTAACTTCAAGCTGCCATATCGCGTTGTCAGTGTTGTCACACGTCAAGACTTAATCCAGCCAGAATGTCGGCTACAAAGCAAGGATTTTATTTATAAATCCGTGTACATGTATGTGTCTTGTCGCGGTTCATAGCCGCGAGATGAATGTAATATAATTTATAAGTACTGCAGAATATACATGTAGATCTGAAGCGATACGGCACGGAATATGTGTGTTTATATGTTATATCTTGTTATGCACGCGATGCTACTATAATGGTGATACGCAATACAAACATTACTCAGTAGCATTTGGTAGCATTGTTACATATGGGGATTTAGCTGTATGCAATGTAATTTGGGAAGGGACCGTACGTCTTGCGTTTGGAATGAGGGCCTGACAATGGGAAGTAATGAGAGTAACTATTAATCCTTCGGAATCGAGACAAATCCCCAATGGTATTCTGATCGCGCGCTTGGGTTTGGAACTGAATCCACTTAGCTTATGTGTCTATCACATTCATTAATTGACGTAAACGAGATAGCTATTACTTTCATGCGTAATTATACGCAGTATTCAATTTTTCCCATACAAATTCATGCTTACATGCTTTGCATAACGAAATTATTTCGAATTCAATTTTTTAAATGTCATATTTTATCGTAATTGTTTAATATTTGAAATATTCTATCAAGCGCTAAATTAAAGCTTCAAGTAAAATGCAATATTAATTAAAAAATAAAATATAAATAACAACAAGACTGTTTAAAATTTAACTCATAAAAAAATACTGGTTTTTATCACTTATAAATTATTTTCAATATTATATTATACTATCTAATGCGTTAATTAAATATTGCAATCACAGTATTTTGGAAGCTAAGTATCTCTAAATTTCAGGATTTCAAAACAACAAAATAATGTAAATGCTTTACACTTTTGACCAATAGATTAATCAAACTTTCGTATTAACTCCAACCTCCATTTACCAGCTTGAATCTCAGATGTTGAGATGCTTCATCTAATCGTCAATTGAGAAAAGCGCATTCACCGTGATCGCGGAAAAAAAAAAACAAGAAATATCGTTTAACTTTAAAGTACACTTTCAAGATTGCTCCCAGGAAAATTGTTTTTGACAACTTCCGCAATATTCAATTAAACCGCAATGAAGTATCCCCGTAAAAGCGACAGCGCTGTCTTGAATTTCCGGAGTTATTAGCTTGCGGACAACCGTACTTCCGTTTTGCAGAGACATTTTCATTAACAACGTACATTAAAGGCATTTCCAGTCTTTTCGCGAATACTGGCAATGTGCTTAGATGCTGAAAATGTACTTACCGTATGGAAAAACAACAAATATACTGGTGTTGTTCGTAACAGTATACATTATAAGGTATAAATTTTAAATAACCAAATCTTATTTTCTGTTCAACGTTAACAAAGAAATAAAAGAGAAAACAAGCAGAGTTAAATAATGTTCAGAGATCGGTATCCAGTCTCATCTTGCGTCAAGAGAAAAAAGCGCTACAAAAAATTGATGTAATAAAAAAGTAATTCTAGCTATTATGCATTATTATAGAAAACTAATATTTACGTACGTTTTTTCTCTTGTGACTGATACATACGCATATAATAAAGATATAGATATTTCCAATCGCAAAACGTAATATTTCACAAAAGTGTGAAACCAACCGCGTAAATAATACCTGGCCATAAATAAAAAGTATATTCAATTCAAAAGTAATATTTTATATTGATGGTTTTTTTAACAATCGGGCAATAAATGTCGGTATTGCCGGACTGCGTGCAAGCACTGCACCTTTTTTTGCTTCGTTTTTATTATATATAAAACCAATTTCAACCACCTGCATTTTATACCATGTGTGAATTTTAATAAAAAATTTTTTCCAGTGTGTTTATTTTCGTAGCCAAGCGCAAATTATGCAAGATTCTTCCTTCATTTCGGTATTGCTTTAATTCGCAGCTCAATGCTGTAAGTTGGTTTAAACAGAAAATAGCGTGAAGATTCATCTGAACGAATCTGGAAACTCGAGCAGCTGCTATTTACATGTTTTGTAATTCTGAATCGATGACCCACGGAGCGATAATGTAATTATTTGATATAATGAAATAATCCAATCTCTATCTCGGGACATCGACTCGACGAGGATCGTTGTTCTTTGCGAAACAGAGTACTGTTGTTTGCGTTAAATAAGTAACACGATCGCAAATTCTACTCGCGTAATCGTTCTCTGGCATATATACTACAATATAATAACACATTTACGGCATAAAAGAAAGCTTTAAAATAATACGACATTATACAATAGCCCCTGTTAAACATGACAAGATTACGAAACGGCTATAATTTCACCAGCACTGTTTATTGGAACACATTGAGTGCTGTTATTCACTTTACCGTGCTCCGTGGAAAACAATTGTCAAGAGCTAGTCTCCTCGATATTACTGCCGTCAATCGATCGAGAAGTAGGAAAACAACGGGAAAAGAAAAAGAAACTGACATTGGTCATCTGTGGAATGGTGACAAGTAGGTTTGCGGATACTAAAACACTGCTGGTGAAAGTTAGACACGTAATAATGTAAAAACCATCTCGAGAATAATTCATACCTCATCTTTCTCGAATTCCACCGAAATATTGTCCAGATCACAATTACAGATAGTCCCCAAGGATCGTCCTAAAAAATAAAAAAGTCTACTAAGTATTCCACACATGTGTTTGCAGAAGATAAAAAGAACCAACATTTCTCATTTTCCACAGATTCACAAAGATATGTAGCTAAACGACAAGAAGCTAGCAATCGTAATATACGTAAATGTTCAATTATATAATTTATTTTCATTTATAATTATTGTATGATAATTATTGCACGTTATAAGTTTCCATTTTCTTGTGCATATATTTGTTTATAATTATTACACTGAAAAACCAGTATGGTTGGCACAACCCATAAAATAGTAAAATTTGGGGCAACCATATTTTGTGGTTGTCACACCCACAAGTATGTACTCGTATACTGTATCAAACGCATATAGTTGCCTCCACTACTTCTCCGGGAGTTTGATACAGTAAACATACTTGTGGATGTGACAACCACAAAATATGGTTGCCCCAAATGTTACTATTTTATGGGTTGTGCCAACCATACTGGTTTTTCAATGTATATTATTACAATTTATTTATTGGAATACGCTTGAAAGGCTTGACTATAATCATATAGACATTCTGAATAAAGATTACAATGACATGTTGATAATTTTTCTTAGCGACACAATTGTATAATTAAACATTATATAGAAAAATGTTTTTTCATATTGTACTTTCTCGTGTTATTTTTTCACGTACATAGAATTGATATTGTTCTTGGGACGGCCCATATACATATATATCACTTACGACAGGAAATTTAATATAGAAAAAGATAAGTTTTGAATCCCCGTATTTTTTCTCGAGGACGACCTGATCGAAAAGTTAAAAGTGGATATCATTCGTGTCACGTCAGATAAATAAGAAAGGTCTGAACGAAATGTATCGGAAACGATTGGTGTACGGGCAACGATTTCCATTCCATGTCGAAGTTGTTTTCTCGTGACAAATAACTGTTAACACGCTGCGACTATTCTTTATCACAATTGAGATGTCAAAATCCCGTCAGCGAATTTCAGATGTCGTATCGACCAACAGAAAGTCATCGAATATACATTCGTCGAGATGATTAAACATTTATGCATGAACTTTGTCTGATCTTTCCATATCAAGGATGGTTTATGTAAGTAGACTATTTTGAATGGAAAGTATATTTCGTATGAAATCATATATTTCAGAGCAAGATATCTCCTGCAAATTTCGTAGGATACGAAGTTACAATAAAATATTGAAAATATAATAATATACTTTATAAAATACTTTTGGGAAGAATATAAGAGAGACAGAAAATAAAGGAGAGACAGAGACAGAGAGAGATACAATTATCTAATAGAAGCTCTTATACTTTCCTAACTCAAAAATTAGATTAATTTTAAATTTTATTTACAACAAAGTTACTTTTTAGAAAAGTATCATCTCTTATAATATAATAATTCAATATTATTACGCTGTACGTAGCAATTTGTTTATGCGCTATACAATATCATTCAATTGTATCATCTTACAATTAGACTTAAAAAATATAACTCCAACCAGAAAAATACATTTTAAGCCTTTGGCTCTCACATTTTTCTCAAATGTATTTCACAGAGTACTTACCTATATTGTATCTCCAACATTTTTTACCTTAATCTAAAGTTACGTAGAATTTCCTCTCCAGTTATATTTTACAATTTAAAATATATGCTTATCAATTTCATGTTGTTTTGTTACAATATGTGTTGATAATTAACATTGCGTTCAATTTAGTACAATTGAGAATAGTTAATGATTTATTTTAGATATATAATGATAATGTACGCAAGAGCCGATGCGTAACGCTAATATTGACACAAACGGAATTCACATACCGTAAAATAACGATTTCCCTTGGGCATTTAAACCCATTTAAATAATTATTATTGCGCAGTGGATACTCCGTTAAATGTCCCATTTGCAGGCAAAGTTATATTTCAGATTTAAGACTGACTGTCTCACATGTGGTTCTAAATGCTTTCTTCGTGAATCAAACAATGTAACATTATGAGACGTGCAATGATATAACGTCCAAAAGCTTTAACTCCAAAACGTTTTTTCGAACCGATAAAAAATCTGCGATTGAAAATAAAATACAGAATCATACAAATCTGTATGGAAGCTTTTAATGCGATATTATTAGGAAAAGGCACGCTCTCGCTCGCCCTAACGTAAAACACGCTCTCCGCGCTCAACTCAGTGTAATGGCTTTCCAGTGTTAGGTATATAATATGCATGAGGCCGCAGAAAACTTCAAAAAGAAACAGAAATGAAGTAACAAGGTCAAAAAAGGCGAAAAAGCAGCCAAAAAGGGAAAAAAGGAATCAGTTATTCAACCTCTTCAAAATCAATGAGTTTATATCCAGATACTGAAAACATAAAATAGTAACCTCTACGGGAAATAAGGATTCGATATCCTTTCTATGTTAAAAGAATTTTTTTTTTTTTAAGTTATTTTAGTATAAAAGAATTTTTAATGACTTACTGTCTAAATAAAAAGAAACATTTTGCCACAAAATGTTTGTAAAATGAATCGAGAATCATATCTCAAAGACAATGTAAAATTCTAGTGTCCATTTGCACAATTCTCAATATTAAATAATAATAAAATATATTAAAATTATAATAGATTTTCGATAAAAAGAGTAAGAATAGGGGTAAAACTTTATATAACTGACAAAATCATTGATTTCTTTTCTTCGCCTTGTTTCATAACTTACTTCAACGAGCCCTCCTTATTTAAACGAGCAATTTTGCGCTGGTCACTGTAACCCCCTATCCACTTTAGCCCCTATCGCCCTTTAGAGATTACTATGGAAACGCGATCTAAGGCACTATTCCATCGTGTCTATGTATAACGGGGAAAATTGAATTCATTGAAATTATACCAGTTTCTGCCCGAACCGACTTTGATGAAACGACGAGTTTCGAACGGAAATACGAAGCGCACGTTTTCAATCGAACACGAATTGCTACGCGTTGTTATCTGCGCTCATTGTAAGCCTCACATGCTCGGAGAAGCGACATGCGAATATCTTTGGAGGTTTCTGAGAGACGAAAAGCTCAGCACGGCACGTATTAACGACAGAAATTAACGCCAGGATGCTGTTACAAATTGTTTCACATATGCAAAATGATTCTCGCTGTCACATGCGTTAGGAGATATTGCGCAATGCCTGCACTTTGCAACGGAGAATAATAAGGAGGAAGATTCATCACTGCGCTCCATTAAATACGACCGCAATTCAACGTTACTATAACGCAAGAAAATATATTTCTAGAAATTTTTATAATAAGAGATTATAAAATATTATTTATTTTTTCTCTCTTCTCTTAAATGTCGAAAATCTCTGAAGAAATGGATAAAAACAATTATTTATATTTTTACAAGAATAGTAATAAATAAACTTGTTTTTAACTCCATTATTCTGAAGATATTACGTATATTTAAGAGAATATATTTAAAAGAATGGCAACTATCCACATTTCTATGCTTTTTCACGATTATTCTCCATTTAGAATGTTTAATGTTAAATGCGAACATTTAATCTTATATTTTATATATCTAATATGAGAATTGCGTTTGCGTATTAATGTGAGATACATATCAGAGAATTAAACATTTAGTACCAAATCTGTGATGACAATACAGAACTGAGTGTATTTATGAGACATTCCCCTATCTACAACCGCAGTATTTTCGTACATCATCACCATGTGTTTAGAGCGCCCCAATTTTCAAGCAAATTACTCGATTAATTAACTAAACATACCAATCAATTGAGCACTTCCACTGAACCGATTGCTCTGATTTGCTAACGCAAATCCACATTTGTAGGTGCTAATTACGTTCGCTATTCAAAAGACACCGAAGCGCGTACGCGTGGAACGTTGATTCCATTCGCGAAAGTGCCGTTCTATTAACACGAGACAAACGACGAATGCAGTTGCGAGAAAAAACAATCCTCACTGATGCGGAGATTGCATTGCTATGTCAAAGCCGAGTCGGGAATCACTCCCATATCGTTGCAACCAGAAGCTGATACCGATGGCGATGGCTGATACCGAAGCACGCCGATGACAGGGGACAAACTGGAGTAAAGAGCAAGGCACTTTAGCGATGGACGCGCTTTAACGAGGGTGTCGAGGATCGCAAGCGGGAGGACCGATAAAATAGAACTAGGAAGAGTAGCAACTAGGAAGAATAAAGATGAAGCGTTCCACTCTGATGCGAGACGACCAGGAACCAGGGTTTTTCTTCCGCCCAGTAACGCATGCCGACATTTTAATGGTTCCTATTGTTAACCTAGATTCCTCCCTCTACCACCCGCACGAGATTTAGACTGTTTACTTTATTCGCAGAATCGTATAACGCCACAATTCGATTGTATACAAGTACCTATCGCAGCTCTACGTTGTGATTTGATAAGATTAAATCTTCCAAAGTGTAACGATGCTTCCAATGTTTTCTAAGTAGGGAAAGATACCATTAAAAATAAAGACAGCGAGAAAGAAAATTACATAAGGGGAAAATGAAAATAAGATTATTTGCATAGTTTCTTCACAACACTGTTCGCAATAAATACAATTTACGCAATATATTACACAATTTTTAAATAAGAAATATATAAGAATGTATGGAATTATGTGTATAAATGAGTTATAAATAACGAATAATCTAGTTTACATTTTCTTGTATAGGTTTATTTCAAGAAGAGATTTAAATTAAGATTAAATCTTCATTTGTCTTACAGACAAATCTATGCCGCATCCAAGATTTCTCGATCATTTTTAACGAGACTCGAACTATATTCGCGCTTTCATCGCGAATATGCAAAGAACTGCTTTGATAGACGAGAAAGGACAGTACGGAGGAGGAGAGAGAGACAGAAACAAACAGAATGAAAGGGAGGAAGACATAGGAAGGGGAAATGGACGCAGGCGCAAAAGCTACCCTAGTGTACGAGGCGTCGCGACGCCTTTTCGCTTCATTCGGCGTCCGGACGTCAACTTACCATATATGTGGAACCGCGCGACGCTCCTCGCACTTCTACCTAAGCGTAAAACAGCTGTGTTATTCGCGATAGTATCGCTAGCAAAGCGAATAAAATCGCGAAACGATCGGTGCGAGTGTGATAAATATCACGAAGAATTAAGATAAACTGTATAATATAAAGAGCGAAAAGCGCGATATCGTAAAACGAGCGATCTCAAATTAGCGCTCGAAGTAATTTTAGCTGGCGGCATTTCCGCGATCAAAAGCTCGCCTAGTGATCGGTTAAGTGGGAGCGGTAATTCGATCCGCAAGCGGCGATGGAAGTGGAAAATTGAAAGCGGAATGTTTGTGCATCTCTTCGTCCGGATTCACGATAATGCTCGTTTCGTGCTCGAACGGTTATTACGCTGTGCGTAGAAAAGTGTCCCTATGGCACTCGAGGATCATTCGCGCTACACCAGGGTGCGGCAGCCACGATTAATAACTGAAACGTCCTTCTCACACGTGTCACCGGCCGTACGTGTCACATGACGCTGTGATCCTGCACGCGACACAAAAACTCGATTTACTCGAAAAGTCGCGATTCCTCGAATCATCGTGGAAAACTGGACTCCGCGTGGATGGCGCAACTGATTTTAGAAAAATTAATTAATCGTAATCCTGTCTACCAATTAATAATGCTACTTGATATTAACGTCAGATATTTGAATAATCTAAATATCTGATAAGAAATATGTTATCTTTATTGTTATAGAAGAAAGAAACATAATCTTGATATTTGTCATATAAAAGCTTAATATTGTTAGTGCGCGGAATCGATTTGTACCTTTTAAGCGTTAAAACATAAACTCCAAAATAAAATATAAAAGTTGAGGTCAACTGACTGCAATCATACTGGACACTCCGCTTGAAAACGTCAAATTGTTACACGATAACAATAATAATAACGAAAGTTTTATTACTATTACAATTCAACGTTTCTCTCTCATAGTGTTCCCTCTGACAGCGTAAAAGTTTGACCATAAACGCTATCGACTATGATCAATCGAGTAAAATCGAAGGAGAGGCTCTTTAATCGCGTAGTAACTTTATCCTTCCTCTTCATCTCTGCGCGTGTACGAGAACGTATCGTCTTAAAGTTATCGCGCGATTTCCAGTTCGAAGAATGTAGAAAAATTATCACATTCTCTCGATGCCGAACCAGTGAACAGTGACTCTCTTGCCTTCTCATCGAACTTAGTCAACCGAAATTTTAAAGTGAATCAAAAATGTGATATACCTCAGTAGGCGACGGATTGATTCGATTATCCCGATCACATCTCCCCGACTCCCCGAAGTGACATCGAAATGACGAAAACGTTTTCCCGTTTGCTGTGAAACATGCCAATACCGGTTTATAAATTTTTCCTAATGTTAAGAATCGGTAATAATTAGCACTGCTAAATAGAGAACAATTTTTGTCAAATAAAACTGTAACCTGTGTGTGATAATTGTCTTCGTTAATATGACAGTGATAACTTCTAATTAACATATTTATACCTAACTGTAATCTTAATTCGACTGTCAGTATTGAAATACGTGTAAATTGTCATCATATTGACAGCAACGTGATATAATTATTAATGTAATTTCATGTGATAGAGATTACGATAAAATTTTGTTATCGGAAACTTTAATTCCGATTAACTCCGATTCACGTTACTTTATTTGTGTAACGCGTGCTTCATAAAAAAAAAAACCAGTAAAAAAACTATTGTCATAGATGGTAATGATTCAGCCGAGAAAAATCGAAACTCGAAAGCGCGTGAAAAAAGAAGAGTTCATTGATCTTTCGTATCCCATAGTGGAAGTGCACTTTGCTCGTTCGCAGGACCACCTCATTTCGCGAAGATGAATGTCAGTCTGAACTTCACGCCGGAACCCACGGGATATATGTGCGGCAAGAGCTTGGAATCCTTCCACGATTGGTATACTCAGGTGCACGGTTGGGCTAGTCTGTTGGTATGCATATTCGGCTCAATCGCCAATGTGCTCAATATCGCCGTGCTGACGCGTCGCGAGATGCAATCGCCCACTAACATGATTCTCACCGGTCTCGCCGTGGCTGATCTCCTTGTGATGATTGAGTACATTCCTTACGCGATCCATATGTACCTCTATCAACGATCCCGCAGAGATACCTTCACTTACGGTTGGAGCATCTTCGTGCTGTTCCACTCGAACTTCACTCAGGTGTGTCACACGACCTCGATCTGCCTGACGGTGACCCTGGCGGTCTGGAGATACATCGCGGTGGCACATCCACAGAGAAATCGCGAGTGGTGCAGCAACAAACGCACCTTTCTGATGATTGCCTTCGCTTATGTGTCCTGCCCGATACTTTGCATACCGCTTTACATCAACACCGAAGTGAGGCCGCAAGTGGAATTGTTAGACAAAAATGGGATGAGCGTGAATATAACGAAACTCGAGCAGACGGCCAACAGCACGGTCGCGTCTCTCAAAGGCGTGACTAACACCACGCTATATTTCGTGAAACTCACCGAGTCCCCGATGAGCAATGTTCTCAAGGACATCAACGTCTGGATCTACAGTGTGGTGATCAAGCTAATACCGTGCGTGGCGCTGACGGGATTGAGTATCAAGCTGGTTAAGGTGTTACTGGAGGCAAAACGGAGGCGGAAGAAACTCACTACAAAGAACACCGCGATCAAGATGGGCAATGGCAAGGAGAACGCCTGCGAGAAACCCAAGAAGAGAAGAAAGGGCCACGATAAAGAGAGACAGACTGACAGGACTACGATGATGTTGTTGGCGGTGCTCCTGTTATTCCTCGTCACGGAAATGCCGCAGGGCATTTTAGGATTGCTTAGCGTTATATTGGGCCCGAGTTTCTTCAACACGTGCTACGTAATGTTGGGTGAGTCCAGAATGTATCAACATTGACCAGAAATAAATATTTAATATTATATTATTATTTCGAATTATTTAATATATAATATTATTATTTCGAAAAATAGTTAGGATGTAATCTAAAATCTTTCTAAATTTTATTTCTAATTTTATTCTGTTATGTGCAATCGAGTGCTTGCATTCAACGGTTAAATTTTTGTTCAATACTTAAAAAGCGTACCTCTTCATTTACATAATCAATTTTATGATTCAAATGCTCGAAAAGAACAAAAGCAGCGGCTTTGTGCACTGTAATATATAAGGACATGTTACATTTGTTATATATTCGTAATTGTACCTATCGCGAGGGCTGAGATTTAATTAATAAATTCTATTGTAATTTTACAGATTAATATTTGATCACTACTATTGTGACAATGACGAATGTGCAAGAATTAAATTCTGTCTGTATAATAACGATGATACTAGTTATTATTCATTTTATATGTGTCATGTATGTTGTAGATGTAGATAAAGCTTCATTTCCATTATTCTCAATTTCAACAAAAGTTTTATATGGTTTAGCAATAAAAAGGATGAAAATTATTTTAGTACGACTAAATAATAAATAATATTTTTGTGCTATCAATCACATTAATACATTACATAACTTTTTTATATTGCTTTACAGTATTATTTCCACGTAAAAGCTTTAATGATTGCTAATGTAATTCACGCTCGCAGGATCGTTAACTGTTATTATTCACCACATTATGTATCTCTATTAAAAGTATGTCATAAAAAAGATGTATTGAATTTGATAAAAATTGATATTAAATCGTAAGCTAGAGGTAAAATTACTATGGCAGACATTCGAGCTGATGAAAATTGAGTCCGCATGCGATTCAAGAACAAAAAGGCGATTTAAATTCAAGCCATGAGACTCGTACGAATCTCGAGTATTTGCTGTGAATTTCATGAATTTGTCTATAAGACGTCTTGTTTGTGGGAGAATCGTAAATAGAAAAACACGCTATCGCACTCGACATTTACGATAAAGCATATAAAACTTTTCTATCGTAAAAGTTCTTCCGGAGTAAAAGGGCGTCATAGCGTGAAATATGACAGTCCGATAGTTTGTATAAAGAAGTTTTAATAAGTGCGAGCTCTGTTAGAAAAGTAACTGTTAAGGCAATATTTCACACGCAGAACGATAAATCATCAATGTTCTTCCCTTAATTGGTGTAATATTTAAAAATTGTATGACATTTAAAAATAATATTTAAAAAATTGCCAAGATAATATGTATAACGAGTCCAAGATTTATTATTAAGATTTTATATTTCCTGCAGCAAGTTAACGCAATATTAAGTTTTATTTTATTGAAATTGTATTATTGGAATTGTTTATGAACTCTAATAATAAGAAATATCTCAGAAAAACGATTTTCTATATAAAAAAGAGAAAAGTGCTGTCTAAATTATATATAACGGTCATTCTGGCGAAAGATCATACGGTTAATAATTGATGTGCTCGATATTACGATGTCTCATGCGTGAAATATGAAATTGAAGCAACAGTGTTACGCAGATCAAATTATGCATTTCACGAACATTAAATATGTTTACTTTACGTCACCGGCATTTTCATCGTCGTCACGTTTAATCCGCATTTTACATCATCATATATTATACGTCGCTCTGAAATTGTTACGAGAGTGTTGTGAGTTGTTGAAAGCATAGCAAATACTTTTAAAAGCAGTATATTAATATATTATATCAATTACAACTTATTATCAAAATCTGTACTTTTATGGTATTTTATAACGACGCGATATTTCATCATACATCATATTATATCATTTCAATATAAAATTGGCTTACAATAATGTGTTTGAAATTATCGTTACTAGATTACAAGTGTGTAATCGCGCTTTAGATTTACCACGCTAGAAATTATTGGAATAATCATCTCTTATTTTATATAAAAAGATAATAAATGCAAAAATGCTAATGTATTAATGTTGATTACGTTGCCTTTCACAGCAAAATCACGACAAAATACAAAAAAAAATCAATATTTCCCTCTTTTATCATGTACATAATCATATCGTAAAATTATACCGAAAGCAGGAAGAGTGATGCGCAGGATGCTGTGTGTGACAAATCTTCTCCGCTATAGGATCCAAATGCGACATAATGTCTTTTTGCCCCGTCGGAATATTGGATAGGAAAAAGGACCAAATACTCGCTGCTGGATCTCGAAACTTCGTAAATGTTTTATATTATATGAAATTCTGTACGTTTGAACCTCTTAAAGTTCGGATTTATTACTGATATATTATCGTAACATCAAATCAACCCGTCAATTATTTTAAGAAGTGAGAGAAAAACATTTTTTTCATATCCCAAGGGAAACTACAGTATCTGAGGGTAACTCATTTTCTCATCTCATTGCGTTAGTCTCTTTTAACTTTGCGATCCAATTATCGAGAGCGAATACTTTTGTAAGATAATTTGAATATTTTCGTAAAATAAGTTACAAAGTATATAATATATATAAGAGTATGATACTTTCATTATGATTTAAAGCCTTGCGGGATTCATGAATATCTTGAGAATCGCAAACTTTCCCCTATTTCCCCATGTTAGTAAAAAATAAATTGGGAATCTGCGGTAGAACGCAAATCACATTAGACGAGACGTCAGATAAAAATATGGATTTTCACTATCTCATTGTGAATCTTATTTATCGTAATTGTTTATATAAAAAATATTGTTCTTACACGATCGTATCATCCAAAATTACAAAGCACCCAAATAATTTCATTAACTTAATTGTTCATATCTTAAAAAGAACTAATCATACATTTTAAAATGTACAATGATCTAAATATAAATTAAGACTAGAATTTTAAGTTTTTAACTATCCAAAATTGCAAATATTTCAAGATACATACATATTTGAGATCAAAAATTGGAAAATGTATAATTTCGGATTTCAAAATATTTAAATATCAAAAAGAGTTTCGAACATATCTCACGATTGTGAATCCTGCGAATGACAGGCGATTTTAATGCATTTTCAGTTAGATTTACCAGTTTTTGATAGGCAACTAGTATAGTACAATCTCGTTTGCGTTCTATCTTCGATTGGCGTATTCTAATTAACACGTGTACTTTCATCGATATTGTAATCGTGCACAAATGTAATCTTGTATGGCAAAAGCAAAGGCCAACAAGCATCGTGTACCTATGTGCACGATACGTCGATACATGCACCACCGCTATTCACTCCTCGATTTAACCGCGGGGTTTCATGGAAAATACATATTTTTCTCTTTGTGCCGAAGATTACACGGATATTAGAGATATTAATAAGATGTCAGTAAAAGACTTTCAGATCTTTTTAAACGTTTTTTCTTCCGTAATTTGGTTTTATATCTTCACCAACGATTACCGACTTGTAATTGGTTATGAGTTAAATACTCATCTCGTTTAAAACCACTAAGGTTTTCTATGTTTCAGGAAAAAGGAAAAACCAAATAATTAAATTGACCTGTCTGCTTTTCTTTCATTATCTTTACATAAAGGATCGAAAGTTATATGTAACCATTTCCACATAAAACAATCAAATTAAACTTTTGTACCCGGAAGCGGTACGCAAGTAAGCTTACTGAAACTAATTGCACGGTGGTCTGCTCGAATGTGAGTTCACTATCTAGTGAGCGAAAATATATTCCATTTGCCAGTTCATTAGCAAATGGAATATATTTTCTTTCGTCGTGATACATACAGTATCAGATTCCTATACGTATTCGAATTTCAATTCGTATCAATATTAGATATGTAGAAAGTTGACATAAAAATTTCACATCACGTACTACTCAATTTATTCGAATTTCAAACGAGTAATTTTGATAAGACTTTTCTTGTAAAAGTGCCTCTGTATATCGATATCGGGTGCGTTTGGCGAGCAAAGAAAATTTGCGCTACATACGATTATTTGCATATATTATCTCACTGCTGAAAATTCTACAAGACTCAATATCACGATCTTATATAGAAATGAAAGAATTATTTTGATAAGACATCAAAATAAGATTTTATATAAATAAGCTATTTGCCGAGAAAATTGCTTTCACGAACGACAGAGAATGTGATATTAATGCAGAAAAAATGAGAATCTATATATAAAACAGTAATTTTCATTTGCTTCACTTGTTCAACATTTATAGCCGATAAGTATAGCGACAAGTAGAAAGCATAGAAATAAAAATTTCCTTTAGAGTTAACTTTTGACATTTATACATGGCGTCTGTAAAGTCACCTAATAAATTTCACTTGTGTGACATTATGACGTACGCGATAGTAACTTGTAACATAATTTCCGTTGTTACATTTATATAATATTTGCTACTGTTAACTTTCTCGTACTTATAACGACCGCGGGCCACATGTTACAGGGCGCGTGAAGCATATTACGACAGTCCGTATTGAATAATATTCCTATTAGCACGACATTAACAGACAGTTCGCGTTTCGCCATCTGATGACATGACGACAGAGCGCAAGTTCTTTAACTCCCCTGACTATACTTTGCGTCAACAAAGCGTGTAATTTTAAAACAACAAATGCTACTGCGCTCGCAACAACGAGTGGCTTTTCCAAGGATTCTGTTATGCTAAATGCTAAATAACGGCGGATAATATATCGTCTTTTTTTGTGCAACTTGTATTAAAATTACGAAAGTTTGATCAACGTAGATAATTAATAATGCAAGATTAAAAAGCGAGAAAGATATATATGCAAGATTTCTGCAAAAGAATAAACTTATAATTCAAATTTTTCCAGACCATCTGGTGTCTCCGATATCATCTAACAAAGACTCGCAAAAAACATGAGAATAACAATTTCTGCATATAGAACTTATAATTTGATTCTGTGATCCAGAGAGAGAATAAAATTTTAATTTAAATAAAATTTTAATTTAAAAATTTTGTACTTTTTACAATGTGAAGGATATCCGCCCTTTCTCCTTGGATCGACCAAAAAGTAAGCCATCTTATAAGAAGATTTAATAGAAATATGAAGATAATAAATTATCTCGTTATTATTTTGTTTATTTTCTATTTTTATTTTCTTAATGTTATTTTAATAAGATAGCAGATTACCAAATATAGTAGACGTAAATAGATGATGTCCTTTTGAATGGATCTGTGATATCGGTAATGAGCATACGAAAAGTGCATAATTTGACGCGGCGTGATACCATCAGCAGAAAAGTTAGACGCTAACGAGGAAGTTACTGATTCCGCAATAACTCCGAGTGACATAAACGCGACATCACGTCGCGCATTATCTCAGCACGCTACTGGAAATAACGAGTACGACGTAGCATGAAGGATGGACACGAAAGAGAGAGTACGGCTCATGAATAATAACGCTATTCCTTCTCCTATATTCGTCAATAATAAACGACTGACAAAATTACGAGCAAGTCATGTTGGCGGTTGGCTACAATGCGGTTGACGCAACCGCTTTCATGCTGCACGTATGACAATATAAATATATTCTCATAAATACTTCTATTCAGACGTCACGTATATTTAGAACCATCAATATAATAGGTGTGGGACAAATGAATTTGTTTCATGTGTAGTCTCTTTCTCTCTCTCTCCCTTTCTTCTGATATCTTGTTACATTACTAAATTACTTGATCTTTTGTCTTTTATTAGAAAAAAAAGAAGTAGTATAAAATAATTTATAGCAAAAATAATTATAATAAAAAATTAATTAGCCTAAAATAATTTATAATATCTATATAATAAGGTTATTACATATGAGATCAATTGAACATATTACTTTTCAGATATAAGCAACTTTATATTGTTAGTAATGTAACTTGTAACGATATTTTGAATGCAAATGTGGATAAATGAGCTTAAAAAGAAAACGCTATGTTTTGTTAACAATTACAAACTTAAGCAACATTAATCTGATTTATCAATTTTGCAAGATTGTACTGAATGTGATGATACGAACATGAACCGTCCATTCAGTTATCTCGAAACAATTTTGAGACAAATTCACTATTATGCAATTCACAATTTTAATTAATGAAGCTGTTCGTAGCAGAAGTTAATTAAGAGAACTTTGCTCAAGAAGATTCCGCGAATTCGTTCTTGTAGTTTTGCAGACGGTAAGCAGCGTAAGATTAATCAAAATGGTACGTTGTATAGGTAATGGTACATGTCTTGTTAAATTCTATACAAGATCTCGAAACTTTGTGGAAGACAAGTAAATAAAAGATTGATGTTACCGTTGTTGAGAAGGAACGACAGAACGTAAAAGGGCTTAACTTTGTTGTATGTATACGACGCGTTTTGTACGGGAATACTGACAATAAGTCACACCGTAATGTAATCACATAACGTCTAACGATAAATTCCATTACAGAAAATACGAGCAAAGCTAGTAAACTTTTTATCGCCAAACTTCTATTTTAAACTATTTCCATTTAATCTATTTAGATTTATTAATAAGTAACTATTTCCAGACTCTTTACGACAGCTGCCAACCGAAGGTTGCCAAAACTAAATTAGATTGCTTTTCAATGAAATGTGATTTTACCAACAAATAATCTTGATATCAGCTATCTAATAAGATAGTGCATCAAGTTTTGATACAATGATCAAATAGCTGATATATTGATGTGTTATTTTCATCCGAAAATGTAATTTTAAAGGACTTCCCATATGGCGTATTTATTTCATACATTTTTATTTATTTTTAAAATAAATAAACGTAATCGGATCACATGGAATGCTGCGCCAAATGGAGCCTATTGGCTTACACATAGGTATGGCTTACACATATGTTATCTCTGCACCAAAAGTTAAACTATATTACACACAAAAACGCTTTATAATGGAAAATGGTGCAAGTGTAGGTTTAATAACGTCACCATAATAAGGAAAAAATAAGGAAAATGAAATATGTTATAACGTGTAACATTTATAATATAATTACGCATGAATACATATAACGGCTATGTACATACAATACATCGCTGTTTCAACTAAATAGTTAACTAATCCTGCAGAAATTACGTTTAAAATTTAATTACTCCAAAATTATTAATAATTTTCTATTGCAAATATTATGCCTGTATATATGCATATAAAACAAATTTTTGACACAAAATTAAAAACAAATATTTTTAAGTAAAATTAAAAGCAAATACTTTTAAAAAAGTACCTAATAAAAGTTTGATGTCACTGTATCAAAAATTTAATACTCAAGACCTGTGTCGCTGAAAGCATATTGATTTTCAACAAATATCTGAATCGCTCGTGAAACCAAAATCGTAAAAACACAATCCTACTATCATGTAACATCTGTGCTTAAAAGTAGACATAAAACATATTTTTGAAATTTATTATTTGCACTTAAGGTGCTCTTAGGCGATAAAAGCGTCAAAATATGTATTGTCTTTTATTTATTTTTTTTTTTCTTTTTAATATTGAATATCTAAATATCTTAGTAACGTTAAGTCAAAAGTTTATAAAATCTATTTAAAATTAACTCTGAAGAAAGAAAATACATATATTAAATTTTATAATCTAGCCTGTACAAATCAATCGCTTTCAAGTTTCAACACGACTTCAATTCGAATCTAATTATTTTCAATCAAAACTTTGATATTCTTTTTCGAAAAAAATTGCATATTATAGTTAGAACATATGTAGGCGAAAGGAATGACGACACAGGAGTTCTGAAAGCCCACGCATGCACATGCACAAAATGATATAAATTATTCTCTACTTCGTACGCACACAATTATATTTTATACCAACTATTATCTAAACTATTTCCCATCAACCTCGTATGCACATCGCCAAACTTCAATAAAACATTTTGAATATCAAATATTAATTATTCTCGGAATTTATGATTTAATAATAACTATTTTAAAAGTCACATACACACATCCTACCTTCTTCAACCACAACTCAAAAGATTTGAAAAATATCAAATTTAATATATGTTTAACTATCAAAGTATTGTAATATCATATACGATACTATAATAGTAATAAGATTAAGATAACAGGCGATCCACATTTTTCTAAAAGTTCAACACAATAAATCCTTAACTTGCTGAGAGGAAGGGATCTTTTGAGCCCTTAAGAAGATGTGGGTGGCATGTAATCTATTTTATAATATTTTGTATAGCCTATATATGAAATTATATCTTGGGAGGAATTTTGATATTGTTGAGCTCTTAAAAAATGTGGGTTGGCTATTGCAATTTTTTTCTAAAGCATTTAACATATATTGTAAAACACTTCTGTAAGCAGATACTAATTTAGGTATTTTTAATATTTTCACATTTTCACATTGGTTTCTAAATTATTTGAATTGTCTGTATATAGAGATATTTCTTATTACAAATAATCATTATTGAACTATAAACTAAGAGAACAATTTGCTATTCAAAATATCTCGTGAAAGTTTATTCATATACATACAGGACTAGTGGAAAATGACTCGGAAAAGCTCCGTTACTGAGGTTTGCACTTTTCGCACGTTTGCCTTGAAGATTATGCTCGTGAAAAGACGGAAAATTCAAAGCAAAATGTGCGAATGCACAATATAGCAACATTTAACAAACGGCTTTGCGAACCCAGCTATAATGAGACACAAACGTGTCAGACCTTACGCTCGACATTTTGCATTCGCAAGGTTATCGAGACATCGGAATTGGATCTCGAAAGGGAGGCATCCAATCGCACTGGCAAAAACGAGAGAACGAGGGAGAGAATGAGCAATTTATCTTTCCAGTTCGGCTGATCGGAATCAGAAGAGGGTCTTTCTGATCACAAGAAGAGTGCCCTGATAGATTTAACGCGATCGATGAAGATCGCGTACAGAACCATTACTAAGGATTCTGCTCGTAGTCTTTGTTCTTGCGATTCTACCGCGCTGATTGAGGATCACTTGAAACGCGTTTGCCGAGTGTCTCACGAATCCCATTCTAGATGGGAGAAGACTCGCGCTCGTTGTCTTTCTCTCTACAGGGACAAGAACAATCGTATGAACTGGTAAGAACGTCAGAACTCTGATGATAAAGACGAGGAATATGCTATGGAAGCATACTGTGGTAGTTTCCTAGGAAGTGGCACGCAATCCCATTAAGATATCGATGAGCTATCTAATTACATAAAATATAGGATCGTTACCGTTTTTTATTTCAGCCGATTATTAAAACATTTTTCTCTAGCACAATTGAATTGATAAATTGAATGACAAACTCGACGAAAGCTACACAGCATTATATTCTAGAAAATGTCATACAAACTCATTAAGATATTACAGAATAACTTGATTATATATAAAACATGAATCTGCTGCTGTATAACAATTTGACATTAGTTGACTTTTTATTCTCAAATTGTTCCTCTCTGATAAATTTTAATTGAAAGATTTAATTCCATGGAAAATAATAAGACAAAAAGCGAAATATCTATCCTAATATAAGAGCATAAGCGCTAAAAACACATTTTACAAATTAAATAGAAAGCATCAAATAAAAACGTGTTTTATTAAATAAATCCCTAATTTAATGATAATAATTGTTATGCGAGCTACTATGTATCTTAAAATATTCGCTTGTAATCTTTTATTCATTTTCATTTTTGAGAACGCATAAGATACATGATTTGTACTAATATTGTTAAAATGCATACAGAATTCCCCATTTAAACGCAATGAACGTAATCCATAAAAGTAAATGTTTGCTTTTACAGATCGCAAATGTGATAAACATCTCACGTTTCTGCTGTTTTTCTTATTACGGGATAAGTAAGAAAAATAAATGCCAAGCAAAGCATTACAAATTCTTGTCTTGCTTCCATCGTGCTTTAAAAGCCACGCTATGTTTATTATTTAAATATCTATCATCGAAATACGATAAGAGATTTCAAATACTTGGCTATTTCGACATAAAAGACTACGTTGAGATTGCAAACAAGGATATATCTATATTGGCGGGTGCTCGACGAGAATATCTTTCGTCCTATTTTCTTCTATTTTCACACTTCTGAAAACAACGGCGATGTTATACCGACTCTTGCTACGAGAATCCTCCGGGGTATTTACTTAACGTTCGATACTGAGATGCACCGTACTTATCACGCGGCACCAAAATGGAACGGTCAGGACAATGACAAAGGATACAGGTATTGCAAGTGAGGAGGTCTTATTTGATGTACACTCGTATTAAACTTGCTTCTATTATTCGTATTCCCCTGTGGTTCTCGTTATACTGCAATAACAAGGGCTTTTTGTAAAGTAAACACTGATGTTGCGTGGAATCGTGTGTATAATGTGGAATAGCAAATACGGTTAGATTGTGGCATCGTAATCATAAAATTAAACGTAGCACGAAAGAAGAGACAGAAGAGTAAATTGTTGTAAATCATAATTTTTATAATTTTATAGGAATATTGTATTATACATAATATTGTACTACTTTCACCATATTATTTAAAGCATCCAATTTGATCAAAGAATCTGTCATAGAATGACAATAAAAACATCATTTTTTAATATTTTAATTTTAGACTACAAATATATTTATATTATATATATATATGCATTCTAAAAAATATGTATATACATATATGACATTTAGTATGCTATATCTCATTTTTAAGGTACGTATATATATGTATATGAAATATGTTGGGCAGGATGTTTCTGAGATAAAATTTCGCATAAAAACTCACGCTATAGTATATTATATCGAACACGGTACTTTGGTGTCCACCCTATCCGAAGTACGGTATCGCAAAAGTTCCCTATTATTTCCTCCGACAAGCGTAAAACGTCACGAAACATGGTTCGTCGCGTAAAACATGGTTCTGAGGAAACGGCGCGCAATTCGCTGGGATTGTTTGCAGCTTGCGGTCGCGCATGGAAATACATGTGGGTTTGCCGCGACGGAAGCGGAAGGGTAATTTACACAAACATATCACATCGTTCGGTGGCGTGCCGAAAGATATCGAAAATCAACGTGTTTGTGCATTCTTGCCGCACAGCATGGCGAAAGTCATTTTGACGCGAATAGATTTTTTCGCTTAGCAAGACAAATGGTCGACTTGTCAAGCAATGTTATATACAACGGCCGTTGTATTATACCGTGCACAAAGACCAAACGGCATTATGTGTTATATGGGTGACTTCAGCGTCGTTGCAAAAATAGATCGCATCTGCATCAGTACTATTGACTTTATGACAGCGGACAAGATTTATTTTACGAATGTAAAAAGTAATGATACATGATGTGGCAAAAGAAAAATATTTTTTGAATTTTAGAATAATGTAAGTTATATAGATATATATTTTTTGTCTTTTAATATTAGATTGTTGTTGAGATAAAGCAAGGTAATTAAAGCACTTCTCTGTGCAAATTTTGTGCAAACTTTAAAAATAGATAAAACAATTTATTTCCGAAATCTTAGAAACATAAGAATCAAGGAATAAATTCAAAAATCAAAGAATGAATTTAAAATAATATATACAACGCTACTATTAAAAAATAAAAAAAAATAAGAGATTATTATTATTGCTATTAAATAAATTTATTAACCCTACAGAAATGCCAGTAAAACTAGATCCCCTCAAAATAAGTATTCTTTCTTTAATTAAGATAAATTCAATATATTTGCACATAAATCAAAATGCAAGAGTTTGAATATTTACAATGCATATAAATCTAATAAAAAAATAAGTAGATTATATAAAACGTATAAATACTCTTATGGAAAGCGTATTATTTCAGTTAAAATCCGATTAAATATTATCAATAATATAATCAGTAAAGATAACTTTATCATAATATAAAGTTATAATAACTCTACATCAAAATCTATTATTTCTTTCAGCTTATCCGATCGATTTTAATATTAAGTCAATTAAATTCTAATATTTAAAAGCGATAGATCACACATACAATGCAAAGTTAAGTCATATTTTAAGCCAAGCCGCTAAAACTATCGACTTAGGACTTCATGGAGATTAAGATTTAACAAGTGTCATATTCATGACATTTTTTAAATGTGATGACATTTACGATAAAATAGATATATATATATGTCATGTATTATTATAATGAACACAGATTATAAAAATTGGCGAAACACGCATAATATTACGTAAAATAGCCGAAAAAATCACCTGGTTAAAATTTTAAACTCACTGAAATAGTGCAAAATACCTAACGATTTATGATAACAAAATACTTTATTTTATTTAACAGAAGCGATACAATGTGTCCGAAATATATATATTTCATCGTTCCGGCGAAAGAATTCGAGATGGTATGTGGAGACTTCCGTATTCAATCTCGGAAACGTGTCGAGAATGTATCTACCAAAATGCATGCTTTCTCGTGTGTATAAAGTGTTATAAAATACATCGTTTTATTTATGGCATTCTTATGTGTCGGACGTCTCTCGTCACGCGAAAAGTCCATGTGTCCGGCCCACTCGCCCATATCAAAATCGAGACGCTAGCGCCGATTGTTTTCGCCTCACGCACCTGAATTGCGTATTCGAAGAAAAAAGGCAGACGTGATCTTTTTAATATTTAAAGGAGATAAGAATAGAGGGCGCAAAAAAGGATAAGAAAGTGTCGGAATACGTGCGAAAAGAAATACATTTCTACAAGCCTTCATGTAAAAGATTACAGAAAGGATTTTAGTAAAGCCCAAGAAAACTTCCACTCACATCTTTGAGCCCTTCAAGATGTAATGCATATATAGACGTTTGGATAAAAATAAGAGAAATCCCTCAAAAAATTCGGATTTTAACCTAATCCACTTTCAATTATTTAGTACATAGATATTTCTTTTTGGTAAAGAGAAAGACTTTCTGAAGAATTTTTATCAACTCTCTAATTTACATTTAATTTATTGCGGCTCTATAATATACAGCTAAATCTCAAAGTAAGTTGACTAGTCGGTAAACGAAAGATCATTAAAAGAGCATCCTAATTTCCGGATCGCTGAAGATTTTAGAATTTTTTTTCTTTTCTTCATCAACAAGAAACTTACGTACCAAATTCCAGAAGCAAACTTCTCAAAAATTTATTCAAAAGTTCAAAGAGTCGATGGAAAAGTTTCTGAAGCTAAATCATTCTCGGCAATTTTCAACTTCCTACTAATCAAGTTTGTTTCTTTTCTCGACAGGCGACGTGATAGACATTCTGACACTCATAAACTCGGCCATCAACTTTATCTTGTACTGCGCCATGAGTCGACAATTCCGCACAACCTTCAATCAGCTGTTCTGCAATCGATGGCGATTAATCGGCAGATGGATGGCGGTGCCGCATCAACCGATGGAGAACAACGGGAACACCGGGACCAATCACACGGTGACCCAGGTCACCCAGGTCTAGCGTCAAAGAAATCGACGAACCTTTTGCTATCCGGTGTAAAGAGCTCGCTGATTAGCTACCTTTTAAACACGTGTACTGCATGTCCGAGAATAGAAAGAGGATATTTCCTCCGTGATTCTCCACTCGCCAACATGGCGGCAAGCAAAGAGAGAAATTTATTTGCTCGCTACTGCCACCGGTCTTAATTGCATCGTCGTTGCGAACTTTACAACGCCCGGGGCGTCTTCAAGCGTCTGCTTACGTACGTCCCGGACGTACGACACACCAGATGTGTAACAAATATTTGTTTAAGTTAGTTGGCGAGTCGTTATGTTTTTCCAACATGTTTCTTTTCAATTTTGCATGTTACTTATTGTTAGTTACATTGCAACGTGTCCGACTGCCGTCGAATTGACGATACGCACAATTATACTTACAAACAAATGTGATAGATATATAAAAACGTCAGGTTATTATTGTTATTAGTGATTTTATAATACCATCGTACTTCCATATTTAAGATGTCTTCATTTAGAGAAAATTATCAATTTTCCAGATGACTGTACTAATAATTATAAAACTTATTATGTGAATGACGAATTTATTCACAAACACTATTTCATTACTCGTTATAAATTTTTAATTATAACAAAACATGCAAAAATTAGAAGATTGTACATCATTCTGCAACAAGTCTTTAAATATTGTTTTAAAATTTACATAAAATTATCATAGAATATAAAATAATCCTATAATCCGCGTACTACATTCATGATGAAATAATATATTTTTCTTCGTATTACTATTAGGTACTTCCAATTTCTAACTCTGCGCTCTAATATCTATTTATGCTGTGAAAATAATCAATTTGTATTTTTGTTTATTGCATATTTTGATTAACTATTTCAAAAACTTATATTATTGATAATTATAGTGGTCTCATATATAGGTACGCTAACAATCTATTTACATTTTGCATAGTCGCCATAGTCAGTATTAACAGTCATAAAAAAATTAAGGTTATATACTATGCCAAATGAATTGTTAACAGCACAGCCTAGTTGAAACATAAGAAGCGCGCTTATTAAACTGAGTTTAAATTGCTTAAAATTTGCAGACAAAGATCATTACGATGCATCGTGCAAGCTGCAGTGCAGTATAATTTTCTACAGGAAATAGAACATAACTAACTTAACTACGTCATAAACAGTTAATCAAAGGCGTCATGCTTCTTCAGAAAATACAGCAGTAGCAAAATGTTTAAATAGTTTAAACTCTCCTAATGTAGAATAGTGGCGCAACAAGATGGCATTTGAACAGTTACCTATTTTATTCTTAGAGATTTAAAAGACTTTTTATAAGATATTCTTAAAAAATTTCAATATTTTTGTAATATTGAAAACGCATTTTTCATTTATTTATCTCGGTTCTCGTTTATAATATTTTTTTATTTGTTTGCAAAAATGTTTTTTAATTATTATAAAATGTTTCACAAAATAATTTTTAACAGATTTGATATAAAAAGACGATGTGTGCTTAGATAATATAAATTTTCTTTAATCCTAAAAAATTTGTTAATTGCCATTGATTACTATCTACAAATGTCGCATATTTATTATAAACTAGAAAAAATATATATACGAGATGATAAATATAAATAATAAATTAGTTCTTTATACAAATCAAAATAAAGGATTATAAGAGCTCAAAAAGTGGAATAATTAAATACTCGTTATAATTACATATGGATTAATATAAAAGTTGCTATATTGTTTTTACCGACTCGCAAACCGGATAGACGACTTTATCATGGAATTATTCGAAAGCTGCGCCATGAAAATGAGCGCAGTGATTAACATAATTAACAATGCAATGCGAGATGTAGAATTTACGTCGCCCAAAGGACAGTCTTGCTTTGCGATTCACATAGTTATGCAGTTGAATATTAAAAAAAAATCTCTTCGACGCGCAACTTCTTCTTACGCTCAAGTTAAATGCAAATTACATTCACAATTTGCATTTTACCCTTAAAAGATAATAAAAGATCAAAGTATTTCTCTCTGAACGCTATTTGTACCTCTTTTTATGCAAAAACTTTTTGCGGGAGACCTTATCATAATTAAAATATTAATTTTCCAGTTAAAATCGCGACGCGGTACTATCACAACAATGCTTTTCATTATTAATTATTATCTCTACGCTAACATTATCGTAAATTGTATACGAAAATAATGTTATATACATCTTTAATATGCGTTTCACAATTTGCTGATACGTATTTTCTACAAACTGATAAATATTTAAAAACATGTTGTAATTTATTTTTATAGTTAAATGTTAAAATATTATATTTGAAAAATTTCTTATAAAGTGGCCTCTTAATTTTTTGGTCTTTTTATACACGACTTTAATGGCATTAAAAGCGCAATCCCGGAAAATATCGCTCGTTTTTATGTCTCTTTTTTTAGAAGTGCTCTTTCAAAATGATTTTGCGTCCTGAAACGTTTAATGTACATTTCAATTAAAAACTCTTGCTGGACAATAATAAATCGGACTATTTGATCAAATTTTGTAAAACAGAGCTATCGGCGCGTTATTAAAATTCGAAATATCAAACGTCAGTCCGAGAACAAGTATGAAAAAAAGTGGTATCCGTTCTTGATTTCAGAAGCGCGCAGTACACGCGCAATAATCGAGTTGTCGCGTTTTCAATCTCGCCCTTGCGTTTATTGCACGTTCAACGCACTCGATACCCTTATCGATCGCGAGAGACCGCAAAAGCGACGGATTACGAAATAAAAATCTGTGAATCGCGTCACCGCAATAAATTAGAACTTCCTTAAATCATTCCATCTGTCCGATAAAGCACTCTTAGACCAAATCGCAGCAATTACTACGCGACACGGAGAGTTGCCACGATTAATCGTTGCCTTCCATTTGTGGCAAAACTTTATCGTCTTGTATAAAATCGCTGTATAAGTCGCGCGAACACATAAAGTTTCTCGCTTGAGCTGGATTTTTATTTGTGTCCGCCCACAACTGGGTTCGATAAATTGTCGCGGTCGCGGACAATTTTTATCTCAGCGGGCCTTTCCCATCTCCCTGACGTTAATTCTTTATATCACATTCATTTTCAACTAGCATTGTTGAAAGACACCGGCCGGATTGCTTGCGCGAACATTCTATTCTTGTACTTTTATTTTTTAGTTCTATAATTATTTTAATAATGCCTTACCTTACTCATTTCATTATCATATATTTTCTAATTATACAATTTTTTAACAACAAAAGTATATTTACTGTGTTTGTAGAAATATGTGAACTATATGATTTATTTTTTAATGTGTGCTAACTTTTTAGTCTCTACAGTATATTTTGTGATAGAGAAAAAGAAGAAGAGATCATCTATGTATATAATAAAATTAATAATCAAATGTTTTTAATTAACACAGTATATCTAAATACTGGAGCGCAAAGATTTAATATTTGTTCTCATTTTAAAAATTTACAGAATTGTTAATCTACTGCATCGTAAATCTCTGGAAAAAACTGGAAAAAATATTTTTTTAAGACCGCGAAAAGGCAGTTTCATATAAAATTGTAATAAACATATGTGTAAAACTCAAGATAAAATCATGAATCAATAGTCTCAGACTTCTTTGTAGCAAAATTATGTACAATGGTTCTAATTTTATTCGCACACACATAAGTTATCCTATAAAATACGAATCATTTCTCCATCTCAGTAAAAAAAGTACCTGGATTAAGGAATGATCTATTACATTCAGCAAAATGGCTGAAGCAAATCTTCTTATGAGATAAGTAATGTCCTCGTTTAGTCGAAATGAGTTGTACGATAAGTATGATATCAAGCTAAACCCTCTTCACGTTGGCAATGGAACAGAAACATTATCTCTCTATGCAATCTTGTACCATCAGATATAGCTTATTTAGGCGCTGCAAGTAATGTTTCCCTTTCGTGATAGAAATTCATTAGAAAGAAATAGCAAATATGCTCTCTTATATGTATATATATACCTAAAAGAAATCAGCGCTGAAACCAGCCCTACAAATGTGTTACGTGTTGTTTGTAGCGGATAGCAAAATGTTCGTTGATCACTTCGCGAAGGAGTTGACAAAAAATGATGATTAATGAATATGGTTCATCGATCGATACGTTAAATGATCTTCGTATATATCTGAGGTATGTTGTAAACTATACTTTTGGGAAATCTCTAAAGGTGCGTTACGTTCGTTTGAAGAAACATGTTTCGTTACTAAAGTGACGTTAGGTTGGCAGCCAATTACGAGGATCAATTGAGAGATTCGTGTTTCTCGAAGCCTTTTGACAACGTTAACAAAGGCAGGCGCTCACCACTTTCAAAGACGTCGTTGATCTCCCAATACTTCGTTTCGCGTTTCTCAAAAGCGAAACTATACCGCGCGTGTATAAGGTATACGTAAATACAAGCGTGGAGTTTCGCAGAATATACGAGACAAAGTAAAATAAATAAGAAATGACAAAGGACTCGCATTGTCACAAATATTTATGTGAGTCTTTCTATCCTAAGATAACGCATGAAAAAATATTTGTTAAATGTCTCGCCAACCTAATATCATAAATATTTATTAAACGAAAAAACGCTTCACGTTCGAGTCTTTTACTGTATACGTAATTTTAATATCTTATTTGATATAAACCATATAATCCTTTTGTTCTTTTATATGGAACGTAATAATATCAAGTTTGTAATTTTATTTCATTAATTGTTTCATTAAATTGCGTTATTATTGCGTTATTATTATCGATATTATGATAACGGAACATGTATCTCGCTGTAAGATTAATATAAATTGTAGGTCGAGCTAATATTTATATTGCGTCATATATTATAAAAATTGTCTTTACTCAAACATGCCAATTTCTATGTTATATATTTAAAGATAACGATGTGGAAGTGATAAATAATTATTAATCCATTAATTATAAATTATATTTAAGATTAAAAATGTAAACACACACACACACATATAACACACACTTTAAAAATGACCTGGCGGTAGTTGGAAAGTAAGAATAACCGAGAACATCTCACCGATATTCTTATATTTGTACAACGACCATATGAATAATGAATTAAGAAACTTATTAATTTTTAATATTCCCTGTAAAATTATAACATATCGAATTTTTAATAAAATAACATTGTTTTAAGGAAAATAACATTAGGTACTTCTTTCAGATCGAATATACTAAAACACTGTATAGACTGATTACAAATGATAGAAAGCAATGATAAAATTGCTCCAAAGAGATCTTTTTGTTACTTTTCATTAGAAATATTGTATAATCTCTTCATGTTTGATATCAAGCGTGAAGTTGAACTATGTACATTATTATGTCGGTGTAAAGTTTGCATTATCTCTCAATACGTTTAAATAATTTTAAACGTGGGCAAATATCGTTTTTATCGGTTATTTGTTTCCGATTGAGCTTACGAATGACGTTTAATTTTCGCGTGACCTGGTCATTTAAACAACACCGTTGTTTTTATCGACCGTATTTAACTGACAACGACGAAATAAATTACATCGAGACACGTGTCGCGCGGTTTGCGATGTCTTGTTATTGTAAATCTGCATACTGTAACAGTTGGTGTATATCAGTGTATCATAGATAAAACGATTATTGCTGTTAATAAGCACATACAAAAACTCAAATACGACGCACTTTAAAGTTTTGCTTATTGAGTTTCAGATATATGGAATGATACTAATTGTAAGTTGCCCGCTCTTATTTCCATTCTAAAAATTCTTTGACCAATTTAAAGTTTCCGAAGAAGAATTAATCTAATTGAACTATCTCTCCTCACAGTTTCTTAACGCTTAATCTCCGATATCATTTTACCGCGTCACAAATTAATTATTAATAAGTATAATCTATTATAATAAAGTCTGCTTGATATTAAGTGAAAGATAAGAAGTTTCATCTATTTTTATCTCTAGAGTTTAATTTGTGAAAATCCCCTACTTACAGGAAAGAAAGATATTAGTCGAAATCTATATTTTATAGATTGAAAAACACGAGAATTATAATAAAAGAATTTGTATAAATCTGTAAAAAAATATAAAGAAGAAATATAAAAAGTCTTACATGCAAATGATATTGTGTGCTATCGAATAATCGAGCATGAATAATAATAAGCATTGATTTATGTCCTTAACAAGTTAATATTATATATCGACAGTGTCTTTTTATAAACAGTCGCGACACCATCTATATCCGTTTATTCTTTTTCTTTCCTTAAAAAAACTTCTGACAGATTAAAACTTGGAATCAGTATCTTTAAATCAAAAGCCATAGGTCTCGTAATTTCTTCGTTGCAACTGGTTCCTTAAATATGCATTTAAACCAAAGAGTTGAAACTGATTTCATGGAGTTTAACAGTGTTTAATTAGAAACTTTATACTTGAAAGTGGCTTGGGAGTAATTAAAAGTCTTAACGAATGCTTGATACCGGAAACGCAATTTGGATTAGCTACATCTCGATCCAGCTTCCGAACAAACCATATCTCGGAACAGCTGTGCAAGCTCTAATTATCTCATATCCTCATATAGAGGAACAATATCAAGGTAAAGCTACATGTATAGACGTAGTAAATGCACATTACGCATTATGTGCATTACGTAGTGTCATTAAAATAAATGAGATTGCATACTAAAATTGTATATTACTAGGGAATATTCTACAGAAAATAAATGTTAAAAGTTTTTTTTTATAAAAATCTATTGCTTGTTTATCAAATCAATCAGTAAAATTTTAAAAACTTAAGAATTCTAGTACATCCTATGCATAATAACAAGTATATTTAATATATATAATCTTATTATTATTATATAAACGTTACGTATTAATATTGATAAAACTCCGTACAAACAATTAACTATTGATATCTTCTTACGTAATTTGTCTATGTATTTGTATGCAGAATATATAATGTGCATAATTTAGCTGTACAATTTAAAATTTGAAATTTATGTAGACAAAGTATTGCAATAATTTGCAATAATTTCCAATTTTCCACAGAATATCATGTTTTTCGAATTTATATAATTCGCACAATAAAGAATATACGTATAAGAGAATCATATGCATATAGTGTACACCTTCATAATGAGGTATACTCTACCATAATAAAGCTATTAGAATATGAAAAACACAGTAAAAAGAACTTTTAAAAGGTTTGAAATATTTGAAGCTTAAAATATAAAACACGGTTGTTTTACATTCATGAATGTCCCAACTCCCACGTGGATAGAAAATATATTTTCCTTCATCTCCGCATAATTTGTAATTTATAATTTCATTAAAATCATATTGTGTTATCTACAGGTCAGTCTTCTTCGAGGAAATGTAAAAAAAAGTTCGTAACGACGATTCAAACACGAAATGCAACCTCGTATATTAAATAGGACTCTTATTGTTAGGCCGATATTTATATAGTTAGATCTTATATAAGATCGTCTTAAGTTAATCTTCAGATACTCTGTAGCCAATGAAACGAGTCGTACAGCATCTGAAGATAAACTTAAGACGGTCTTAAATAAAAGATCCGACTATGAATACCGGTCTTAACAATCGATACCCACAAATGAATCACAAACTCATGTATATGCATGCGGCTGTTTACGGCAGCTTTATACGATAGAGAGATCCGTTCTCTGTTAAAGGTTTGGTTTCGATAACTTTATGCACATACCTTTATCAGAAATCCTGCCCACTGATAAGATACGCGGCGTTCCAGGCATCCACCGCTTCCTTTTGACCATGAATAATCCCAATCTGAAAACAATATATTTCGTTTTAACATCGAAACATTGATAATGTTCAAACTATATGGAAATTAAAATATTTTTCTCTTTCACAACTATAACCTTATATTTTCCTTTTACCTCTAAATACACTTTATTTTAACAAAAGATAAAGCTTATTTAAGATATTTCATACTGATAATTGACAGGTTGCGAAAAAGCATGCTCAGCTTCAAATCCTGATTCACCACGGAAATTCTCAACTGCGAGAATAGAACATTCTAAGTCGTGCATGCTTTATTATTCGCAGTTTATCGGATTCCATGCTACATAGGATTTGAAATGTGACCGAACAAGGCAAATGTCGGCACTGGCTTTACACATAAATGCACTTAGGTATTGTACATCGGCCATCGGATCGGATCGCCAATTATCCATTACGTCGAACCGTATTCAGGGAGTGTAGGTGCACGAGATACTGACAAACTCGACGTATCCCGATAAATCGCCGGAGGCGATGCACGCGCTTGGAGAAAGCCGCTAACACCGCAAAAGGGACGAGCACAGTTTGCTCATTATTTATAAACGTTACTACGCTAGTATCAAAATAATTCATCACTCATAATCAAGAATGTGAGTCTGTTCCATCAGTTCTCCCCCAGTAGAAAATCCATCATCGCACCATTACATGTCGATTCGATTACAAGCATTAGAGAGCAAAAATGGGGGAAAAAAAGAGATAATCTCTTCATCCCCAAAACGTCGATAACTGCAAAGTCATCTATGATGAAATACTATTAAACCGATAAAACTCCAAATTAACAACACTATGAAGAGATCAAAAATTATAAGAAATAAAATTTAAATCATAAACGTTGATGTTGGAGTAATATAATTGTTACTCATTAGTTAACTTTATATCTGTTTGAATAGAAATTCAATTCGAAAAATCTGGTAACCAGTAACACCGAGTAATTTTATCCTCTCTCCTGTATGAATTCATGTTTAATATTTGTATTCCAATTTCAAGATAATAATTCTGGGAATTATTCAAATGGACGACGAGTTTAAGTGCGCACGACGTCTTTCGACGGGGCAAAAAACTGATTTGCTTCAAAATTCATACACTACCGCGCGTGCACTTAATTTCTCCTGTTTAGCGCACGCTTTTTCCCGTCACGCTATACTCTCGCAATTTTTTCACCAAGAGGAGATCGTTGTTACAGTAATATTTCATAAAATTTCCAGCTTTTGTTATGCAAGGATATAAATTTCACTGTCGCACGTAAAGCGAAGAATAAATGAACGTTGGGTAAACCGACTTTGTTGTCAACGTTACGCGCTATCCATCATATCCATGCACGAAAGTCTATTTATTATCATTATTATAAAAGGATTAAAGTCAAGTAAATAGGTACGTCAAATATATTATAGAAGTATATTATATTAATAACTTTACGATCGCATATGCATTTACAGGATACGATTAAAATAAAGAATTTTGATAAAAGATATTCTATATAGTATATGTATATTTATAAATCGATAAAAGTTATATGAAAAATGCTTTAATAATATAGAAATCTAATGCAAAATATCATAAAAATATATAAAATTATTTAAGAAATATTTAAGGAATACTATATAAAAATGTATTGCAAAATGTTGATTTTAAAAATATGACTTGTAATATCAAAAATATTGCTATTAATCTGAAATATTCACAAGATTGCAAATATTAAAAGAATATCAATTTGATTTTGTATCTCATTTTTATCTAACAAAATTTTTTAACTAATTTGATAAAATTGAAAAACATTTAGATAATTGATATGTAAGATTGAGTCTTTGAGTTATGTGTGTAATACAATTTCAAAATCTCTTTTGTACAATCAAATCTTTAAACGTACATTTGCCAAAAATAATTTAATTCTACTATTTAATTTAATCTATAGTTTAATTTAATTCTCTAATAAATTTTATTTTCTGTATAAAATAAATTTGTACATGTTATTAATACGAATTCTTTCTCATATTAAAAAGCACCTTATTCAATTATTTATCAAGGATTAAATTTCATCTCGAACCAAATTGTAAAACAAAATAATATCACGTTTGCACACTATACTTACTGTTATCGGTAAGCTAGCAGGCTTATATATCATTCGAAGGTAATAAGAACAGGCTACTATTTCATAACAATGCAGTCCTGCGTTTGTTGTCACTGTTGTCACACACGTGCTGTGTCTTCTCACATTATTGTGTATAAGTACATTTATATAGTTATAAATTGTAACAGCTTCGTATAAGGCAGTGAATCTTTGTTAAATTACGTTATAAGAAAATCAATTTTAAGGACATTAACAAACTGCAGCAGGTAAAGTACGATAATAACGAACAGTAACAAGTGGCGGCAGACTAATGAGATTGTATTTTGCAGGATAAACGCTCAATATGAATGATTCCGAGGATGACAGTTCCGACAGCAGCAACGATTTCGCCGGTATCACGCCAAAAGACGAGCTGACAGCGAGTTTCTTCTCAATAAAACCGGCGACAAGGCCTAACCTAGTGAAGCATGATAGCGAGGACGAGAGCAGCGACGACGAAAATTTCGCGAGCGTGCCCGAGAACAATGGTATCGAAATGTTCTCCGAAGTGGTCAAGAATCTGGAAGCCTCGCAGAGGGCTTGTGTCAACGATGATGAGCCTGAGCAACACTTCTCCAAGGACGATAATATGCAGATCAACAAAGAAGTCAAGACAGAAAAGAAGATAAAAACAATATCGGACGAGATAAACGCTGTTTTGCTTCAAGGGGAAAGTGGCGCACATGCGTTCCACGAGGATGCATCCGACGAGGACACGAACGACGAGGAGAAGCAGGAAGAGGATGTTAAACGTCCCGAGGATTATAGTATACCTAAGGAAGGTGTCAAGATAACTCTGCCAGGCACGAGTATGATTTTCAAAAAGAAAACAGGCAGCAAGAAGGAGTCCGATCTGACCGCGCTTCTACGAAGAAAATTAAAAGCCAATCAGATTATTATAGAAAAAGCTGGTAGACTTTGTTGGTTGGCGTATGGTTTTTACTTAAATCGTCAAGCAAACGATCCTGAGATAATGGCAACAGCGGTATCTCTTATCTCAACTAAAAATTATCCAAAGGATAACTTTAACTTGGAATATCTGACAAAATTCACAAAATGGTTTAAGAATATATTTAAAATAGAATCTAGCGATAACGAAGTCATTATAAATAAGGAGACGTTATTGAAAAGAATCGCGGAGAAGAAAATTTACAATTACAGAGAATTGGTAATATTGTATGTGGCGATATTGCGAGGTATTGGATTACATTGTCGTTTAGTGGTGTCTCTCAATCCACCGCTTGTAAAAGCTTATAATGAATTACTGCCTAAAACAAACACAGCGAAGAAAGATAGTAAAATTAAAGAAGAAACGAAGGAAACAGAAACAAAGGAAACAAAAACAAAGGTAACAAAAACAAAGGTAGCATCTAAGAAAGATAAGAAAAATGTGAAATCGAAGAAAGATCTCAAAAATAACAGTGTAATTCAGAATAACGAAGATGCACGAAGAGACGCCAACGTAGAAGCAAGGAAAAGGGCAGCAGAGATTCTTCGTTCGAAGTACTCTTACAATAAGAAAAACAAGGATAAGTTAAATAGCAATATATCCACGCAAGATAATGCTTCTACATCCAAAAATGTCGAAACAGCTTCGACAAGCTCAAAAAAAGTAGAGACTGGTCCATCTCCAAGGCGTTTAAGATCTCATAAAGCACATGATGTTGCATCTACTTCAACCAAACAAGACACTGCCAAGATTATTTCAGAAAATGATCAACCTGAAACGAGAAGTTCTAAGAGACAGTCACGGTGTGATGGTTCAAGTTCTGAAGAAGAAGAAGAAGAACCGCCCAGCAAATCAAAAAGGAAATGCAATCGTAAAAATAAAGCAGTCATTAAATCAAAGGGAAAGGATGAAAAAAAGGACCAAGCGTCAACAGATGAAGAAACTGATAATAAATTGAAAACGAGACGAGATGTATGGGCCGAAGTATATGTGGAATCTAAAGCAAGCTGGATATGTATAAATGTTATCGATGAAAATGTAGATTGTGTAGCTGAAATATATGTAAGTAACTTGAGAAAGTAACGGAGAGTTCCATAATTACAAAACAAAAAAATTCTTATAATTGTTCTGTATAAATTAAAAGATTTTCATGAAATTTATTACATAATGTTTCAGAAAAAAGCAACCAAGCCAGTATTATATGTGATAGCTTATAATTCGGAAAGATTAATAAAGGATGTCACAAGACGCTACTGCCCGCAGTGGCTTTCTGTCACACGTAAGCAGCGTATCGATGAGAAATGGTGGACTGAGACTTTAAGTTATTGGCAAGAAAGGGAGACGGCCATGTCTAAACAGGAAGATGAATTACTATTGCAAAAGTAATCTCTCTTTTTGTCTTTTTTTCTAATCATACATTTTAATCTCTGTCCTATTTATTTAGACGGATATAACTGCGATGAATGATATTAAAAGGTAACTAATGTCCTAATGTGCCACTGTTTTCACAGAGAATTGGAGCAACCATTGCCTAAAACCGTTGGCGAATGCAAAGGCCATCCGTTATACGTTCTCGTCAGGCATTTACTTAAATACGAAGCCTTGTATCCGCCAGATTGTGTGCCATTAGGACATTTGAAAACAGGCGAAGCTATTTACTCGCGGTATTGCGTACATACGCTGTGCTCGCGAGAGACCTGGCTAAAGAAAGCACGAGTAGTTAAACCAAAACAGGAGCCTTACAAAATAGTTAAAGCGCTTCCAAAATATGACAAGGTAAAATTTTTAAAAATAATAAACCTCGTAGAATTCTACGAAACTAAATAGAGAATGTGTTTAGCCTCATTTTATGAAAATTATATGAAAAATGTAACAAAAATTTGGCAGCTTTCAGGTATGAGAATTAAGGACTCTGCATTGGAACTATTCGGAGAATGGCAAACTACAGATTACGATCCTCCAGAGGCTAAAGATGGTATTGTACCTCGTAACGAATATGGAAATGTGGATTTGTTTAAGAAATGTATGCTTCCAAAAGGCACAGTGCATATAAACCGTAAGTACAATATATCTGTCATATATATTTAACAATAGGATATCTCTTTAACCTTTCGTCACATTATTTTACATCGAATAAAATGAATAGCAAAATGTAGAAAATTAGAAAAATGTTAAAAGAATGTTGCAGTATTGCGATGAATATCTCTAATGCATATTCAATATGAATGAATCCTTGTAGTTCCAGGATTAAATCGCATCGCGCGAAAATTGAACATAGATTGCGCGGCTGCTGTGGTGGGTTTCAATTTTGGTTGCATGGGTGCTGTGCCAGCCATGGAGGGCTATGTCGTATGCGCCGAATACGAAGACACGTTACGAGAAGCTTGGGAAACAGAACAAATTGAGGCAGCTAAACGGGCCGCCGAGAAGACAAGGAAAAAGGTCTACGCCAATTGGAGGAAACTTATTAAGGGTTTACTTATTAGGGAGAAACTATCGAAGAAATACGACTTTACGGAAAAGTCGAAGACGGACCAGTCGAACAAACGTCACAAACCACAAAAGGGCGCCGCAAAGAAGTCCAAAGCACAATAGAATACATGTGTATAATACATATTACTGTTTATATACACGTTAATTTAGAAATATGTATTATCTTGAATGAAGCCTTATTCAGATTGAATGCCATAAATCTTTAGAAATAATACTTATTGTTGAAGCAGGTTTTTCATCGATAATATTATTGTATAAAGCTCCATACTTGATATCATTACTTTGATATATATTCCTTCAGGTACTGTCTATGATTTATAGCGCTGTGAACATTTTTGCGTAAATTAAATTATTTTTATACCATATAATGCAGCCTACGCGTGATGTTTTTCAAACTCCATTGTATTGTAACGGAGTATGTAATATTATATAAATATCGACATGTTTATATTGAATTTACAATGCCATATTTGCACAAGAGAAAAATATCCGAATATTTACTTCCCCTGTCGCCGTGACGTTTATTGTTAATGTTATTATTGATGTTATTTTACACTTATTTTTTTATCAACTGTTTGATAATCTCGCTGAAATATTTGCGATATCAATTTACATTTTGCTTGTTTATTTCCAATATCTCATATGTTGCCTCTAATGGACTACGTGATGCATCATATATCAGTACGGCTAGCCAGATAACCCAGATTTTTCGCAAGAATTTCACCTTCCCGCGATTGTGTGTGTGTGTGAATATCTTATTTATATCTGTCCTTATTTAAATTTAATACTATTTGAACATATTTTTGACTTTTCACCAAAAAAACAATAAATAAATCGACGTATACGGCTCCGGAAGCACTCGCTTCCACGAGTATCAATTTTCACATCTTATAGTCGTGGATATTAATTTTAATTTTGCTTCTCGTTAGGCGCGCGCGCGCGCGCTCAATGATTTCTCGACAATATATCATATACGCTACGATACTAATGAACAGCTTACAATTAGATAGAAAAATTACCTAGAATTGCGAATTCGCAACCGAAAGCCGATGGAGTTCATTACGAACGACGTGCTGCGATTCGCGCGATAGATTGCTGCCGGCTCGTTTCTGTACATCGGATCGATTAGGCTGCCATTTTGAATCTTTCAGACACCGTGAATTTTTTATACTCTCTCATCCCAATCGCATTAGGGATGACCTCGGCTATCGCTACGGATATACATATATATATACCTCGTTCGATCTTACCCAAACAACACGATGTCTAAAATCGTGACATAAGACGTCTTCTGCAATTAAGACGGCAGATTATAAAACATTTTGAAGACGTCTTAATGACGTCTTTAGGACGTCTTATGTCACAATTTTAGACATCGTGTTGTTTGAGTACTTACGTCAGCCTTTCCCGTGTCTCGAATCTTTTTTTCTTTGATATTTTAGGTCTATGCGCGGAGAATCAAAATCGAGGTTGCGCTCTACTTGCTTTACCGTCGCCGCGTCGGAGCCGGCCGCGCGGACCGCGGATACTAATTTCGGCTCTGTTCTTTTATCTGACGATTATTCGGCAATATTGCGCCATAAGCTTTGAGATTAACGGCTTTAATGCGGGAAAATTACCTGGATTTCCGAATATCTGCGCGGCTGTGCGGCTGAAAATTCGCAGGTCATTACGAACGTCGACGCGTCTACAAGCCGCGAACGCACCCGGCGACCGGCGACTCTTCGCGAATCGCTCCGATCGCTCGCTTCGTTCGCGAAGAGACGAACGCTAGCGCGCCATATTCAAATTATAGGAGTGACAGTCTCACGTAAAACAAGCGCTAAAAAATAAAGCGTTTTAAAGTTTTAAACCCCTCATTCGATTGTCATTCTTTTTTCTCTTCAAATATCATTTAAATTATATGAACGCAAGGGCGAAAATTTACTGTAACCTATGAACTTGTTTCACTTGCAAAACAGCTAAGCTATAACATCAGATCCAAATATGAAAAATTAAATTAAATTAAAATATCTACTTAAAATACTAACTTTATGTCAAACGCGTTAAAAAATAGAAAATTAGGTTCTTACATAATCTTACTACTGTTTTCTACTGATTGAATTTATGCTCAATATATAATATTCAAAGAAAACGCATATATGATACCTAAACTATTTGCTCTTTCGAGGAGAAAATGATAAACACAAGTTAATTTAAAAATTATAAATATCTAGGAAGAAAAAATACTATAGTTGTATATTGTCAAAATTTCATAAATAATATTTATGATATACTTGCACAATATGTAAATATAGTATCTTTTAATAAAAAAATTAAAGAAATTTTTATATAATCAATTGTAAGTTAATTAATTGAGTGAAAAGTTTAATGTTTAACAACGTTTAGAAATTAATATTTGACGTGTTGCGTTATTAATTGCTTTTAAAGAGACGATTTCCTCGAAATCACGCCAGTTTAATTTTGGACACACAATTCGTTTGAGCGTACGTAATAAAACTACGGGGCGGCAAATAATTTATGCAACTTCCATGGAAGTGTGCCAAAGACGGTGTTCTCGAGTAATTGGAGTATTTTTGCTAGATAGGTATGCCCTAGAGGTGGAGCTTCTATTAGCCCGGATCACGAAAGCCGACCTGGAAACTGATTCAGCCTGGATTCAGGTTTCTTCTTTGTAATAAGACCGTTCATTTACGGCGGAAGTGCGATAATACCGGAGCCGAAACTGTCATTCCGGTCTCAATATTGCAGGTATCCAGATATTGTATAATCAAGAATATCTACAGAGTCAACATCAGCGTTCCTTGCACTCGTTTCCAGTCAGTAAAAGTTTTGGAACAGGATGAAGGGATCACTTATAAGGTAAAAAGTTTCCTTGACGTAGGTTGAACTTGCTTCATAAAGAATAAAATTCTCCTTATATCTCGGCTTCGAATAATATTCATGCCCATAAATTGCATTTAACACAATATTTTTAACTTCTAAGAGATGTAGTGTTTTGAGAATTTTATTAGACTGTTTTTTACAATTTATTTGGGAATCTTTCTTTATTTGTACGATGTGTTCTTATATAATTTATTAATAAAATAAGAAAGAAAGTACCTAATATTACTCTGCATACGTAATTAAAGTAAAAGGTATAGTCAAATTTGTTGCATTATATTTTTTTTACATAAAGAGTTTATTTTTAGTAGATTTTTAAAGAATTGAAGAAGATAGATCCATAATTATTTTTTATGCAGTACAAAGGATTCCATGACGCGTGCTAGAAAACAAAAGAAAAGACTAATAGTAGTAAATATGGTTGCAATGGCAAATTCTACATTTTCTTCGTCTGATCGAAGCAGTGAAGAGTACGAAGTGCGAAAATATTTATGTTAAATTTATAAAGATAGGAAATAAGTTAAAATGTTTTTCTCTTAGGTATTACATCAATTTAATGAAATACTTCTCTAAATTAATTTTATTCTACTTTTACAAGTAGCCTCTATATGATTTATATTTTTCTTTCAAATTTTTCCTAAGATATAGTAGAATCCAAAAATCCCAAAATTCGTAAAAGAATCTATTGGAGTAAAAATTTGGATTTCTAGAATGCTGTCGGCTCAGTCACAGAAGACATCATGTGTCACGATAATGAATGTCATAATTAGAGTTTCTAATGCTATTTCCTTCGTTTTACAAGGTTTAAGCAACACTTGATGTAACTTCGAACTTCGCGAGCTTCAGCAACATTACACAATATGAGAAAGAATCGTATGTTCTCCTTTGTATGATGAAAGTTTCCCCATTTTCCGAGGCGCGCGTCAACGATCGATCATCCGCGCGAGATATATGATCTTCACCTCGCCTGGCGTAACCCGTGTAGAGTTGATCGATCATTAAGCTCACCTCTCGTTCGTCCCGGTGCACTCGCACGTGTGCATGCATTGCACGGCTCCTGGTACTACGCCACACGGCGTTTAGCTGTCCAATTTCATATTCGCACCGGCGTCAGATATAGATACCATACGTATATGCAGACAGTTGCATGAACACCTTGATGCATTCTCGTGTATAAAGCACGCGGGATATGCACGTCTATTTCAGAACGCGAACTTGAACTTAGACTCGTTCGAGCGAGGACTCGCGAAGGATGATCAGGAAATTGGCAATTAGAAACGAGCAAGAAGTTCGATTCGTTTCGACCACGAGAACGGCGGGGAAATCAATTTTAAGGATTCTTCGGCTTCCTTGTTATCCTCTATGCATCATGATCCGAGCGAATCGTTTAATTGAATCTTCCAATTAAGCGAAAGGTCGGAAGATGATAATCTAATCGAAATCTTTTTGATTAATTTGATATATAAATCAATAATTTATAAACTATTTGTATGTTTTTATGATGGTATAGCACTATTCTTGATGTTATTCTTTTATGTTACTTATTATTACAATTGTTTTAATTCTGCAAAACTCAAACAATATTTCTAACTATAAACAATAAATTTTAACATTTTATTTTATTATCTTGTACCAAAAATAATTTATCAAATTTTCTAAATTTCTTACATACGTTTTTGTGAGTACATTTTTATTTCAAAATGATATAAGACACAATCTAATTATCATTTATAACGGAAACTTTAATGCAAGGAAAGATTAAATACGCGCGCATTATGCGTTAGTATATAGAGCGGAAGAATCATATAAGGAAATACGCACACCATTCCAGTTAGTTACAAATAGTTCTTCTCGATGGTGAAGGTAACTGTTGCTTATGATCGAATGGTTTTCCTCTACGTGCGATGAGAAATTGTAAAAAATTTGAAAAATCTTACTGACAATGAGTCTAATTAATGGACTAGAAACACACACGAGTACTGAAACTTAAATACCACAGTCGTGACCTTTGTTAAATTTTTTATCAACATTTTTGTGCTTCTTTTAAATGTATTAAGTAACATAAATTACATTTTAATTAATTTATTCCAAAATGTTGCGATAATTTCTTGTACAGATATTTTAATTTCAATAAATGCTTTGTTAACGATTTAAGATGTAACGATTTAAGACTGTAATCACCTTATTTTGCAACACTATAAATAATGGATTGCTTTAATAATCGAACAGTCGTACTTTTCCAATTTTAGCCTGGAAAAATGCAGGTGCTTGAATTTCTTTTTTACATCGCGATTTGATTTAAAGTCATTTCTAAGCGCAACTTCATTTCCGATTGTCTATAAGGCCGGCACGAGAATAGCACGAAACGCATGCAAAGATGCGCAGCTCCGATAGATCTATAAGATAAGACGATTCGTACTCCGCACATCTGTGCCGAATACAATAGCTTAGATATAGAGTAGGTGTGTGCCAGGTGCTACGCAGGTATAAAAGCGTGATTCGAGCACGTCGAAGCTGTCAGTACGCGTATAACAATTAGACGAACAATTTCCTTTAACCGCGATCCATCCATTACAGACCATCTCATTACAATCTATCAAATAACATTTTTAATACATGGGTATATGCAGGAACCCTGGTTTTTGCATTTAAAACTTTTAGTACATTTAAAAATTCTAGAAATTTAAATTTTCTTAACTGTGTGTCGATTACTCTCTCTGAAGAACTTTATATACTATTCAAAAAATTTGAAGCTCGATAACTACGTAATGAAAAATTATAAAAATTGTAAACTATTTGAACGTTTAGAAATCAATATTAAATTTATAATATACCTGAAAATTAAGGCATATGAAAAGAGGACACAAATGTCTTGATTGGAAACTCTTTTCAAAATAATAGCTTGCAAGAATACATCGCTTTTAGATTGAAAGTTTTGGTGATTAACAAGCATGATATGTAAAATGAGTCGATACAACAATTTAATCGACGAAATTGTTGTGTTCTCTTTTCGACCCACCCTATGTAGGGTGCTCGCGCGGTGTACTAAGCTGAGTCAGCTCGGGGGTGTTAGTTAGAGTTATTATTTCTCGCCGCACGTCTGACGGCAGTCTGTCAGTTATCGCAAGTCAATGAAAGTACAAACAGCATCGTTACCTTCACAGACATTCGTGGTACTCGATTAGAGTGATTAGATTAAATATTCGGAATATATGCAAATATGAACAAGTGTCTAATGTAATGAATAAACGTAATTTTAATTTGTTACAATATATAAACTAAAGCTATTGAAATAACGGAAGAATACTTATTTCAAAATAAAGTAAAACGAAGCAATTAATGACTGTTAAAAAATAATAAATAAACGAAATAGATTTAAAATTTAGCTGTTCTGAATAATATGTGCATTTAAATCACCAATATCTTGAAGATTACTGCATGCACGTAGAATCTCGTGTATTTTCAACTTTTAAGCGCGAACGTTAAAGTCTAACATTGATTATCAGAGAACCACCGGGAGAAACTGGTAGGCAAGGCACGTTATTTTTCCTGCATTCCGTCTTCAGCGGGCTAAATGAGAAAACGCGAGATAACTGCGGCGAGTGAATCGACGCGTTTTTGCGGAAGTCATGCCGGTTAAGGAACGACTGCTGAATGGAAACGAATGGAATTTTATGGGCCGTCGAGCTGTGTCAGGCTATGGATCATAAATCTGACGCATGAAGTAGAAAAAGGTATATATATGTTCCAGAAAAAAACGTGTTATTGAACAAACTCAATATGTGATTGTTATCATAAAAAATAACTACGATGGTGTCCAGCAGCGATCTATCCGTGTATTGGTGGTTTGAAATTCTTTAGACTGTGAGTCACGACGTGTGCCTAAATTTAAGTCTTAAATACAAATAGTAAATACAAAAAGTAAGCTCCAGAAATGGCTGAATCCGACGTGACGGAAGAGAAGGAGGACGCTGTGGCAAACGCGACATCCACCTGCGATAAGCGACATTGCAAGGAGATGCGGAAGGAGAAGTTACCCCCATATCTTCGGGACAGAGGTACGAAATCTTTAAGTGTCAAAGTATCAAGGAAATATACTTAAGTCGCAAAAAAATAATTTCTTATTTGTCGTATTACGATCGACTCAATTTCATGATACATAATCCGTGATTATATTCTAACTAAATCGCATATTTAGGTATGTTATATTTAATTATACTTCATTCAATGAACAATTAGTAAAAGAAATATTGTGTTTTAAAGAACTAAATATTTTTTCTGCTTAAGTACTCTTTTTCCCTGTAGAAAAGAAACGACATAATATCATACTGTAAGAACTAATTGTAAATTATAATTATTCTGAAAATATTAAGTATCAATTATATAGTAATTTAAATTACAAAAATTAGGTTGCAATGCTTCTGCTTTCTAGATTAGATACTTTTTAGTATCTAATCTAATACTGTATATATATTGTAGTCAATTCTATGTGCGTGCGAAGAGATTGAAACTTAGCTTTAAACTTTAAAGTAAACTTTAAAGTACTTCCAATAGTGAGTTAATATTCTGCGCTGAATTAAATTATTAATCGACTCTACAGCAACTTTCTCTTTCCACCACTTTATTGCGATAATTCTCATTTGTGCAAACCAATCACGAACTAAATTTAACGAAGTATGAAAGGAGAGCAGCGATTGCTTCACTAGACGAAGTATTACCCGAGCAATATTTCGTACATTAAATATTTTCCCGGCTATGAGTAATATCAATGTGTACTAAGCGATTATTTCTGTGTATTAAGCGAACATGTGTATATGTATATGTTTTCATGTCTGCTCAAATTTCTTCCCTTCGGCTTTACAAACACACTTTGGCTAAAAGTATCGTTATTTTTATAGTTGTATACAAATTACTCGCAAGCAAGATGTGAAATAGCTTATTTAAACTTGCAAAGAATTTTACTTGCAAACAATAATTTATACTAATAGTATCGCATTTTGTATTTTTGCACATACAAAATATAATCTTTTATATTTGAGAAATATTTCTGTATTATAATTTTTTTTTATTAACGCACTTATATAATTTTTAGTTAAATTTTAGTTTATCTTGCATGTGCGATAAATAAACAAAATTTCTTTAATTATATAGAATAACTTACATTATTTACTCTTTCTGTTTCTTATATTACTATAAATATTATTAAAATTATATAAATATTGCACGTATATATATAAATAATACCTATTAACAATATTAATGCTCTGATAACGCATGTTATCAAAAAATTAGTAAGTATATACCTATACATATATTAATATAAAATATAAATCTTATTACGTTTTACAATAATTTTATAAAAATCAGCAGCAAAAAAACAATAAAAATTCTAACAGTTTCAGAAAAATATTTATTATTACAAAAACTAGTTCAGCTAAATAAACAGATAAAGATTTTCATTAACATTGCTTTATATTCATTTCATATATCATGCGAAAAGATTTCATCCAAATGTAACATACATCTTTGTTATAATTTTAGTTATAATTCCTCTGAGTAAACGAATTTGTTTGCCTTATTAAGATAATGGAACACAAGGTAAGGATGCAGGCATAATTCTATGGAACATATAAGCGTGTACACTGCAGAAACGTAAATGGTCGAATAGATCGATAGGCCCCTCGACAGGCGCCTCACAAATGTAAATTAGGGGCGCGATATATCAGGGTGTGCAATCGCCAAATGCAGATGGCCGTTCCGGCGCGAATTCGTAATCCGATATTTTGATTGCACGCGAACACGCGATCGCTTTCAAGCTACGAGGTAGTCGAAAGGCCGAATGATATATAAGTACACGTCTTCGCCATCTGAAAATGGCCGATTATGGCAGCTCCAGTTGTCATCCTCACCACCTTTCTCTCTCGATATTCAGTCAGACGACGTTTTTACGATGTCTATCTATATTCTATAAAATCGAGAGAATAAAATCAAGAAATTTTTCCGCATCACGCATATGCGTGCATGGGAAAAAGTTTGATTTTTATTTGTAACATATTGTTATAAGAAACAAAATTCAAAAATTCCCCTTTCTTTTGAAATGATAATATTTTTTATATAAAAATAATTTACAATGTAATAAAATATTTATAATGTAAATTTTAATTAATTCAAACTAAAAACGTAATTGTTAATAGATTAAATAACATGGATATCAAAAAGAATTAAAAATGTAGAAAAAAAGTAGACATATAAAGCAGAATAAAAATTTAAATTATCAAAATGTAATTTTCTGGCAAAGTGCGGAAATGTAAAATAAATTATAATTTTTTTCAAAAACCCATGTAAATACTTTAAATATAAAATTTTATAAATTACTTTTTTATTTTAGAGATTGTTAGAATAGAACAAAAATTTGTAAAAACATAGCAGATTTTAATGGAAACTCCATTTTTTCTTTTACATTATTATTTTAATTACATATACGAATATTAAAATAGCAATTATCTTTTTATTTCAACCACTGCTTCAAGCTTTACCTTAAAGAGTTAAATATAGTGTGAATGTAGCTATGTAATTTGATTGGAAACATACAATTGGCTTTCCCGGCACACATTCCTTTATTAGTTTTCTGTCAGATCCGTCAAGGTCCTGCCATAACAATCGATCAGCTCATCCAAGCTGTTCCGAGAAAACAAGAACCTTGCCCCCAAATTTACCCCATCTTACCCCTGTATGCTTCTCGCCGTTATATCCGACGTACACGCGAGAAGTCTAAAGACCCGAGCACATCCATCGCGTATACAAACAGTATCGCATTAAACTTCATCGTCTCCTAAAAGCACTCGCCAGTGGAAACACGGGAAACACAGAAACTTAGATAACTTCAGCCACTGTTACATCTAGCCACATGCAACGGCGTAATGTTTTAATTACCCCTCATTCAGCCGACAGAAAAACTTTAAATGATCCTTCAACCTTTACCAATCTTGATTTCATCCTTTATTTCTATAAACTTTGTGATAATTTCAATATTAACAATGTGACAATATTATATGCTTAAAAAGATAGTATGACACATAAATGTAGCATGCTTGATTCACAATTAATGCTACAAAAATAAAAATATTCTACAATTTAGTCTCATTTTTTTTTTCCTCCTCCTTGCCTCTCTTATTTTTTTCCTACTTTTATATTTTTATATCTCTTCTTCTCCCTTCATTTTTTGCTATCCTTTTTTTATTCCTGATTTTATTTATTATTTTATTTACCTCTCTTCTTATCATATCTTTCTTCCTCTTTTTCTCTTCAGCTCTCTTTTCTTTTATCTTTTCTTTCTACATTCTTTACTGTTAGTTTCTTTTTTCTTGGTGATAGATTTTCAGATGATTTATCTACGCCAATGACCGCACTCACCTGCGCTCAAATTCCAGTTCGAAGTGCGGCATGGCAAATAGACATTAATAGGGCATGTCTATCGTTCCCAGCTGTCGTAACTCTTTTCGGACGTTCGAATTGACACCTTCCGTGCGCGATCGGTCTGAACGCTCCGGCCCCGGCGCGACGTATTTCGCGAAATGCTTGCACGCATAAGCGTCTCATATCAGATCCTATATAAAGGAACGTACGGATTCCGGCACGATCTCAATTGATATCCGATATTCTACCGGCGTAGTACCACCGGGTGACAACTGGCTGTGGAAGCCATCTGCGAGAACCACCCTCGTCGGCGAAACCGTTCCTTGCACTTCAATACTCGCGCTGCGCATATTGCAAAAAAAATAGAAAAGTAGTGTGTCGTTGAACAATAAATTGAAGATTACAATAAACAAAAAGTTCTATAATTATTAAATGCATAAAGAGAGATGATTGAATTAACATATGTGCATATAATACACAATGGAATGTTTTAGTAGATGCAATATAGTATTATAAAATAGACACAGCTGATACTTTCGATCTCTTAATATCACAGCATTAAGAATATTTCGAAGAAGATGTTGCTGTCAACTCGAGCAGCCCGATACGCTGCTCTTATGGCCGAACCCGACGAGCTCTACCCAGGTGTAAAAAGGCATTTAATTTTAAACTCCGTTCTATCTCGTGAGAACTAATATCCTTTGAATTGTGTTTCAGAAAGAATACTCTACCCACGTAATACGAGAGCCCTACCAAAAACACCCGTGATCGGTGGACAACCCATCGAAGGAGAAACGTGCATGGTAATTTTGAAATACATGATTTTTATTATAAAATATAATAAAGAACTTTACAAATTTGCATATAAAAATGTTTGAAAACTTCCGCTTAATTCATAAAAATTAATCGTTGTATTAATTTTCTTTATAGGCTTTGAGGACGTTGATCTTTGGTTCCTGCGCGAGTCCACCTAAAGTCGAATGGGCAAGGACCGGGCTGACCTTACGACCATATGGACAAAGTTTAGCATTTGGATTGAGAACGCCCAGGAACACAACAAGAAGCCTCGTCACCGCAGTGCAAGCTGTCATGCTGAAGCACTTTTTGTTCAAGTGCGACAAGCAAGATCTACGTGCAAATCCCGAGACGTAAGTGCCTTTATATATATACAGCACATATATTGTTCTATTGCCGTATACGCAGATAAAGTCTTTGTCAACCAGAATAAATAATAAGCAATAAAATGACAATAAATAATAAGTAATATTCACATGAATATCAAGTAATTAATATAAACAATATTTATTATTACAAAATATACGTACTACTGTGAAAATTTTAAGAATTTATATCTTAATATACAACAATTAACGCGATATTATTAATATCTTTATGATAATAATATGTATTATTGTTAGCTATAATTTTACATTAAACCTGACTGTCAAGAAATTTTTTAATATACCTATTCTAAGTATGTTTGTAAAGTATTCTAAATATGTTTATAGCCGAATTACGAAAAAAAAGTTTAAATATCTTTAAATAATACATTAATAAAAGTTATCAAAATATTATTAATATGTAATTAAAATATTATTGAATAAATGTAATTATTATATGAAATCGTAACTCGAGATTATAAAGAAAATTTCTTTGGATTGCAGCTTGCTGAAACCTTCATATGATCGACAGATCGAAGTGTTGACTTCTGCAATATCGGAAATTATCTGGCGTTGTGCAGGTGGTTTCTCCGTGTCCACATGTCCAAATGTGGTCAGCAACATCGTGCCAAAGGCCATAGTAGCTCTGCCGCAGGATACGCCATATCTTCAACACAGTGTGCAATATTTTCAAGATGGATTAACAGAAACGGTATGTTTTCCTTTTTGTAATTTTTTGCATTAATAAGTTAAATAGATATTTAAAAGATTTGCTTATCAGTAATTTCATCAGTTTTGATATTTTTCTTCATTATTTAATTGTAAATATAGTATACTTCTTATATTAAATAAACAGTCAGAGATTTAAATCTTGATCAAAAAGATAAGTCTATGGCGAAATTAACATTCTCGCGCGCGTTCAGTGAAATAATTTAGTAATGCGTCCACTCCATTTCTATCACATTAATGAGTAGCGAAGTGAAATCTAGCTTTCTCATTTAATTAATTTACGACGAAGCAGAATATGTCTCAAATTATAGCGTTGGTATTTTGCTAATTGTAAGTGTGTTAGAGAACAGTCCCAAGATTGCGCGCGATATATCTCGGTTCGTATATGGTTGACAATCCATGTTCTACGACGTTATCAGATTCAAGTGCACTCCTTGAAAGGTTGCTTTGTACTCTAGCTGCACCTTTTCGAGTTCAATTCCTTGGAGGATCTTGAGATATTTGTCAAGAGATACTTGTACCTGGTGAGTATTTACGTAAGGAAACTAAAATATTTGAAGGATTGAATGTAACATTATACAGACATTATCGGACATCACTTAAGTGATAAAATCACATATAGTTTCTATATTAAACTCAAATCTTAATTACCTTTTATTATTATTATTATTATAAAATTATTTTTTTTTCCACAAAGTTAATAAAATATAAAATTATCTTACTCAGAATTAATTAAGATTTTATCATAATCTTCAATTTCGTATCTTTAGTTTCACGACGAAGGAGGACCTGGCGCGAAATTGCTTTTATACAGCGCAGTGCTTTCGAGAGGCCTCTCGAAGTAAGATACCTTTCTTTAGCATTTTTTCTCATTCTATTTCAAGTTAAAGATGATAAAGAATTGCCTCAATTGGACAATCAAATGTAAGTTATTTTGACTAATATATTTCAGGGTCCGAAACGATTTAGAAGATCCAAAGGCATCGATTCTCGGTGGATGTTCGGAAGAAGGTCCGATCAGTATTATTGTCTTCGTTTTAACTGGTCGTGCTTCACCGCATCTTCACAACGGGGTGCTTCACGTTGGTGATGAAAATACATATGTGAGTTTATAATAATTTTGTTCTTTAGCATTTACAAAGTTATATATTTATAATTATGTTTATTATAATATATGTATTTATTATAACTTCTATGGATTATATTAAAATTGGTATTAATTATTTTCTATGCACGTATCATAGATTATTTGTACAAAAAGAATTATTGATATGTATCGAAGATAAATCGTATCTTTTAATATGATATACATAAATATAGCTTCATTTTAAAAAGATAATTATTTATATATACCTATATATTTATATTTAAATGTTAGTTTAATGTAATTAATTCGAAATAAGGCTGTACCGCAATGGGGCGTCCTTATGAGAAGCGAAGTGGGGATCTTAGTGCACGAAGGTGATAGCAATATAAGCAAACACCCTGGTTCTCGATTGAAGACACCCAGCTTACCGATATGGGTGACTCTTTGTCTCGGTCATCACGGCGTGCTCTTCAACACAAATCGAGAATTGCTGAGGAATTATCACGCAGAACGACGGTATATATCATGTAATTTTACGTATATTACTTGATTTTTTGTTAATTTTATTTATGTCTTAATTTTTTATCATAGTAATAATTTATTAATTTATTATCAATACAATCATTATTATAATACTAATTATATTTTATTTTTGTATAACATATGATAATCCCTATATAAAGTTTAGATAATCAGATATGCAATTTGTAAATGAAAAAAGCTGTTATATTGATAATATGCATTAAGAAAATATATGTGAACGCTCAGAATTCACTCCTAACTTTTAAATACAAACACGTAAATAGTATCCGACTTTTTCTTGGACAGTCTGAAGAAAATATCACCTATTCTAAATATGTTAAAAGATTCGAGGTTCAATATTTCACCTGCGGTGGCAGTCACGCTACGTTGACGGTGGATACCAGGGCAAACGAGACTTCCGGAGGATCAGATGCTGCAACAATGGAAACCGCGGATATCGCCGCGACACCATTAGAGAAGCTTATTCGATCCAAGTTAGTATTATTTAACAAATAATAGTATAAAGTATAAATTTTAACTTTAGTAAATTTTACTGTTCTTAATTTTACAAAAATTTCACATTTGGCTCTACATATAAAAATATGTATTTTAATGAATGCCACTTTATTGCTTTAAAGAACAATTTTACAGGCCATACTTGATTACCTATATAATACTTTATGCTCGATTCAATACAACAACTTACAATTAGTTTGAACAGTTTATTTACTTCCTCCGTTAAATTTAGAAGCTTTTTAGTGCGAGGAAAAAAGATCTAAGATAGCTATTGTCTTCTCGATTACAAAATGATCATGCGATATCTGCGAGATCGCTCGAGCGTTACCGTAAACAGCGCAGAATTCAAGGTATCACCTCTTCCACTTATTGTTCCATGCTGCACCAAAGGTGGCAGGATGCTCTCATACAATGGAACGGAACGCCGGTGATGTGAGGGATACGAAAGGATGACGACCAGACCCGCTCTTCCGTGTTAAGCCGTGTATCCGTGATTCCGCGTGATGCTAATCGATCAGTACTTATATCGATCGCTACGCACGCTTATCCCAGTAAAGGCTTTTAATTGTCGTTAATAATATAAGTCCACGTAGAAATTATATGTGTGTCGCAATGTCAGACGTTCCATAATTTTAAATGTGATAAAATTCTTCCGGCGCTTTCTTAGATGGTCTATAGCGGTCATTTGTACGATGGCCATGCAAGAAGCTTTAATTGTTATATCATGAAATATTTATCAATAAATGGCTGTGTTAATGAATTATTATCTTATATTAACTGTGTATTGTAAGAAAAGAATACATTCTGTAACTGTTACGTTTAATATCATACTTGTTTACAATAAATACTTTGCTTCTTTTAGGAAATTACATCTTTATTTTGAAAAAATCAAGTTTTACATTTTACAAAAATATGTATAAAATTTATACATGCATATATATAAATATAAAAATTAAAACAGCTTAAACTTATTATTAAATCATTCTTAGAAAGAGCGGATACTCAGATATACCGTTCAGTCAATGATAAACAAACTATCACGCGATCGCGTGGGAAACGATATGTCTTCTTTGACTCATGTATGTACATACAATATCATAATGCAATCGGCTGGAAGGATTATACAGCCGATTTTAATTTATTGAGATCAATAATTATTTTGTTTAAAATATCTTTCCCGGAAGATATCAAGATTTTCAACGCGGTAAGTACATTATTTTATCAATGTATAGTTAAAAATATTAACACAAATAAAAATAATTTTAAAAAATAGTTTTAATAAAAAATATACAACTGCAGAGACAAAAACGTTATTTTTTAAACATTATTAAATAGTAATAAAGTCACCAAGAGAGTAATGGAGATATTTTTAACAATCAAATAACGTGACTAACTGTTTCATAAAATCGAATAAAAAGTGATCATAAATCTCTATTTGTTATAATGATCGAGCGTTTGAGAACTTTTATAATAATTGAGCACTTTCGAAAATATCTGATAAATTGCATGTCTCAATTGTGTCGGCCAGTGAACGCACCGTTATATAGCGAGTCATTCTGCGTAAATCGCGGACAATAGCAGAAACTGGTTCAAAGTGGAAAGGACTTAAGACAAACCGATGTTTATTAACTGCAAGAACCGTGCATAATAAAAGTCATTTTTCCCATGGGGGGTACAAAGAGGGACGAGGAAGGGCAAGCCCGCTATTTCACAGATCGATGATCCACGAGGGACATCTTCGCGATACCACAAGCCAATCGTGGCGCCTGCAACGCGGATCTTGTTCCACTTGCCCTCGACCACTTCTCACGACATTAAATCGCGAGCCGCCAAGGGGAACGAGACGCTATACGCGTATTGCCGATAAAAATTGCGCGCTTACACAATTGTTAGTCATTTCTTGATTATGTGATTCATTACTCGTTATTACAGTTCGCTATTACAGTACGTACTATAACAATCTCATATTCGTTACGTGATTAGAGTTAAGAAGATAAGAAGAAGAGACGTTGATTGTAAGATATATATCATAATGTTGTGCCAGGTCAGAGAATCCCAATTTAAATCATCATTTATAAAGTACCGCTAACTTCTATAAAATGCAGCGATTAGTTCATATTTTTCAAAGTATATGTATATGTATCAAAATTATGGCTGAAATATGAGGCTATATCTTTTATCTATATCTTCCACTATATCATATATCGCAAATTCCATCTTACTCTTTCTCTCCTCTCAGCTTGTATAAGTTAAATGTTATTGTATTTTTAATTGTTATATTATATTGCGTCTTGAGCTTATTCATTTAATACTTACAGTAATGTTTTCTACGTTTTGTTTCTAAGAAAATTTTCTCCGAGGGAAAGACCGGACGTACTCGCGCTCCCGTCTTCGGTAAGGTCGACGCAGGTCCCCGAAGGGCCTCGAAGATAGGGGTCAGTTATGTGCATACCCATTCAAACGCACGCATATGCGTCGCGCGTCCGTTCCCCCATCGTATATGAAAGCAAACACCTGTTCGCGGTGCGATTCAGATACACGTTTCTGTTGGTCGCCGCAGTCCCCCCTTTCTGACAATGGGGAGCCGAGTGCCACTCCAGCCGCTTCGCACGACGGCTCCGTTTTGTAGTAAAGAGTTCTACAGCCCTACAGCGAGGTAGTCGTAGCCGAGTTTGATCGAGGTCGATCACGATAGTTCACGGAGTGTAAAGTGCGACGTACACGGTGTATATATTTAAACTGAAGAAGAGAAAAATAAATGAAGCAATGTAAAATATTTAAGACCACACTGAAGTATAAATTCCTAAAGAAAGAAAGAGTTGAAGATCTTCGGAAAGTAAAGAAACTCTGTAAAGTAAGTGATTTTTTGAAGAATTAACTCGTCGTAAAGATATATGAAGGAAACATGAAAATTGTGAATAAAAAACTTAAAAGTAAAACATGAATTTTATTTGAAGATACGACAAACTTGTCGATTTTTTATTGAAAAAATTTAGTTGAACAAATTGATCGGTATATTTGTAGTATAAAATTCGAGGATTTAGGCTTATGCTCACTATGTGCGCGAAAAAAAGTGAATTATAAGACTGTCTGGCCACGCCGATCGATAAGGACAACTGAGGGTATAATTCGTTAGCCCTTTGTGCTTTTTGATGTAAAGGGAGGTCGCTAAGTGCAAGATAAATCAAGAGATTAGTAATCTGCGGAATTTATGTTATTAATAAAGAACCAGTGCTGTGAGAGAGATCTCTTGTCTTCGCAAACAATGGAAATATAGATACGTGAACCTGCACGCTTTTTCCGAGCACATTTTGTGGTGAGTATCTGTTACCATCTCTGATTTTATTTTCCAAACCTATTGTAAACAACTTAATTATAATTATCGCACTTTATAATAATTAAAAGCAATTTATTATGGTTAATAAACTTAAATGTGATTTGTTATAATAACAAATTATAATTATAAAGTATAAATAATAATAATAATAATTAACGCAAGAATTAATATTGTTGATGAGAAATTAATCACGGCTTATACATGAACATCGATAAAAACATATTTTTATGATAAGATCAAATTTTTACATTACAATTTTTTATTATATATTATTATTTGAATGCGGGCATCAGAATTTTATTTTTTTTTTCTAAGAATTTGAGAATTAATTACTTTAACAAATGTAAAAATAATAAGAAGTAAAATGCTTCTTTTTCGAAAGTAAGAAATCTTATATAACTTTTGCCTTCATACTTATTACACGCTTTAAGTAAACAAAAGATACAATATAACGTGATTGAGCACGATCGTGATAATTCAACATTTAAATATTATTGTTGAGTTAAATATCGCTTAAATATTATTAAGTGAAGTAAATATCACACACGTACGATTGTTAATTTCATGATGTAATAACAAAGTAATTAATCACAAATTTTGATAAAGTAAAGTAATCAATATGAAGATTCAGATCACTTGAACTGTCAATTTCCGCAATACAAATACTACCAATGATATTTTTATACAGTTATCCGCTGAAGCAGAGGCCGGAGGCCTTTACGCCGGTTGCCCATCGCGTTGCGTTTCAATTTACGGTTCGTGAATTTAAGCAGTACTGCGCCCCATATTATAGCTGAAGTATCCGACCATTTTGCGTATAAATTTCCTTGTCCACAGTCATTTTCGAAAAAACTTCTTTACATCTATTTCTTTGTTTTGTAAATGTTTTACATTTTTTAAGTTACTTTTATCTCTCTCATATTAACTAAAGTATCCCATAGAGAATGCAACAAAATTAACAAACAATTATGCAAAATGTTTTAGACAAAGATAAGAAATAATTTAGAAGTAAAATCGAGCAAATTTACATGTAATAAATAACAAATAAATAATAAATTAATGCAATGCTGGAGATATTTTGCGGATATGGATATGAATGTGAATGTAGAAAAAGAAAGAGAGAGACATAATGAAAATATTATTTGTACAATATTTTATATTATTATTCATTATTATTATATTAAAAACTTAAATATGATTTAAAACTAAACATCTTTTTTTTTAAGTGAACAATATTTTAAATAAAGTAATATTAAATTATATTTAAAATTAGACATTATTTGAAACTGAAATATAAATGTATAGAATATAAATAAACGTTAATTTATTTTTATATAAAATCAATTTGTTGGACAACAAAATATTGTGGAACATTCTTTTCTCTTTCTACATATAATAATATCTTTATTATATGTTTCTTTTTTATTTTATGACTAAAGTTAAAATCTAAGTAATGAGTACGTATTTCTCTACTATACTTGTCCATTCAATCTCCAAGTATCATGAATGGAAAAACGCAAAAGCAAACTTTCTCGCACTAACAAGCTTGAAGAAATCTGCTTCCATTCTTGCCACTCAATCGTAAGAAGGAACGATTGCGTTGCAACTTTAGTATTTCAGACACTCAAAATGATCATCAACTTCCCGACATGACGTCACGAAAGAAATGCGCTATTTGCGCGAAAGGCGAGAGTGCAAGGTGTTAAGAGCTACCTCCGGCGATAATTCGTACGAGTCATCCTAGTCCTGATGAGACACGCAGTCCTACATAGCCATAGTTCCACGTAATAAAAGAGTTTCTCTGCATGCTTTCTAACCACGCGTTATGCTCGCTATTGCAGACGCGTTTCGTCGTCGGACAAAGTGGTCGTTCGCCCGGCGCTTATGTTCTTACATTCGTCTGCTAACACGATGACAAACTCTATTGTACGTTACCAGCAAAATTGTTACGTTTAATGGCACGTGCTTGCGTCATCTCGTCAAGAACTGAAACGTGTGTCAGTGGGCGATCTGACACCGTTTTTCTATTAGAGGAATATTTATAAAAAATTTGTTGTTATTTTTAAAAGAAGCTATTGTAATTTTTAGTATCTTTTTGTCAATAATAATAAGAAGTCTAAAGAGCGGATAAAAATTGCAAATTTTGATATATTTTTGACTTTATAAATTTTATTTCAAAGTTGCATGTGTAATTTTATGATTATTTTTTTAATTTTATTACTGCTTTCTTACGAAAATTAACGTTCCCCAAAAATGATTTTTGGATTTGCGTTACTTTACTTAATTACAATAGAATTAAATATATTTGTTTAATAATGAAAGAGCGGAAAAGTCCGCTATAAAAATCTATATATTAGATGAATATAAAAAGGTAGAAACTAAGCTGAAAAATTATGTAATAAAAAATGACAGTTAGTCCTACAATGTTATATAAAATTCTTGTACTCTTGCGTTATTATGTCACATATAATTTACTGTTACATCGTTAAAAGAAAATTAATATGGATATCAGCTATGGAGATTAAATAAATTCATTAAAAACAATTTAATTATTTAATAATAATTACAATTTTATTGGATTATAAAATTGTATTACTATAATAATAATGTGAAATACATTTAATATTTCTACAATTAAAAAAAATAATAATTAAATTAAGAACTTGTAAATCTTTCCGAAAATCAATAACTCATCTCGCGCAAAATCTTCTCGAGAGATGAAACACTGCTTGACGAAAAGCAATAAAAACTTCGTAATGATTCTGAGAAGCTGAGTAAGATGTTTCGAACACAGGAAATGCTATTTCTGCGGATACGATAAATCGAAATATCTTCCGGGAAATTCGCTCTCATGGCCTACGAGAAGATTAAAGGAAACTCAGTTGCGCAAAAGTAACGCGCTGCATCTCTGGTCATCCCTTATCCCTCGTTTCCACTGATTTTCGTCCTTTTCTTGCAGATGCATCTGTCAACGGAATCGGTGGACGATGATCTTAAATTGCCATGGGACGAAACGTATTGAGGATCTTGCTGCTCCTCTGCTGCGTGCTGCAACCGCACGTCGGACAACGTAAGTCTTCCTGTATCACATATACCAATCTTTTTTCCACATGTTCCTGTCAGAATTTTTTATCAAGTGTAGTTTCCAGGATCAATATACTATACTTATTATAAGTAAATAGAGTGGAATTTTCAATTTTCAAGATATAATTAAAGAGCAATTAGCTCAATTTGTTTTCACTTTTTTTCTATTTCTTTTCCTTATAAAGAATGCCAAAATGCAGTAATCGGGCAAATGAATAAATTGAGATAAAAAATCGAGATAAGTTTAGAACTTATAGATCTTCTTTAAGTATGTAGCCATCTAAAACAGATATTATGTTATACTTATTTTATTTCTCGCATTTTCGCGCGAATTACACGCCGGAATACGCAATGTATGAGCCTGTATGAGTCGTTGATGAGACAAGCTTATACAAATTTGCGCGCACGATCGAACGTTGCTCGCTTTTGCTAGTGAGAGGTCCTCGTCTATGCTAGGAGAAGGAGTTTGCGAAAGGCCAGCGCCGTAACGCTGCGCCGGCCGCCAACGATACGCCATGAGTTCGCCGCGACCGGAACTCCGCTCCAGGGAAGCGCGCATATCTACCCCCTCGCATACGCGTTAAACAGCCCACGCATATTCGTCTCTACGCATCCGATTCGCGTCCTTCCAACGTCCGAATTCCCGTCGATCAACCGGGAAGAACGAGTGGATGACGCGGCGTCCATTCAGGTCTTTGTCAAACAGCCTAGATTATTCAAGGTGTATAATTTTTGAATAAAATTACCTTCCTTTTAATTGTAACACGATCTCGTTACCGTAATAACGATATAAAAATGTCCAATTAAGCTCGTAATATTAGCACGCATACGTATAGAACCGCTATTTTGGAAACCGCTATGAGACCAATTTTTTTTCATTCCGATTTTATCTTATTTTTATACTCATTATTTGCTCATTATTGGAATAAACAGAATAACGGTAATTTTAAAAGCTCTTTGGAGCAAAACGCTAAACTGTAGTGTTTCGCTAAAACTGCCGTTTCGCTTATCAAACAATTACACGTAATTACAGCAATCGATATGCGCAATCATAAAGCGGACCCGCATGGGAATGAATCTCCAACGGCGGCAGCTATGTGTCAAACGAGGCACAAAAGCGGCTATCGTGATTTATGCCGGCATTAGAACAACTAAAGCACTGTTGTTAGATAAACGGCCTCGCCGCCCCTTGTATGCACTTTGTGCAACGTAATTTATCTACCTATTATATGTAAGAGAGTAATAATAGTACACACACACACACATACATGATAATCTTTACTTTATATCATGTCATCATCATATATGTATATCGAATCTAATATTCTTTACTTTATTAACTTTTCTCTAAAAATATCCTTTACTTTCTGAAAATCTTACCCTAGGAAAGTATTTAAAAAATATTAATTAGTTGAATTCACACAACATATTATATTATATTATACATTAAACAAAAGTATACATAAATATTCTTAAAAACATTAGAAATACTTTTATGTCTGCATAATATAATAGTTTTATTTTTAAACGTTCTGTATGTATTTTATACTCTTACAGAAAGATATTTTATTCTTTATAAAATGAGTTATACTCTCTCGAAATAAATTAAGTACTCTCGCTTTAGATACTCGTGCTACGCACTTCAGATTACAAAATTACGTTACGTTTACGGTAAATTTAACTGCATTACGATATAACGCTTCTGCATGGAATGCGTGTACATGCGCAGGATTGTTTGAAGTCATTAGAACAGATCCAATTAATAACTGGACAGTGAGTATTACGAGTAAATAGGTACTAACAGCATAAGCGTTACTTAAGGCTGCGTGTGTGAAGTAGTTATATCTACTGTTACAAGCAACGAATAAAGAGCTATCTTTTTGCATGGCATTTATGGTTAAAAGCACAAAAGTGCATGCTTTCTTGCTGTTAAGAGTCTCATAAAATAGACATCATTGTATATAGTAATACGATACCTGTTTTATAAGACGGTCTTAAAAGAGTAAGAACGTCCTTGACGAGTACTTAAATACAGAAAAATATTCAGAAATCTTTGTCTCTATATCATATATCTTTAATATTTTCATTTAAGAAAGCTCTTCTCTCGCAAAAAATTATTTTCAAAATACACTTGAAAATTTTTTTATTCTCGCGAATTTTTTTAAACATTTATTATGCGTTAATTAGTTTTTGCGCGTTTTTTTAGAATGCGCTGTCTTGGAACACAATTATTAAATTAAAGTAAAAAATAAATCATATACAACTTACTGAATATATATCTTTCTCAATGGCTTGTCCTTTGAATTTGTATCGATCTTATATACCGTTACAATCAGACAGAGTTTCCTACAAAAGATCATTGTCCCACGGTCCTTCCATCATCACGAAACTTTCGTACAGCCTACTGAAAACCGGTTGTGCGATTTCGACCGGAAACTCCGGTAACCTCAACGGCCCTAATCCAATAGCGACCACTTTTTCGGGCGATATGAATTCTTATTCAAGACTACAGCACATATATTCATACTTCAAACAATGAGATATGTTTCTTATAAAATATTTAAAAATATAAATATTGTTTTGTCAATTTTTATCTATTTTAAAGAAAAAATTCAAAGAAAGTATACATGCAAAGCATGATATGTGTTTTGTGTTATGTTTCAATAAAATATAAAACACATTACATACAAATAATGTTCAAAGATTGCTTCCCCTAATAACAAGTATAAATTAACAGAAATGCCGAATTTATATATTTATCAGATTAATTAAATTAATTTTATATAATTTGAATATGCAATATCTCTATTGGTGACTTCGCATTCTTTCTCCTCGCTCTAGAAATCAATATCTTTTATTCAAACGCCATTAAAAATTTCTTATTCAACAACAGACTACGCTCCATTGTGCGTGTTAACAATCGCTCCATTTAATTTCCAGTGACTCGAGACACGCGATGCTTTCTGGAGAACGGAGCCACCGCGGCACATCTCTTTGTCAGCGAGGATCTGCCCGTAGGTGATACCGTGGGAATCCTCGGGGTATTGGGTGATCCTGGCTCGCAGGGTGACATCGAGTTGAGCCTGCAGGAACATGACAGCCCCGTCACATTCTCGCCATACTCGAAAAATTTAACTCTCATCAGGCCGCTCGATAAGGAGGGTGTCGAAGGACCAGCCAGCGTCTACATCAACGTTATTTGCGAGAGGAAACATACCTTGGACCCGGTGAGACAATTTTTAGAAGCGATTACATTATACTAAATATTAAAGTAATGAAAAAATATCATTTAAATACAATATTAATTTTATTTCTTCCAAATATTATGAAAAATTTTGTGTACTAAAAATATAAATTGCAATGCAAACGTTTCACGCACTCTTTTTTTTATTTATTTCTTAATTTTTGGATAAATTCAACAAACTTACAATTAAAAAAATAGATATTTACTTGAACAGGAATGTCGAGTTTATATTTGGCAAATTAGTTAAATTAATTTTATGTAAAAAGCTTTAGTATATTCTTATAATGCTATATTATATCGAGAAAAATAATATTTTATTTTTATTGTTTTGTTTTAGTAAAAAATTTTCTAATATTTGTTGTATTATTATTATTTAAGAAATTATATTTAATGTTTACAGGGGTTTGTCATACCGGTGAACATCCGGGTAACCGATGCGAATGATAATTCACCGCAATTTGTGAATGCTCCTTATGTGCTGAATATTTCTGAGGTGAGAAGATTCTTTATATATTTTAATATTAGGTACGCGTTTTTTTTATTTTAACATGGCATGGTTATTCCAGGTTACCGTCGTCGGCACGAGAGTCCTACAAGGAGTCCGGGCTGTCGATGCTGATCAACCAGGACCATATTCCACTGTGCAATACGCAGTTCTGCCAGGACCTAACTCGGTAAATTTTATAAACATTTACACGGTTATAAATTATTTTTCTTCTAATAATTTGTTATTAGTGCATTTGTCAAACTATATTGCTAATAACTTTTCTCACGAATAATATGTTCTTCAAAATATTACACAAAGTATAGTTCATTTAGTGCATAATTGAATAAGTAGTTATCTTTTTATACACAGGATTACTTTGTTTTCGTAAATGCTTTGGAAGGCACTCTTGTACTAAGGAAATCGCTGGATTACGAAGCTCTCACCAACTTCTCCGTTAATATCCGTGCTCAAGTAAGTTCGATCTCACATATCTCACAAATATTAAGAATTACTGCAAACAAATATACCGAATATAGATTCATCACTACTTTAAAAATTTGACACATTGCATTGCATAAAAGCGAATATCTAAAAAAGTTGTTACAGACGTTTTTCTCTCAAAAATATGATTTAGAGATTTGAGACACACAATTAAATTGATAAAATTCCTGAATAGAAATTATTCTTTTTACGTAACACAATCTGTGCAAAATCTATAAACTAATAATAAAGCTCAATGTCATAAAAATATCGCAAATAGATCATAACGGTCTTGAATAAATTGATTCGGATGATCGATGCCTATCGATACGCAACAGTAAGCAAGTGAAGATTACAGAAGATTGATCGAACAAATGCTTCCTCTGACTATTTCTCACGCTTGTAGTCATACTCCAACAATAGGAAACCAAAATTATTTTCTCTCTCAATATAATTCTCTCTTAATATATAATTATGTTTCTCAATATACATATAATTATGTTTCTCAATAGTAAATAATAATAAGTATTAACTTTTAACAATTTAACAGCAAAGAATTTTGTTCTTTACAGGACCAAGGTAATCCACCACGTTCATCAACGACAACGTTATACGTTAACGTTATCGATGCCGACGATCAAAATCCTGCTTTTTTGAACGACGAATATAAAGTCACCGTACCTCGGCACATCAAAGGAGTAAGAATAACTTATTTTCTTAATAAAAGCTCACTTTGATCAGATTAGATTCTATACGATTTAAAATAAATGAAGAATTTAATGAAAATTAATTTTTTTATTTAGAAAAAACAGTTAAGGGTGGTACCTGCCGCAATAAAAGCCGTAGATCAAGACGTTGGCATAAATGCGCCAGTCCGATATACGATACAAGGTGGAATCTTACCCTTTCTGGATTTGAATCCTGAGACTGCTGAAATCGTCATGATACGCTCGTTGCAGGACCACGAGCTAATGACGCCAGCAACTATCGTTATTAAGGTATAGAAATATAGAAATATCAATGCGCTTTATTTTCTAATAGATTTAAATACGTTAATAATGATATTGTGTTCATTAAACAGGCTACTCAAGTGAATAACGCGGATAGGTATGCTCTTGCCACGGTTATTGTATCGCGAGAAGATACAGTTGGTCCAACAGCAGGTATATAAATAATATGCAAATTTAACAAATATATGTATTTTTGGTTAAATAAATAATTAATTTTAGTAGACTAATTTTCGAAAATATACATAAGTACTTCTCCTAATTGTTATTTTACTGCGGTTCTCATATATATCTTGTTTGTAATAATTATTGGCAGATACATGTACCTAATGTATATATTCATACTTACTATACCTATAGTTAATATTATTATACATTTATTAGACGTTTATTATGTACAATTTAATTACTTATTAATTATCATTAACTGTCTATTAAAACAAATTAATCTGCAACCATGCATCATATAATTGTGGTGAAGCATTAACAATATATTCTTCACTGGTATCAAAATTTAATTGTACACACACTGTTTTGTATGCAAATGTCAAATGTCAAACGTCGAAATGAACGAGCACGACGAATCGTTGTCAATTTGAAAACAAATCTCAAACTGATACATTTTATTTACGGATGCTAGGTGGCCGATTACCCGTGAAATTCGTGCTGAAGAATCATCAAACCAGCGTACCTGAGAACACACCGTCTGGGAGCGTTCTTCTAACGACAGGAGTCAACAAAGCCGATCCTGTAAGTAATGTAAAAATTCGCTTTAACGATAAAAATGCAAATTAATCATGACATAGTAGCGTAGTATAGCTTTTGATCCTAGGATTTAAAATTCTGGCTGGTGGGTCCGGTGGAGGATTTGGAGAGATTCTCGATCACTAACTCTGGCGAGTTGATCCTCAAAGGGAATTTGGATTACGAACGGCGAATCCAGCACAGCTTTCTAGTTCACGTCACAGACGGCTATCACGTACGTTCATTCTCATTAATATTATTAAATTTTATTAAATTATTTTTTTCATTATAATGTATGTAATGTATTATGCGCGGGCGTCCACTATATTAATTATATTTTATAGTACCTATATTATAGATATGTATATGTATAACACACAATGTATGAATATATTATTTTTTTTTTAGAACGATACCTCACGTGTGAACGTTTCGGTCGAAGACGTAAACGAATGGGAACCTCGATTCCAATATTCCCGGTATGAATTTCATGCTCATTCCGCGAGAGAAGGCTCCGTCGTAGGTAAATCTCCTCTTTGTTGAATTAAATTTCTATAAAATTTCTATCACTCTTGATATTTATCGAACATGTAACTTTTCAGGAAAATTAGAAGCAGCTGACGGCGACAGGGGAGACAAAGTCAGTCTATCTCTCAGAGGACAAGATGCAAGGTATAAAATTATAGTAAATTTTAATAGCTTATAGTAATAAAGTTACACATATGAAAATAATATACATAAAAAATAGCGTACACGACCTTAATTCCCCAAAACATCAAGATCTTTTAATTAAAATAAGAATATATATGATTTTTTCAAAATAATCAGAGGTAATTATTTTTTATAATTATATGAATTATATTATTTTCAGGTCCTTCGAGATTAGAAATAATGGAGAATTAGTGCTGAGATCGCTAGGTTCGTTTAATGGATCTTTGGCCCGATTTATAGCGGTAGCTACCGATACCGGAAAACCGCCCAGGTATTCATAAGTTTGTATGCGATTATTTAATTTACTGCCAATAATTATTTTAGATGTTAATCTGTGTTTGTCTGCAATTTCTTTAGATCAAGCATGATCCCGGTGATCGTTCATATACCGAACGGTGGCTCTTTGCCGATCGCTGCGAGAGCCGCACCCGCTTGGCTCGGTAGCAGCGTGCTATTAGTTGCAATCTTCGGCGCAGTTTTGGGTCTTCTTGGAGTTGTCATACTCATTCTCATCCTTTACATTTATAAGCAGTGAGTAAATGTGTCAAACACAATTTATAGCTACGTAATAATATAATAGTGTAATGTATGTGCAGTACTTACAGGCACAATAGTTACTAAACGCTATTATGATTATATCATGTTTCTTTATACATTCTTAATTTTTTATCCCTAATTTGTCAAGAATTTATAATGGAAATATTAGAGACTTGAAAATATTCCAAAATTTTTATTGGATTAAGAGAGAGACTTTATTAACTGATAAAACACGTTTGATTTTTCTTTTATTTAAGCAAAAGGCCAAAAAGCGGTAGTTCGGTCAGCTCCGTGGGTACAGGATACCGCGAGAAATCACCGGTTCCCTCGGCTCTGAGTCCAACTCCGCAAGTCCTAGGTGCCAACGTTCTTCAGGACGCCTTGGAGGGCCCGCGGAATCGGCGTCACGATATCGATGGCAACGAGAATGATAACGTCGACAGCTGTAACGAAATCGATAATCCCGTCTTTGGAGAAACCAATGAAAGCTCGTACAGTGCTACAATCAAAAGTACGTTTCTATAGCCATTAGCCGGAACAAATCCAGCAGTGCTGCACAAGCTTTCTATTCTTCGCGCTCGCATAATTTAACTCGACATACTTTGCTTTGATTCTCTAATTTCACATATCTTTTTTTCATATTTATCTATTTTTCATATATCTATTAACTAATTATCAAAAGCTGCTCCATATACAATTACTGAAATAAGATTTCTTTTTTATACATCGCGGTTATCTTTCTTTCTGAAGCAATCTGGAATTACAAAGCTTTCGTAAACTCACAATCCTGTTGTCGAAAAGATTTATAATATTAAAACATTCAATTTCTTTCTCGTATTTTATTAGGTATAGCGTCGACGAGACAATTACCATTGTACGCTCGACATAAAGTAGCGCCCGCCCCGAATCCACCATCTTTATCAGCCACTTCGAACATTCCCAATATCGGCGGACTGGTGCAAAATATGAACGACTTGAGTGCTAGAACCAATCTGGATGCTGGATCCCACGACTCTTCCAATTATTCCGGAGATCCTCCAGACTCTCTGGTACCAACGTGGCCGGCTAGTTCGGTCTTGCCGAGGATCAAGAAGTTGTCCTGGGACGACGACGACAGGGTAGTTATCTTGCGACAAATTTGCAATCTAGCAACTAAATAAATCCATAGATTCTTTATCTAAATTCCGTATCGTATAGCAAATATAAAAAAAGCACTTTGTAATATTTTATAAGTTTTGATTTTATATGAACATAAGTGTTAGAAATTTTGTGAATTGTCAAACGAATTTAGCTTGAACGATTTAAACAATAATAATTTAAACAATTGAAACTACATCAGAACCGTAATATTTTTCATTGTATTAAGCGATTTAAGTAGAGAATAACGTCTCGTGTCACGATACTAACTGTTTTCTAAGGAATACAATTGCATGGACTTATGCAAGGGAAATAATTAAATCCAAGTTCGCTTGCAAATACAAACTTCATGCAATCCTAAAGAGCAGATAGATGGAGAACACAATGGAGACAGAAGTATTTATCGTTTTCCAGACCGTGGATAGTGTCGAGGTCGCAGCGGAAACGCGAACCGGAGACAATCAAGCTGGCAACGAGAGGCTCAATCTCACCGTGTACTTCTAACGATCCATTATTTTGTAAATGGGACGAACGTCCAATAACGATGGCGGAAGACTGTTGTAAGCGCTGTTTGGCCAATTCAGTTAAATAAAGTCTCGTTGATGTCGAAATTCTGTGAATAGAATTTCGTAGCATCGCAGCGCGATGCGACCTCACCCGCGTATTCGGTCCACAGAGTATCTGTGTTATCTGCGCAGCATAGCGTTAATTCGCATCATCCTGAATGGATTACATCAATTATCTGCACGATGTGACATCGATCTCCGATATTATAAGAAGTAATTATTAAAAGTTGCTATAAATTCAACAATGGAAAAATATTGCAAAAAGCAAGAAAAACTTTTATGTTAAAATTTACATTAACCCTTATGTTAATAACCGGGTACAACTGTGCCCACCTGAGCATTTGTTGCGCAAAATTTTTTTAAGTTCCCGTGAGAAAAACTTTTCGCCACTCCAAATTGTCGTTATTTGCGTTATTTACTAGCAATTTATACCCCTAGTTAAAGAAGGCATGTTATAGGTACAACTGTACCCCGGTCATTGAAAAATATTGGTCAAAGTTGGTTATTGACATAAGGGTTAAAATGAAAAGAAGGAAAGAAATAGCGAATTGGAACATGACGATAAATGTGACGATATTCTATAAATATTATTAATACTAATTAATTAAGAAAAGAAATAATAAAATATTTTTGATAATTATATTATTAATATACAAGAAATATTACGATTGTATAGTTACTGCATATTTTTAATTGCTCTATTAATAAAATCGATAAATTATCAATAATTTAAATTTAGCACGTGAAACATTGTTCTGATACTTACTATTTTACTATTTCAAGTGTTCACAATCACAAATCTCTAAACCGCTAATTTCATTTTAATGAAATTATTCGAGAAAACGTTCAAACTCGCTATTACACACGCCACAAAGATGAAAGTTTAATGCATAAGCATATCAAATTACAAGTTGCCGCGTTATCATGAGAAAGTATAATGACTTTATACGCTTCTATCATTAAGAAGTAGATGAAATTTCCGCGTTTGCGCTTTGTTGAAGCCACCGATATTCGAATGCACCGAGGAAACCGTGTCAGTGGGTCGATCTTCGCGAGTAATTACACACAACGATCAGTAAATGAGAGAACATTTGCGGGATTTAAAATTCATGGAAACGCAACTTTCGTTCAAAACAAAATACAACGTTAGACATAAAATTGTTGAAAAAAATACGTCTCGGGGAAAAACGCAACAAAGCGATTTTTTAAAGAGATGAGATTTTATCTTGGATATCTTCTATCTTTGCTAAAAATATAAGCATTCCTTAAGCATACTTCTTAACATAAAGACATAACAATTTCTGCGATAATAATTGCAATGAGGGAAATAAGTTTTATATAAAAAAATTTTATAATATAAATTCTATAGTTATTAGATATATGAGAAGTTTAAAAAAATCACGAAAACATTCATACAAATTTCAACACTTACTGTATTATTACAAAAATTATTTTATATTTGTTAAAGAAACGTTAAGCGAAAGTATAAATGACTAATCTTGCTTTTATATTCTCTACAGATGATATTTCTTATATAATACTTTGTTATAAAAAATGGATTTATATATCTCTTTGCCATTCCGTTAAACTGTTATTATAATCAGCTTATCAAATCCCATCTGAGGTGAGCTTGCCGAAGAAAGTGACTTGACTTCTAAGGTGGGGAGAAAGTGACCTAGAGAGGTCTGGGCTACGACATCGTCCTCGAATCTTTTCTTCTCAGTCTTTCGTGACGTATGTTTGGGTGTGGAATACTCGTGATACCGAGTGAAAATATCTCGTGAAAAGTTGATTATTCTATAAAAGCCATGTGATTGAAGGTATTTATATTTCCAACGTGTAAATTATCCGTGGTCATTCTTTTTTAAATATGCAAAGTAATTATAAAGAAATTCGTTGTCTTAAAATATCTCGTTGTTTTTGTATATAAATTCTATAAATTTTAACAATTGTAAAAATGTATTGTTTATAATAACATATATACCTTTTACTATAAAAGTAATAGATTTAATTAGCGTATTAAATTTTAATTTTCAAAAGTTAATTTAAATTAAAAATCATAAAATATAAATTAATATTAGGATAATTAATCTTGATTCAATACGTCGACTATTTATTACTTTAATTTAATTTTTCAATCAAATATCGCATGTTGCATTTTGCAATATTCTTACGTAACTATATATTTAATTGAAGCAATCGATATGTTACCATACAGGTGTTACAATACATTATTGCACTCCAATCGTAAACATGGAAATTTTTAAAGTATCTGTACGCATTGAAATTTCAAGGATAAACGCTGCCAGTCATTTCTGTAAATGAGGCTGATAGAAGATAATTGTAAATTGTTTCCGACATTCATTGTACTAACTTCCCTAATTTCATTCGTTACGTAATTACTATTCCAAACGCAACGAGATATACATGAATTGAAAATTGATGATTTGGTATGTGAAACATCATTTCTTCCAAGAAAAAATTTCTCTGAATATTTAAAATATTTATATGTATAAATTTACCCAAAATATATAAATATTATGTTAATAAAATATTAAAATATTATTTTTGTAAATCAACGACTATACAATGAGAACTAATTAGAATCGGATAATCAGATGTAACATAAAAAGAATAATGTGTCTCCTGTAAAGATTATTGCAATTTGAGTTGAGATAGAAGAATATTCATTATTTATGATAAAATATATATTTCTTATTTTAAAATACTTTATTTCCTTAACATTTGTACAATATTGCGATGTTATATTAGTATCCAAATTTTTTTAAAAAGGCAAATATTTATATTTTTAAATATATATAATTTTCTTAAATGTATTATCTAAAAGTTTCCTTTTTTGTAAATTACGTCGTTACATCACGTATATGAATGTATAAGGAAATTTTCCAACATACTCACTTGCATCCGGGTATTTGCTATTTCAACATGCCACCGTAAACTTTCCTGGAGAAAGTCAGGGATACCGCCAACATTGATTCAGGTGATAAACGGAGCGTCTTTATTTCGTTTACTTACTTTACATTTCGTGGAAGGTTGAACGCCGGCCTTTCAGTTCCTGTATCCAAGATCTCATCTGCGCTATATTTCACCTTCGGTCTCAAAATCATGACGACGCGAAAGATAGCCATGCAATTATATTCTTCAATTACGCTTGTCACGTTGATAGCAATCGTCAGTGTGGTATCTGGTACGTATTATAATTTATACATACAATATTTTAACAATTCATCCATACTAAAAAAGCAGAAGAATAAGATTAATGTTATCTCTATAATTACTAAAATTTTTTACAAAGTTAACACACACACACACACAAGATCGATAAAAGTATATACAAGATGAACACTCTTACTTGTAATAATCTACTTTCTTCTAATGTTGTCTTTAATTATCATTATGCTGTTATATTATTATATTATTACATTCTTGTTATTAATTATTAAATTATTAAAAATAATGTAAGATATAAATTTTTAATCCGATTGTGCGATTGGATTTTCTCTGATAAAATCATTATAATCTTATTAGCTGTGCCATCATCATCATCCCAATCGAATATAACAGCTGTTACGATGAATCATGGTCCATGGGCAGAAGTTCTCGAAAATTGGATCACCCTTCAATCCAACAATTCTCGTGCCGCACGAGTAATGAAGATTGATGATAAGACTGTGACAGTGTCGACTAAAATCGCCGCATCAAATAAAAGAGACGTTTCTGAAACTGATCTTTACCTACTTGGTACGATTTATAAAGAATTTAAAAGAGGTTGACTTCATAATTTCAATCGTCAATATAATTTATAAGTAATTACAACAATTATATATAATTAAAAGAAATTTTTTTATTATTGAAAGAATGAGATTCAACAATCTTAAATGAACATTTATAGGTGCCATTGAGAAATTGGTATACCGAGTGGACCATCTAGAAAAACGAGTAAGAAGAGCTGAAGAATTGTTATACTACGTTATTGCAGGAAACAATAAAATGAAAGGTAAAACTGCTTTAGTATAAAAAAAGTTATTGATTTCGATGTAAAATAAATGATCATAATCAAGGCATATCATATTTCGTTTTTCATACTATACATATTAATTCGAAAGACAAAAAAGGCAAATTTGTTATTTACGAGCTTAATCTATATCGTTGTTTATTATTGCTATCGGCTTTTCAGAACCTTGTCCTGCCAATTACACAAGAATGGGCCAAAACTGCTATCACTTCAGTAATCGTGATTTTAATTGGAAATCATCGGCAAGTCTCTGCCGCGGTATGGGTGGACACTTGGTTGAATTCAACACAATCGAAGAGAATCAAGATGTAATCGCGGGTTTGATGTCGGACGCCAAATTGAAGGGCAAAAATTTCTGGACAGGTGGTTTAAATCCAGGACTTTTATGGATCTGGGCCAGCAGTGCTAGACCAGTTCACCAAGATACTAAACAACCCGTTATTGGTGATGGCAGGTCGGTATCGCTTTTGAATAGAATATTTTTGCATAGATAGAATAGGATATTAATGGCATACATATATATATTAAAAGCTTTTATGTAGCACGACAATTGCCGATGTTGTAAAGCGCTCATAAAAGAATAGTTTATTACGCTCTTTTATGACAAACCAATATTTTCATTATAAATGTTTTAAATTGCAGATGTTTGAAGTTAACTTTTAACGCATCGTCGAAAATTTACTCGTACAGAGGTGAAGATTGCGGCTCGAGGCAAAGATATATCTGCGAACTGACAGTCGATGACGAATCGGCCAACAGGATTGAAAGAACAGCACGATTATTAATTGATAAGAAAGATTAGACGCGTTTTAATGGCAGAACATAGGATAACAAAACAAACACTGAGGAATTACTTTTATTTGTAAATGTATATCTTTAGTAATTTATGTTACAAAAGTTTTATATTAAAATAGTACAATTACTTTTTTATATCAAAATAGTACAATCACTTTTTTAACCAGAAATGCAATATATTCTTAGGTTGATCTTGATATTAACTTATACGTGCAGATAACGTTTGTAGCAATTTTACATAAATTTAAGTAAACTGACATTTAATTAAATTATAGTATTTATAAATATTTTCATTGTCATGAGTAAACTGTTAATGCGATATGTAATCTTGATGTATTGAAAATTACTAAAGTTTTACGACTTCAAATTTCAATCTTATATTATACATTTCCATTCATTCATTTCCATTTCAGCAAAGTAGGTACTATATACTAAATCACATAAGAATGAGTTAAGATATACTCGCGTTTTACGTTTTGTAATTAGCTCTATAATGGTTGTCGAATTAGTTTTTATTCATTTTTATTCCTATCCAAATATTTTAATTTTTGCTAAAGATTTTAGCTAATGATTTCGAGTCTTAGTCAAATCTAAAGATTAGACTTAAAATAGAATTTAAAAAAAGATTAGAAGTAAAAGAAATAAATAAATTATTTTGTAAACTTTTACTTTTTTATTTCTATTATCAGTCTCATTTTAATAATTGCTAACGATGAAATAATTTCTCTATTCCTTTTACCTCTAATCTTTTTCTATTTTAAGTCTAATCTTTAGATTCGACTAAGATTCGACTAAATTAGCCAGTATCTTTCAAGAAACATTTGTACGTGTATATCAAACACAATATTCTCTTAGCACATAATCTTTGCGGCGTGATGCGCCATCACCAGGCTATGCTTGCCTTCGTTCACCAAGGACAACACATGGTCAGAGCACGTCACTAGGCCATCATTTTTGGTAATTAATTCTTTTGTAGCCGTTACATCATCGGGTTTCACACCGCGACAGCAATCATCAATCACGGCTAACCGATAACCGTACCACAAGCCACCTAAACACGTTTCCTTCACACATACGTCATAGGCGAGACCGCATACGTACAAGTGTGTAGCGCCAACGGCCGACAAAATTTTGTCCAGCTCCGAGGAACCATCTGTATCTTTTTCAAACGCTGAATATGACTCTTTCTCTGGATGTTGACCCTTATATACCTTAAGTATAGAAAGGGAAAGAATGTTTCGATTAAGTGTGCCTTTCTTCATATCAAATGTACGCATAAAGTAACTTTAATAATAAGATAATTTATAGATGAGGTATTTAAAGAAATATAGGAATTCATGCCTCCTCAAATAATAATTCGTAAATATTGAAGAAAGATAGTAGCTGCCAAGGGCTTGTATGATATATAAGAATATCTACAATTGCTTTATATGTATAAAAGTTAATCCAGTTAGTTGTTATGCGGTTCTAATTAAAGAATCTTTAGTCAAATATGATAACACGCTCTCCATTAACTTATTTTCTATATAACATTGATATATTACCCGTTCGGAAGAAGGCAATATCACCAAATCTTTATGCAACTCAGCGCCCCAGGTGTTCATAACACAATGCCTTGGCCAAAGTGTTTGCGTTAAATGAGGTTGCAAGAAAACGACGGTGTCGAAGGGCTTCGCTATTTCCTTAGTAATCTATTTTAGATTATAAGATTATTTCAGATCTATTTCGAATATTATAGAATTACAGTATAAATTTATCTTAGATAGAATTTATTGTTTAAATTCATGAAAGGACACCAATTAAGAACTCAAACGTATGTTTATAGCTAAACGACACAGAAATCCAAAAGTTATCTAAAAAGAATTGTTCAGGAATTTGTATTAGATATCTCTATTTGTATTACGTGTATCCAGACAGCACACGCATGTTTAAGAGACGTCGTAAAGCCGTCTTTACGACATCTCGAATCTTAGATATGCGTACTGTTTGGGTAAGATAGCTAAAATATTTTATGTATGACTAAGATATAATAGTATAAAAAAAGTATCAACGCAATTTCTAAAAGAGGAATAAAACTAGAACATTACTTAATGTTTCATGATCTGAATTATATTTTATTAAACTGTTTTATTATCAGGCAGACATATCTAAATACCTTAGATTCCGGATGAAGTTCACGCATCGCCAAATTGTCAAAAAAGCTAATGTGGTCCTCGGGATGCCAATCCTGCGAATATATCACTTTGTCCCAGCGGCCATCCCTCAGAAGCCGATTAATCGGTTTCAGCACTTCCAACCCTTCCTGCCCATAGCCGCATTTTCTAAGTGCCAACGTGCCATCGATGAAATCGTTCTGTACATCGACGACTATCAAAATATTGACAGGATTTATAGTCGCATGTATCCAATTACAACACCTGCAACAGGAAATTGTTTATTGTAAAAAACAATCCTATACTTTTAACCCGTTGTTCGTGCAAACAAAAAATTCTTTTCTTGCCTGTAAAATTCAACAAATGGTTTGGCAAATAATATACTAAATTAAAAATTATATACATTATTTTCAATTTAATTATTTTTAATTATATATATGTATTATATATATTATATATCGACATATATGTGTAAATGAATAAGTTCTATTCGCTAGTCGCTATTTATTTCAATATTTTATATGTCAAGGCTGTATTGACATTAAAATGCATATTATTTCTTGTTAAATACGTAATTGAAATACCTATATTCATTTAGTAGGTACATTTGCCTTTACAAAGAAGTCATACTTGCATTTTGTATGCGCACTATTTTTTAAATATATTTATTCATTCACACGAGATTTATTTTGTGCCCCGATAATATTTCTAATTCTTTACTTCATTATTCATCTTCATGGTTTAAAATTAATTAAATATTGATAATAGATATGCGGTGTGTATCCTTTAAATAAATATAACTGCAAATTTCTTTATATCTAATTACGAGTTATCTGTATAAAGAAATTCGCGATTATTTTCATTTAAAGGATACACAAGATATATTATAAGTTTCCAATTAATTTAAAAATATCGAGAACAATAATTTAAAAACATATTATATCGGAGAATAAAATAAACTTTGCACGAAAAAGTACATTAAAAAAATAGCATGCATACATTGCATACAAAATGTAAGTTTGAATTGTTTATAAAAACAAATGTATTTATTAAACGAATGTCAGTATCCCAATTATTAATTCATCACTGTAATTGCCTACATGATATATTATTACGAAAGGAATATTCTTATTTATTCTATTCACGATGTTTTATCTTTCCTTCTCCGAATGAACCGGTTGGAGATCGATATCTGGTTTCCAGGACGCAGAAGATATATAGCTAAAGCAAATTGCATCACTTTGTATCTGAAATATTTTTTCCGGAGTAACGAGATAGGATTCTAAAAATTCCAACTAAAGAATTGAGTAATCCAATTTCGTGAAGAAGACTTAAAATCTCCGCAAAGACAAGCGGGAGATAATAAAAGAGATTAAACTATTTCTAAATGAGACATTTCCAACTAATTGTTTTTAGCTAATTGCATTTATTTTTTTTATTTAAATCTACACAAAAATTAATTATTTCTAATAAATTATTATTTCTAATAAATTATTATTTCTAATAAATTATTATTTCTTATAAATTATTATTTCTTATAAATTATTATTTCTAATAAATTATTTTCGAAATTTCAAATACATTTTCCCCTCAGAACAAAACGTCGCGTCGCTTCGACGCCGACAGAAATTCGTGTTGCAAAAACATGAATCCTCGAAATATATGCGCAAAGAAACCATCTTATTTATTTCCTATTTCTCTCTTTCACTTATGCATTTTTTTCTTGCCTCTTTCTGACTTTTAACCGTATGAAATTCGATCAATTTTGACAGAAGAGTTTGCGTCTCACCTGTGCAAATCCTGGTCGTTCAATGCGCCGTCCGCATCTGCGTCAAACAGCTCGAAGACCTCTCGTGCCCTCCACTCGTGCTGTTCGACCTCGTCCGCGCCGAACAGCCGGACACAGAGCGTTCGAAACTTCTCGTAGTCGAACGTCCCTTTAACTTCAATACCGAATCTCGACAGTACCGTTACCGAAGACGACCAAGGATCGTCGTTCGCCGGCTGGGCCATGTGCATGCACCACGTTTTCTCACGCGTCACGGTTGCGTTATTTACGTCGGCACGACGATCGCACGACTGTTCGCTCCGATTTTCGTAGTTCACTCCGTTTGTTACTTGTTTCACCAGTATCTGGAGCGGAAGTGTCCAAACCTACTGAGTTGACCAATCAGAAAATAATCTAGACTAGTATTTGTACACAAGTATTTGTAGCACTACATGGACCGCCGCACTCAGGTAGTCACCCATTATAGTCAGGCAGACACGTAAATACGTCAATCAATACGGTACGAGGTCGTGATGCCGCCAACACAGCACGCAGTCGGTTACGAGAGGAAAAAAATATTGTTTTCAAATACTTTTTATACGAGTCTCATTTCTGATGTATTCAAGTTTAGAGGCATGAGGATTATATTAAATTTTATTATTATTTTAAACTTAATTTTACTTAACTTAATTTTAAACTTAATTTTACTATCAATTTAAACTTAATTTTACACTCGCGACAATGTCTCTGACCTTTGCCATCGCCTTTTATTAATTTTATAATACTTACGATTCGCATTCTTTAATCCATGAAGTTATATCTTTGTTCATCCTTTATATTATGTTAACTCCGTTTAATAATTTTAGTAATCCTTTTTATATTATAAATAGAATATAATACATTTTATTAATATTATGTTGTTTACTTTTCAATTCTCATATTGTTTGTTTTAATTATTGTGCTGAAAAAGACTGTTCAGTATTATACAGCTTATAGTCGAAACGTTCACAATTCGTTCTTCTATCACTGGATAATATAAACTATAGATTAATTTAACGGTAACATCCTTTGTTGCTCTTATTTTGGCCTTTAACTTTCCTATATCGTTTTTACATATATAACAGTGATTTACTTATTATTTAGAATTCTCTACATTAACTCAGTTTATCTCCGACTTATTTCTTTTTCCTATACAATTGAAAATCTTCACAAACACGTGAATACAAACTTCGACTGCGCTTACCTGCGTCTACTCCGCTTACTGCCTTCCTGAAAGAATAAATGAGCAATGAGCACAGATAAACGTAACCCATATTTGTATTCACGTGTTTTCTAAAGTGTTGTAAGGCATAATTAGGGTCTATCTGCGTAAACTACTCATTGAGAAGCGTTTAAAGCTTAATATTTTTTGTGCCTTTAAACAATAAAAATTTTAAGTCAATAGGATATTAATAAGATTTTATTTTATTAAATTTTTCAAACGTGTTGATTGGCTATAACGATATAGAATAAAGAAGCATTTAAAGCTTAATAGTTCTTGTTCCTTTAAACAATAAAACTTTTAAGTCAATACCAATAGGATATTAATAGGATTTTATTTTATTAAATTTTTCAAACGTATTGATTTAGCGCGCTATGGGATAGAGAATTTATCGTGTTTTCAAAAATTCTCCTCTATAACCAATCAACACATTTGAAAAATTTATTGCACAAATAAAATAATTATATTTGTCACTCACAAACTTTTAAAAGAATTTAAAAAATTGTTTGGACAACTAAAATATCGTTTGTTGCTGGCAAATATCGTTTAATGGTCGTAACAATTCCACTATAACAGCTTTCCACTGTACGTAAAAAATGCAGTTAAATTTGTATAGATTCTACAAATATGAGACCCAGATACTTTGTTAAAAAATTTGAAGAATACAACTTAACAATGATCGAACTTTGTTTATATTTATAATAGATATTTGGACTTTCATCCTTCTGCGTAAATCTGAGATTCTGCTGAGTTGTAATATTATCTAACACAAAATGCACGTATACAAAAAACACTTTGACATTTATTTAGAGCAGAGCATTCTTTTTTTCTTTTCTAAAAATATTCAATGCTAAAGAGTGACTTAGGCTTAAACAACTCATACAATAGCAGCAGCTAAAAGATTATTCTTCAACGCAGCGGTATGACTACGGCAAATTCTCGCGTCATTACGATTATAGTCTGCTTTTTGCTATTTAAAAATGACCTCTATAATACCCGCCCTACCTTTATCCGGTTACGATACATATGTATATGTACACATTTATACGACTTATATAACTTATATTGTACGAAAATTATTCAATTCACTGTTTTCGAATTTCACGTTGTTTAAAATATAAATTATTTTACTTGTAAAGTTGTCTCTTTTCAATATTCGATTTACGTCGATTATTATGATAACATGTATTTCTTTCCATTTTGTATGACAAATTCTATTTAATACTAAAAATATACAGTATACTATTAAATTGTCACAATCAGTTCCGTAATTTTGTTTTATTATTCTGTTTTATTATAGATACTTGATTAATAATCAATGCTTTTTGATTATAATTCACTTTTTTGATACACAAAGGAAAAGTTTGCATATTTTGCGTAACTGATTCAGAATCTCATTATCATTTTATTGAAAATAATTTAGCTGAATCGTAAATTTTTTTTTATAATCGTAAATTATCCGTAATAAATTGTTTTGCTGCAAGAGAAAAATGTATTTATTAAGAATTGACTTGCTAGCGGTAATTTCACATTTGTATATGAAAAATAAAGTCATCGGGGTCAATAATATTAAATTGATTATCATTGACAATAATGTGATATTATATTTCCAGCTTTGGCATAAAACTGTGTTACGAGAATAGCAATCGGCACGCGATTCAAGTGATAGAAAAGAAAAGAGACGGAATGTATAAAACTCACAAAAAGTTATTAAAATCTTGCCCAATTTTTTAACAAGACATGTTTTACTGTTATATTAAATAATAATTTGAACAATGATTGCGTTCGAATAGCTTTAGCGCAATAGCAATAACAATTTTGCACAAAGCACAATTCCTTTTCTCCATAAAAATTAAAAAAATCTGAAGTTAAATATCTTTGCTATACTTATATTTAAAATCACACATGTATATGCCTGCGCAGCATACATGTACATATTAGGAGTAAATTTTTACATTTTAAATAATAATATATTTATAAATAGTAAACTATACACATATTTCAATGACTTTCTTTATAATGGTATCATCTTTGCTCTTGTTGTTTAACAATTGTTAATTATTGTAAATCCTAATAAATTTCTTTTAGAAATTCATAATAATTTACAAGCAATGTATATATGTCTCTTTCGTCATGTCTTGTATGTTTGTTATGTATATTTATAGGTAATGTAGTATATATAAAATCTGACGCATTTGCAAGATTGAGTCAATATTGTTATGCAAGACAAACAAGATAAGTATATGTTATATGTAATAATAAACAAAAAACACTTAAGTAGTGCACGTATCAATAATGATACGGATGGGTGACACAGTCCAATAATTAACCTTTCATGCATGAACAAATTGATCTGACCATCCGATATATGTATAATATCAGGCGTGTTACTCTATTATGTAAGATGTGTTCAATATCTTAACATTTGAGTCATAAAATTGTGACTAGCAAAATAAAAATGCAAAAATTTTGCCGACATCAATATTGCATAAATAACTGGTTATAGATACATGATTTAAAACAAGAAATTTGCTTACATAAACTATAAAAAATTGTGTTATAAATGTCCAATCTAATTTATTTTACATTAACTTGTTAAATGTAGGAAGGTACAAGAAAATAAATTATATACATTGTTTTGCATGAGACATATATTAAAACACATTATTATACGTGAACAAAATGATAAGAATTTCAAAAAATAACTAATTGCATTAAAGCAACACAAAACAAAGTAAAATGTCCACAAATTGACAAGACTAAATCTCTTACATACATTTTTTTAATCATAAAGGCAGTGAATAGATACCTATATATATATTGTATATATATTTCTTTGTTTAATTGAACCACACATAAAAGTGCTAAAGCGTTTAAACTAATATCCATTCCTACAAGGAATCAATATCTAAAGCTAAACTTTCTTCTCTTTGTGAAATATTCAAATATATATAAATGTTTAAAAAGTAATATTTGGTAATCACTTTACTGCATCGAAAATTAACTACGATAAACATAATTGAGATATGTAAAATATACACGTTTATATTTTACACTCTAGAATACTTTAAATAAGAAAATAATTAAAAGACAACTATTAATTTGGTATTTAGAAAGATGTTTAAGAGTATGAAATACATAAATTAATTTCTTACCTATATGACCAGTTCTGCGCAACAAAAAATCTCGAATAACTTAAACAATGAATGACAGAATTTTATATGCTCATTTTATACTACCTATATTAAAATCTTATGTATTAAAATTACGTGTAATATTAATATTATATTAATAGCGCGCGATATAGTAACCGAACTAACGCTTAAAATATCATTTGAGCTATCTACAACCTTATTCTTCCAGGTTTTTGTCCTTAAATTATTACGTTTGCTATTTTGAGATATTAATATTGCGACACAATTTGTCTCTCTCTTCGTTTATGTCAACGGCAATTTTATTGATAAAAGGATGTCTGATCTTGCCGTTAATCGCGACGAAGAACTCGTCCAGTTCTCCCGGAATGTTGTCCCTTTTTTCGTATTCGTACGCTTGCATCAGCAAGTCTAGTCTATCTAAATCTTTTACATACAGTGCTTCAGGAGATTCCTGTTTTTCATATTCCTAAACATAAAAGAAACACAAGGAAAATATTAATACATATTAATATATCAAAAAATTAGAATAACATAAAGATATTCGAAATATTTGTAGTATCTCTCTTACACGAAATATTTGTAGTATCTCAGGTCCCTTATCACCTAGCAGCTTACAAATATTCTCCATAGCTTCATCTTCCATTCTATGTTTTTCATCCGGTGGTATGCCACAGTGAGGTGTTATATCTCCCACAATACATTCGGCAAGGTCATGAATTAATGTCATCTGCATTATTCTGCAAATCAGAAAATTATATTTTGCTAATCTTTTACCGTTTCTTATGATATAAGTATGTATTTGTATATTGTATATCATTATCATAATTAAATTATTCAACTTTATAAAAGCGATTATAAAATTTCAAGTTATAAAAGAGTACTATAATAATAATAATGTCTCACTTGGTTTTGTCTAAATTCTCTTTTCCATCTACCAAAAACGATAACATCGCCATTCGATACATATGTCCAGCAATTGTTTCAGGATCAGGTATATTCCGTTTTACCCATCCCATCCTTTTCATATGCTAAAAAACAACAATAAAAAACATATTTAAATGGAAATACATTAAATATTTATTTTTTTCCAGAGATTTTAAATATATATATATATATATATGTATATCTTGACACATAAAAAAAAATTAAGAAAAGTACGAAATATTACATTACGTTACAATGTTACATTATCCGAGTTTGTTTCACATAAAAATGATAGAGAAACTGATCGAGATTTCTCGGATATTTTTTATTTTTATTTTTATTTTTATGCATTCTCATTACTTTGTCATTTTTTTAAAGCTCTTAAAAATATGTCATGAAATTCAAAGCCTGAAATGGAACCTTACATTCATATAGGTAAGTAAAAGAAATATATCAAAATTTTCAATAGAATGAACAAACAAAGACGTAATTGCTACAGAGCTATGTTGATTCGCAACGTATCTAACCTAACAATTCCGTTCATTTAATCGCATTTGTCGCGATGGAATTTAGTAAACAAAGAAAATTGCATCATAGTTGATTCACGAAGTTATCAAAACGTTTATGAGTCAGCATAATTACGAGAGTGTAAATAAAACAGACTGGAAGAATGATAACCTTGCATTTATGCTAACGAATAAACTGGGCTAATCGGTTGGAGACCCGGCGATAAGAATAGTCTTATCACAAATATTTAAATAAAACATAAAATAAAAAAACGCTAACAAATCTTCTTTCTTTTTGAATATAAGTAAAAAGAGAGGCAATAAGAGCCAAGCGCGCAGTAGTTATAGCGCAATGAAATATATATTCTTTACAAATTCTACAAAAGTTTGCGGACGTTTGACTTTGACTAATGTAATTCTCGTTTAATGTACTTATCTGCGTTGAAGATGACTCAAAAAAAAAAGAGTCGAGACGTCCGCGAACTTTTGTAGAATTTGTAAAAAATATATATTTCATTGCGCTATAACTACTGCGCTTGGCTCTTATTGCCTCTCTTTTTACTTATATTTAGATTTATTCAAGAGAGCCTTTTAACACGTTAAATTTCTTTTAATTCTTTTTCTCTGTTTCTGACTTTATGCCGTACATTTAATTTCTAAAATTCTCAAGCTTAACATTGGAAAAGTTTTCGAAAGACGTCTTATGACTTCTTGATACATTTTTATCGTTAAAATAAAATAAAGGGTATGAAAATATCTTTGTCAACACTAACTTCAGCGTATAAAGAACAATATCTATCATACAATACAATAAGCTACAAATTGAATTATTCTTGATGTTTTGTTCAAAGGTCAAATATGTATATACGTATACTTTCATACATACATATATATACATATTTATCTGTAAGGCCAAACATTAGAAATTTTATATACATATATTATATGTATATCTCAATCATATATCAGCAATATATATGTATATTTCTTTATTTCTCTCTTTTATTGTTATTTCTGTATTCCTGCTATGACGACTCAAATCCAGAACACATCAAAACAGGAATACGAAATGATATTCCTGACACAAATCAATTCCTGACAACTACAAGTGTCAGAAAACAATTATACCCTTCTCATTACAATTTCAAATCTTCATCGAGAACGCCTTTAATCATGACTCTTTATGAAACAATAATTGCTATACAGTCATGTTAAGAAGAAAGAGAAAGGGGAGTGATGTCATTGGCAAATGTCATCAAGCAGCAACACGAGACGTCTTCTCATATAAGTATATATTTTTTTTCTTTTTTTGGGCACACAATACCGTCCTTAATTCTTCTTTCTTTCCTTCCTCTCTTCCTTATGATATTCTATTACCGCGGAAGGTACTGAGAAATAACTATACTGGCGAAAATGATATTTTGCATAGTATCCATTTGCCTAGTGATCGGAGGTCACTTCACACTCGCGAAACGTATATATAATGTTGGGATTTGACAGCTGCGCGAGCGTAACGTTTCGGGGTTTACCTTCAGCCTTCCGACCAGCTCCATAAACTCCTGTAAACTCTTTGTGTCTTGCATCACGATCGATTGAAATTCCCGTGACCGTTTTGTGTCCGTGCCAGTCGTACGTCGTACAGAATTACTTTTGATTGAACCCTGGCTACCACCGATTACCGAACGTTGCACCACCCTCAACGAAGCAAACACGTCCTCGGACTTCGACTGACGACAGCGACCGAGTGACGATACTTGACGAGAAAAAAATCAAGCGGGAAGTGAACGGTCATTGCAGTCAACCGCGACGAGCGATCGTTTCCCTAGGCGCAAGAGAAACGTATGCGCACAAATTCTGCTCTAGGAAAGTTGCAAGTTGATTGGTTAAAAAAGCCATACGAGAACCAATTAACTTGCAACTTTTCTAAAATAAAATGACCCCATAAAAGCTAGCTGGCTTTTTGGAATTTTTGGGAATTTCAAACAACACGAACAAATTTTATAAAAAATTGTAAGCTGCAAGAATGAGCTGCGTTCAGCACAAAAAGCAAATTGTAAGCGCTTGGTGATTCTCTTTATTACGATTGGTTTCTGTACTTGTATGACTTGTATCACACGTGGAACTAAAGACAAGAACCAATCACATTAAAGAATCACAAAAACAAAACGATTATTAACCTGCTTTTCTGCTGAACGGAGCTGAACGAACGCAGCCACGTGTTACTCCAAAACTCTAAACTGTCACGTAGAATTCGGGTATTCACCGTTGTTCCCCGTTAATCTACCTACCTCAGCGCAGTATATATATCAGATTTTCTGTTGGATAATTGTGTCAAATACGACGATACTCAACGAAAGAATCGTATTCAAGGCCATAGATAGGACCACTATCATTTAGTAAGTAATTTCGCTGGATTATTTAGGAAATCTAGAAAGAAATTGCTATTCCATTTCGTAATTAATAAACCCTGTTGATCCTTTTGCTATATTAATTGATTTCTGTTCTTAATTAATGAAAATACAATTGGAGTCGACCGCGTTAACCTCGCATTGCGGTCGAATAATCTAACACAAGTTAGATTACGACTAGAAACGGGTCTAATTAAAGTCGCCATGTTAAAGTCGCTGACATTCCGGATTTTCCTCAGGAAACTCCGATTTTTATATCTGATTCTTATCTCTGATCGCTGCGACGAAATTTAATTTACCGTCGACCGTTCACAGTATTCTTTATATGATTTTTAAAATAGTGAAACCAAGCGAAGTCCTGACTCCTGACAGAAGTGTGATATCGCTCTGGATGACGCATAAGAAATCATGACAATTAAAGTGAGCTTTAATTAAATCGGAGATAGCGCATATAATGAATTTCTAATGAAATATAATGCTACTTAAATGTTTTGCCTAAAAAAAGTAACATTATAGAACTGGCACTGAAATTAATTGAGTAAATAAATGATATTGAGATATGCGTGAAGAATGATGTCATCTCCTTAAAGTTAATGAAATGCGCGTAATATGTAATATAACAGATAGATTTTAAATAGAAGTTTTTAGCAGCATTGTTTGAGTGTTATTCAGTCAATAAATAATTTCGCAATCTAATTTGGTATTGATCAGTTAACTAACATGTATTACTTTGACAGAAAGATAGAATTAATTATTAATATCATTTCTCTTTATTTACAGAAAAGAAGTCTATATTTATACTTGTAAGTTCTAAAAGATTTTGACATAATGACTGAGAAGGAAGAAGAAGAAGTTACAGACATACTTTGGGTAAATTTTCTTTTACAACCTTAAACTGAATTATTAATTCTTACAATAAATTCTTACATTACATTGATTTTCCTAACATAAATTAGTTGTATTCATAGTTTGCTTGTCTCTGTTGTTCCAAAGATACAAAATCTAAGATTCGAATTTAATTAACGATAGAGGAATTAATTGATATTTTTCCTTAAGTAATTGTAACAGGGACATAAAAATGTTTGAGCGTATTGTTACCGGTATATTTGTTTTTCAGGAAGAGAGAAAGACTTACGCTGTGGAAAACCAACAATACTTTTACGAAGGTCTTCCTGCCTACAGAATGTATAAACGTGATGAACATAAATATCTAAAACAGAATATTGGATTTGCATGTTGCGGGTCACCAAAGGATATCAAGGATGCAAATGCAACAGAAAACAATATTTGTTATTGCAAGACAGAAAATTCGAGTGATACAGACGTAGCTGATACAGTTGGTTATAACGAAGAAGCTCAAAAAATCATAGATAAGATATATGATAAGATTTGCAAATGTGCGGCAGAAACTGATAGTTCTCAACCAATTGATGTTGGTATAATTTTTAATATGGTATTCCACCCTAAAACGAAAGTAAAGCTTAAGAAAAAAGAAGGAAATAAGAAAGAGGAAAAAACGGAAGTAAAGAAAGAAAAAAAAGAGGAAGTAAAGAAAGAAAAAAAGGAAGATGAAAAGGATAAGGTAATAATGCTTAATGTATTTCCTGTCCCCATTTTTAAAATCAAAAGAAAGATTCAGAAAAAATCCGAAACTACGAAGAACGCAAAACAAGAAGACACAGCAGTTACTGATGAAATACAGTATGAAGCATGGTTTATTGATCCTGGAGCCAGAGTATATAAAAGTTGGACAGACTATATAGAGAATAATAATTTACCAGCTTTCACTATGGTTCTTCCAAAAGATGGTGTTTATCAACCAAATCCGGATTATCCAGTTGCAGAGGATTATTCGACAGTTTGGCTGGAAATTATGGACTCTCCTGCGTGTGCGTTTACATCAAAACTCTGCACTGGAATAGATATCGCTTCTAATGTTGTTGGACTTGGCGCAGTTGGCTTGACTGTCGCTTCGATGTTTACACCTCTTGCACCAGTTGTTGCCGTGTCAGGTAAATCGCCTTTTAACATATAATTAATGCAAAATAAATTTATTATGTTAAATATTTATTTATAATTTACCAGTGTGCCAGTATCTACGCAAGATCAATGCATAAAACACTGTTTTACATTAATTTTTTTGCTTATATTAGGTCTTGCTGCTGCTGGTGCGTCTGGTGCTTGGTCATTTGGCCGAAACGTCCAACAATTAGCGGACCGCAGTAGCCACGAAGAATCTATTCATGTTTTCGACAGAGAAGCACTTCCACATTACCTTGGCATAGCCGGTACTGCATTTGGTTTAGGAGTAGTTGGAGGATCAGTGATTATTTCAAATGCTGCTGCACGTGGTATGACAGTACACACCGTCGCAAGAGCGGCATTCAATACTATACAAGGTGGCAATCTGATCGTCAACGGCGTGGGCATATTATATCAGAGTTACAACATGATAGACAAATATAGAACAGACAAGACGGTCAACTTCGTAGATGCATTAAATTTGGCGACGCATCTTATGTTTTTCTGCGGCTCCGTAGTAAAGGTTCAATTCGCCAGTGACATTATCGAGAGTACCCAAGGTAGAGTTATGAATGATTACAAGGAGAACTTGGGCACTAGACGTCTCCGTAAGAAGTACAATCGCGCTGTAAGGAAAGCTGCTGAAAATAATGGATGTAAAATGTCCGAGAATGCAGAAGTAATACGCTACATAAGAAATCGTCAAGAACTATTTTCTAATCAGTCTGTAATTAATGGTGGTAACCGAGTGTTACCGCCATTAGATAAAACTTCTAATATCGTATGGTCGTTTGAACATGGTAGACTAAAAGTTAATGGTATCTTATTGTTAGATCCTATCGAATATGTTATTTGTCTTATAAGATCGGGCATATTTATCGAAGTCAACAAAAATAATTCATCTGGTCCACATGCTGATGACTCTATCGCTGATCAATTAGCAAAGGTACTTTGTGATTTATTATCGAAGTTGTATGTAAGCGACGACTGTCCCAAAAGCACCGAAATACCGACAATGCCTGACTTCGAACCACTGTTAAGAGAGATGGGTTCTTTGAATATTGATAAAGAGTGCTTGAGGAAACTATTTGAAATCGCTGTAAAGTTAATGAAACGTTCCAAAAATATGAACGATTTTTTACTCCAAACTTTTACCTTTGTCTGGCAGTATTGTAAAGCGAATTTGAAGCAGTGGGGGATGAGCTCAAACTATACGCAAAGTATTTCCAGCAGCAACATTTTGAAAAAGATTATTATCGCAATTTCTGAAGCGATTGATATGATGCTTAATAACTTATCTTATGCCTTTGAGAAATATATGAACACCAGTTTGCACAGATAAATGGAGAATATGAATTGTAATATGACTAATGCGACAAAGAAAAATTAGAAATATGGTGCGCATAATAGTTCATGTAGCAAAAAGCCACAATTTTTATATAAATATATACTATATTTATATTAGGCAACAGATTAGTAAAGTTTAAGCTTAAGAGTAAAGTCTCTGCCACACGGGTTTGTGCCTAGATACATCGTTGAACGAATGTTGAAATTGTCAACTTTTTTAATAATTTGTTAAATATATTGTTATAAATAATTATATTAGTTGAAATCGAATTTATATCAAGAGACAATAGTATGCAGTATGCACTAACTATAAATATAACAACCCTAAAAAAATTGCATGTATATATTTTTAAAGTATTATAATATATATCTTATCGTGAAGAGGTATATACTTCTCGCAATTCGGAACAATTATTATACAAATCCTTGGAAATACATCACATATCCTGTGCCTTGTATATTTAAATCTTTTATATAGGTATAATATATATATATCTTACATATTGTATACCTTACACATATGTATATCTTACATATGTGTAGATTATGTCATCGAAAATCATAAAACAATAAATACGATTTACTTACTTACACTTTGTACTTTTCATTAAAATTGACATTAGTTTATCCTGATTTAGTAGAATAAAAATCTGCAAATCTAGAAAGTATTACATATAAGGGCGAGAAAAATTAATGCAGCCAGAAGGGATTTTATCAAATATTTATTTTCGTAAATATAAGAATTATATATCTTGATTTTTATACTGAACTATTCCACTAGAAAAATCAAAAAACGAGAGAAAAGAGATAAGTTCGATAATTCTGAAATTATTTCTCCATTTCAAAAATTAAACATTTACAGACAGTTATACTTTATCCACATGTATTTTTTTCTTATACCGAATTTTATTTTAAATTAATAATTAAGAAGTAAATGTGCCTTTTGGTACAATATCATGCTTTTTTCTATTCTCTTTGTATATGTATGTATATGTTCCTTTTAAAAAATAATTTTACTCTTTTTATATCCTTTCAACTGTTTATTTTTCTCTTATTAGTAAAGCCAGAGGGAAGAGAAAGAGAATTTTTTCCCTCTTTTCTCTTTATAAAACATAATTATATAATTAAATTAATCCATCATTCAAAAGTCCTCTCTCCAAGGAACAATATGAGGGAATATAACAATTAAGGAAGAAAACATAATTTCACGCGATGTTCAACAATTTCGTCGAGTTTGCTCGCCCTTCGAGTGGATTGATGTGAATTATAAGATATGTTGTTATCATTAGGCCTGTTCGTTTTAGCTGAGCTTCTTGCACGGTTCCATCTTTTCTCTTTTTCTCTCCAACGTGAAAAGAAAAAGAGGAAAGATGAACCGTGCAAGAAGTTCAGCTAAAACGAACAGGCCTATTGTGTTTAATGAATTCGACAAATAGCATCTCGAATTTATTCAATGCGCTTGGTGATTCTTTATTACAATTGGTTTCTGTACTTGTATGCTTGTATCCAACGTGCAACTAAAGACAAGAACCAATCATATTAAAGAATCACGTAACGCTTATGCTGCTTTTTCTGCTGAACGCAGCCATGTATTACTCCAAAACCTCTAAACTGTCACGTAGAATTCAGGTATTTGCAACTATTCACCGTTATATATTCTGTTCTGTAATCTGTCTCAGTGCAGTGTATATACCACATTTTCTGCTGGATAATTGCCAAGTACAACGTAATTAACATTCAACGAAAGAATCGTATTTAAGGTTATAGACAAGACCACTATCATGTAAGTAATATCGTTTGAATATTTCGGAAATCTAGAAAGGAAGTGCTATTCCATTTCGTAATTAATAAACCCTGTTGATCCTTTTGCTATATAAATTGATTTATATTCTTAATTAATGCGAAAATATAATTGGAGTCGACCGCGTTAACCTCGTATTGCCGGACTATTGCGGTCGAATAACACACACAGGTAGCATTAATGTCTAAAAGACATCATAAAGATGTCTTTAAGATGCCAGATATCTTAAAGATGTCTTTATGATGTCTTTTAGACATTAATTGCTACCTGGGACAAGTTAGATTACCTACGACTAGAAACGGTCTAATTAAGGGGCATGTTAAAGTCGCTGATATTCCGGATTTTCCCTAGGAAACCCCGATTTTTATCTCTGATTTTTATCTCTGATCGCTGCAATGCGATTTAATTTATCGTAGATCGTTCACAGTATTCTTTATGATTTTTAAAATAGTGAAACTAAGCGAAGTCATGACTCCTGACAGACGTGTGGTACTTATCGTTTTGGACAAGCATAGGAAATCGTGACAATTAAAAAGTGAGCTTTAATTAAATCGAAAAATGACACATATAATGAATTTCTAATGAAATATAATGCTACTTAAATGTTTTGCCTAAAAAAGAAGTATATAACGTTTATAGAACTGGTAGTAATTAATGGAGTAAATATATGAGGTTAAGATCAGCGTCCTGCAAGAATGATGTCATCTCTTTAAATTAGATGAAATACGCGTAATATGTAATATTGCAGATAGATTTTAAATAGAAGATTTTAGCAGCATTGTTTGAGTGTTATTCAGTCAATAAATAATTTTGCAATCTAATTTGGTATTGATCAATTAACATTACTTTGACAGAAAGATAGAAATGCATATTAATCATTAATATCATTTTTCTTTATTTACAGAAAAGAAGTCTATATTATTTATAAGTTCTAAAAGATTTTGACATAATGGCTGAGAAGGAAGAAGAAGTTACAGACATACTTTGGGTAAGTTTTTTTTTTTGCAACCTAAACTGAATTATTAATTCTTACAATAAATTTTTACATTACATTGATTTTCCTAACATAAATTAGTTATATTCACAGTTTGCTTGTCTCTGTCATTCCAAAGATATCAGAATCTAAGATTCGAATTTAACTAACGATAGCAAAACTAATTGACATTTTTCCTTAAGTGATTGTAACGGGGACATAAAAATGTTTGAGCGTATTGTTAACGGTATATTTGTTTTTCAGGAAGAGAGAAAGACTTTCGCTGTGGAACAGCAACAATGCTTATACGATATTCTTCCTGACTATATAATGTACAAAAATGATGAACATAAATATCTAAAACAGAATATTGGATATGCATGTTGTGGATCACCAAAGGATACCAAGGATGCAAATGCAACAGAAAACAATAGTTGTTATTGCAAGACAGAAAATTCGAGTGATACAGACGTAGCTGATACAGTAGGTTATAAAAAAGAAGCTCAAAAAGTCATAGATAAGATATATGATAAGATTTGCAAATATGCGGCAAAAACTGATAGTTCTCAACCAATTGATGTTGGTATAATTTATAATATGGTATTCCACCCTAAAATGAAAGTAAAGCCTAAGAAAAAAGAAGGAAAAAAGAAAGAAGAAAAAACGGAAGTAAAAAAAGAAGAAAAGGAAGATGAAAAGGATAAGATAATAATGCTTGATGTATTTCCTGTCCCCATTTTTAAAATCAAAAGAAAGATTCAGAAAAAATCCGAAACTACGAAGAACGCAAAACAAGAAGACACAGCAGTTACTGATGAAATACAGTATGAAACATGGTTCATTGATCCCAGAGCCAGAGTATATAAAAGTTGGACAGACTATATACAAAATAATGATTTACCAGCTTTCACTATGGTTCTTCCAAAAGATGGTGTTTATCAACCAAATCCGGATTATCCAGTTGCAGAAGAATATTCGACGGTTTGGCTGGAAATTATGGAGTCTCCTGCGTGTACGTGGAAAACAAAAGTCTGCAATGGAATAGATATCGCTTCTAATGTCGTTGGATTTGGCGCAATTGGCTTAACTGTCGCTTCGCTGTTCACACCTCTTGCACCAGTTGTTGCCGTGTCAGGTAAATCGCCTTTTATCATATAATATTATAATTAATGCAAAATTAATTTATTATGTTAAATATTGATTTATAATTTCCCATTGTGTGCCAGTATTTACGCAAGATCAATGCATAAAACACCGTTTTACATTAATTTTTTTTGCGTATATTAGGTCTTGCTGCTGCTGGTGTGACTGGTGCTTGGTCATTTGGCCGAAACGTCCAACAATTAGCGGACCGCAGTAGCCACGAAGAATCTATTCATGTTTTAGACAGAGAAGCACTTGCAAATTACCTTGGCATAGCCGGTACTGCATTTGGTTTAGGAGTAGTTGGAGGATCAGTGATTATTTCCAATGTTGCTGCACGTGGTATGACAGTACATACCGTCGCAAGAGTGGCATTCAATACTATACAAGGTGGCAATCTGATCGTCAATGGCGTTGGCGTATTATATCAGGGTTACAACATGATAGACAAATATAAAAGAGACAAGACGGTCAGCTTCGTAGACGCATTAAATTTGGCGACGCATCTTATGTTTTTCTGCGGCTCCGTAGTAAAGGTTCAATTCGCCAGTGACATTATCGAGAGTACCCAAGGTAGAGTAATGAATGATTACAAGGAGAACTTGGGCACTAAACGTCTCCGTAAGAAGTACAATCGCGCTGTGAGGAAAGCTGCTGAAAATAATGGATGTAAAATGTCCGAGAATGCAGAAGTGATACGCTACATAAGAAATCGTCAAGAGCTATTTTCTAATCAGTCTGTAATTAATGGCGGTAACCGGGTGTTACCGCCATCAGATAGACCTTCTAATATCGTGTGGTCGTGCGAACATGGTAGACTAAAAGTTAATGGTATCTTATTGTTAGATCCTATCGAATATGTTATTCGTCTTATAAGATTGGGCATATTTATCGAAGTCAACCAAAATAATTCATCTGGTCCACAATCTGATGACTCTACCGCTGATCAATTAGCAAAGGTACTTTGTGATTTGTTATCGAAGTTGTTTGTAAGCGACGACTGTCCCAAAAGCACCAAAATACCGATAGTGCCTGACTTCGAACCGCTGATAAGAGAGATGGGTTCTATGAATATTGATGAAGAGTGCTTGAGGAAACTATTTGAAATCGCTGTAAAGTTAATGAAACGTTCCAAAAATATGGACGATTTTTTACTCCTAACTTTTACCTTTGTCTGGCAGTATTGTAAAGCGAATTTGAAGCAGTGGGGCATGAGCTTAAACTATTGCACGCAAAGCATTTCCAGCAGCAAGATTTTGAAAAAGATTATTATCGCAATTTCTGAAGCAATTGATATGATGCTTAATAACTTATCTTATGCCTTTGTGAAGTATATGAACACCAGTTTGCACAGATAAATGAAGAATATGAATTGTAATATAACTAATACGACAAAGAAAATTTAGAAAAATGGTGCGCACAATAGTTCATGTAGCGATAAGTCACAATTTTTATAGAAACATATACTATATTTATTAGGCAACAGATTAATAAAGTTTAAGCTTTAAAGTAAAGTCTTTGCCACACGGGTTTGTAGATACATCGTTGAACGAATGTTGAAATTATCAACTTTTTTATAATTTGTTAAATATTTTGTTATAAATAATTATATTCGTTGAAATCAAATTTATATCAAGAGACAATAGTATGCACTAACTATAAATATAACAACACTAAGAAAATTGCATGTATATCTATTTTTAAAAACATATCTTTTGGCACATAAGTATCTTAAATAAATGAATGGTATTACATGTTATTAAAGTATTATGTTATTAAATATATTACATGTTATTAAAGTGTGTTATAATATATATCTAATAGCGAATTTGGTTCGACGCCCATTGCGCACTCAGTGCACATTAAAGCTGTTATACACTGATTTAATTTCTAATATTTAAAGTAAAATGCAAATATTTTGACTAATAAAATGCCCAAAACATATTTTACCATAGTACAATAAAGGATATTGAGGATTTAGTGACTTAACTGTGTTTATATTAAACATACACTTTACGTTGATTTGTGTGCGACGGCTTTAATGTGCACTGACAATGAGTGCGCACTGGTGCGTCCAACCGAATTTGCTATAAGTTATCGTGAAGCGGTGCTTCTCGCAATTCGGAACAATTACAAATCCTTGGAGATACATATCTTGTGCCTTGTATTTCAATCTTTTATATATTATATGCAGATCTTACATATTATGTGCAGATTAATTATGTCATCAAAAATTATAAAACAATAAATACGATCTACTTCCTTATTTGCCCTTTGTACATTTCATTAAGAATAAAACATTACCTATCTTGATTTAGTAGAATAAAGGTCTGCAAATCTAGAAAGTATTACATGTAAGGGCGAGAAAAATTAATAGAGCTAGAAGGGATTTTGTCAAATATTTAATTTCATAAATGTAAGAAATATATCTTAATTTTTGTACTGAACTATTCCACTAGAAAAATCAAAAGATAAGAGATAAGTACGACGATTCTGAATTTCTCAATTTCAAAAATTAAACATTTACAGACCGTTGTACTTTTTCCACATGTATTCTTTTCTAATTATACCGAATTTTTTTTTTAAATTTAAATAAGTACAAAGAAGTACTTTCTTTTGTAAATGTGCCTTGCAGGTACTATATCAGGCTTTTTACTATTTTCTTTGTAAGTATGTATGTTTCCTTCAAAAAATAATTTCATTTTTTCTTTTTTATATCTTCCTTCCAATTCTTTGAACGGAAGTTTTACTTACCCAGATAGCACAGTGACGTCAATTGCCGTAATATTGCCGTCTTAGTGACGGAAACTTGACGTGTTGCCGTCACTTTGACGGCATTATTACGGCATTATGCCGTCATTTGATGTCCTGTGCTATCTGGGTTAATTTTATTTTTCTCTTATTAGTAAAAAGATAGAGAAAGAGAAAAAGAAATATAATTCTTTTCTTTTTCTCTTTATAAAATATAATTATCAATTGATCTATCTTTCAAAGATTCTCTTTCCGAGGAACAAACAAATAAGTATGAGTAGGGAATAACAATTAAAAAAGGACAACCATAATTTCACGTGATGATCAACAATTTCATCGAGTTTGCTCGCCCTTCAGGGTAGAGACCCTCTGATGTATTGAATCGTGTTGTTGGCATTGTGTTGAATGAATTCGAGAATAGCATCTAGAATTCATTCAACACAATTGAATTCGAATACGGGGACTGTTTGCCGCCGTGGAACTCATGCGGATGCTATCTTAAACGCGCGCATGCGCGCCCGATAATTGAGGATCGGCACGCGACTCAGTCAGCTGACCTGTCTTGTGATAGCACTATAGCAGCTAGGCCGGAGTGGACTCGCGAGACAGGCACGGTTCGATCTCGTCGCTGGCTGGACTACGCGCTGGAAAACGTCGCACATCGTCGCCGTGAGTATTCGTGGCCGAGCCGATTGACGCGGCCGCCAACGTTTCCTCGCCCGCGCGGCCGGTCTCCGAGTCAACCTTTCACCGCCGGAGTTCCGTGTGCGAGCGAGCGAGTAGTATATCGATCCGCTGGGGCCACTTTGCGTGCGCCATCGTCTTCCACAATCCGCGATCGGGCGCGAATCCACGAAGTCGATTTCCAGCCCGGGTGGGACGCGGCCTGCCGATCGCGCGGAACGTCGTCGTCGTCGTCGACGGCCGCCGCGCGATCGATCCGCGGCCGTCCGCGACGCGAAAACGCCGCCTCGCCTCCGCCTAGCAGAAGACGGCCCCCGCTGTCTTCACGGGGGCTACGCCTATTTTTTTGAACGGCCTGCTCACGTGAATCGTACAGCCAACGTGTGACAGCGTGCGCTTCTCCGACAGTCTGTCGCGGCCGCACGTAATGATCGACTGCCCTGTTCTGTTTCACTTCTACGTTTTCTCGTGATTTTCGTTTACTTTAACTGCAACAAACGATATATCAGGTTCTGGTGCGGGCGAGGGAGAGAAAAATTGCAAAAAGGCGTAAGAAGCGCGATTTAAAGAAGCAGTCTTGTTACATTCGCTTGATATATATTGCATTATATTCTCTTACATTTGATATATTTAAATTGAAACAAGTGTTTTTGTTTGAATTTCAAGCGCGGACGAGAAAAAGAGAAAATATATTTGAGGAATAATTGACTGACGTAAATTCATGTATGACTTGAGCCGGAGCAATTAAGATAGACAAACGTATGTCAATTTGCGCGATAGCGACTAGTTTTCCTTGCGTTTTGCAACGTTTAATTCACAACCGACAGGTAGCTAGATCATAGTTTGAAAAATCGCTGGGTAAAAATTATATTCTCATGCTAGATGTAATCAGTGATAAGATATAAGTTTTTAATATCTGCCACTGAAACATTCCTCCAAATCTTGATAAAATAAAAACTTTGTTTGTGAAAAGATAATCATGTCACGTGTTACTTAAATATTGAATTTTAGGGCAAGAAAATGTTTAGGGTGTAGTTTGAAATTTCTCTAAATCTATATTGTTTTATTTTAACACGTAAAAAGTGAAATAAAAAGTAGTAGATATGTATATAATTATAATCTTATTGCTGGAAAATTTTCTAACTCTGTCATCTGCGAAATAAGATTTTACTTATTAAATATACAAAGTATTATATACAATCTCTTTTTTTTTCAGATAAATTAAGTGTTCAAAATGACGAACCAGAGTTTAGCGAAGATTGCGCATGAGGAGCGGGAGGGCAAGTTTGGATACGTCTATGCGGTATCCGGACCTGGTTAGTTTTTCCCACATGAATTTGACCTTACTCTGTTACGTACTTTTTACTTAACATTTTTCTTCGTAGTTGTCACCGCGGAAAAAATGTCTGGATCAGCTATGTACGAGCTGGTGCGAGTCGGTTATTACGAGCTGGTAGGAGAAATCATCAGATTGGAAGGTGACATGGCTACGATACAGGTAAGAAGTGTACTATGTATATTTATGTTTCATCTTAGGATGTTGAAACAGTTTGTATAATCTCGTAATATGTTTAGGTGTACGAAGAAACAAGCGGCGTGACGGTTGGTGACCCCGTGCTTCGCACCGGAAAGCCGCTGTCCGTCGAATTGGGCCCTGGCATCCTCGGCAGCATCTTCGACGGTATTCAACGTCCGTTGAAAGACATCAACGAGCTCACGAACTCGATCTACATCCCGAAGGGTGTCAACATACCGGCGCTTTCGCGTACCGCTAGCTGGGAATTTAGTCCGCATAACGTGAAAAACGGCAGCCACATCACGGGCGGTGACTTGTACGGCGTCGTACACGAGAATACTTTGGTGAAGCATTGGATGATCATGCCGCCCAAGTGCAAAGGCACGGTCACGTACATCGCACCTGTCGGCAACTACACTGTTGATGTAAGAGTTTGTTTATTACGTAATTTCATTCCGTACGTCATATCGTAAATTTACATAAGTATGTAATATCTTTATAATCTCTGTGTGTAGGATATCGTATTGGAGACCGAATTCGATGGCGAGAGGCAGAAATACACTATGCTTCAGGTACGAAATGTACTTCTACGATAACATATATGAGACTTTTGATAGATTACTTATTGTGAATTTACGTTTGCATGTATGCAGGTGTGGCCAGTACGTCAACCTCGCCCGGTCACTGAAAAATTGCCAGCTAATCATCCCTTACTCACTGGTCAACGAGTCTTGGACTCTCTTTTCCCGTAAGAATATCGTCGGATAAGCATGTTGTAGGACGTATCCAGAAGTATTTGGAACGTGAGTGCAACGTGTGTTACAGATGCGTCCAAGGTGGAACCACGGCTATTCCTGGTGCTTTCGGTTGCGGTAAGACCGTCATCTCGCAGGCCTTGTCCAAGTACTCTAACTCCGATGTGATCGTTTATGTCGGTTGCGGAGAACGTGGTAACGAAATGTCCGAGGTACTGCGCGATTTTCCTGAATTGACTGTGGAGATCGAGGGTGTCACCGAGTCCATCATGAAACGTACCGCTCTGGTCGCCAATACGTCTAACATGCCGGTAGCCGCGCGTGAAGCGTCTATTTATACTGGTATGTGCGATGCATTATTGAGGAAAACTCGTATCAATTCACTCGTATATGTATAGTTAATGTAAATACAACTTATTCAAGTTATGTTAATAAAAATCTGTTGTTTGTGACGCAGGTATTACGCTATCTGAATATTTCCGTGATATGGGTTACAACGTGTCGATGATGGCGGACTCGACATCTCGTTGGGCTGAGGCTCTCCGAGAAATTTCGGGTCGTTTAGCTGAAATGCCTGCCGATTCTGGTTATCCTGCTTATCTTGGTGCTCGTTTAGCCAGCTTCTACGAACGTGCTGGAAGGTACGATTCATATACTTAATATATATATAAAGTAGTCAAGTGACTAATAATGTGATCAAATATTTTTTTCGAAATCATAATATCACAGTAAATATATAATATTAATTATATATGTATAATTTTGGAAGAAATTTATATAAAAACAAATAAATAGTATCTTACCACTAATCGATGCAACTAATATTGGATGATTCTTATATAGAGTGAAGTGTTTGGGAAATCCAGATCGTGAAGGATCTGTTAGTATCGTTGGTGCCGTATCACCGCCAGGTGGTGACTTTTCCGATCCTGTGACCAGCGCAACACTCGGTATTGTGCAGGTACAAAGAACATCTGTATATGAAAAAATAAAAAGGATAATGATAAATTGATTTTTTAACGAATTATTTAATTTGTAGGTATTCTGGGGTTTGGATAAGAAACTTGCGCAACGCAAACACTTCCCATCCATCAACTGGCTCATATCATACAGCAAGTATTTGCGAGCACTTGACGATTTCTACGACAAGAATTTCCCGGAGTTTGTCCCGCTGAGGACAAAAGTGAAGGAAATCTTGCAAGAGGAAGAGGATCTGTCGGAAATCGTGCAGCTGGTAGGCAAGGCTTCGCTCGCCGAAACGGACAAAATAACACTTGAAGTAGCAAAATTGCTGAAAGACGATTTCCTGCAACAAAACAGGTACAACATATCATCTTACAATAATTCTGTGTATGTTACATCAATGTTGCAATTAAATATTACTTGATAGAATTTCTTAATTCTTTTCTGAATCTTTTTTTTTTTAATTTCTAGCTACTCGCCGTACGATCGTTTTTGTCCATTTTACAAGACCGTGGGAATGTTGCGAAATATGATCGCATTCTACGATATGGCAAGACACGCCGTAGAATCAACAGCTCAGTCTGATAACAAAATCACATGGAATGTAATCAGAGACAGTATGGGCAATATCCTCTATCAATTGAGCTCTATGAAGTTCAAGGTGGGTTTAAACAAAAGTCGAATTGATCTCTTCGTTTTAATTTTAACGTAGCTCTTTCTTTTTATTAAAAATTTATCTGAAACTTGTAGGACCCTGTTAAAGACGGCGAGGCGAAAATCAGGTCAGACTTTGATCAGCTGCACGAAGATATTCAACAGGCATTCAGGAATTTAGAGGACTAAGTTCTTAACTTGTCACTTGTTAAAAGCAATTTTAAGATATTAATTGTTTCTGTAACTTGGCTCTAACATTTAAGGATGTCCCGGTCCAACTAGTGAATTGCAGATAGCTTGCTAAAAATATGACTATACAAGCAGCATTATCGATTATGCCATATATTATTTGCCGAATAAACGAATATCCTTGAAAGCATTTGAGTTAATTGTAAATAGAGAAATTGAAACCTACTATCATGCAGCAAAATATTCGAAAGAATGTCATGTTATGCACGTGACGATTGTGACAATAAAGTGGGACATTCTTAAATGCATTCGAAGCGTACATTTAAAGATACGCTCCGCTTCCTCGAGAGTTAACCCGCTTGACTCGAGAACAGAGCTACTTGTAATTAATCAGATATTATCAGAGAAAGTAATTTTACCCTTCGCGCAAAAATATACTTTCGTTTTTTTCCCGCTTTGTTAGAAGTGCAAATAACCAGGAAGTTATTCCTATATGTTTTCCGTAAATGTGTAATATAAACGAAAGTATAAAACGGCTGCCTGTTTCATCGATGATACGCGCAGACTAGGATTATGGTATGAAAAGATACTCTTAATTACCAGTTATGTGACACGTGAATAACACGGCAGTTCTTACCTTGCAAAGAGATTGTGAATCGTGGAGTATTAAATATTGTAACATATAATGTACTATTTAAGTGCGATGAACGATAATCGCAATTGTTATGCATAATTAAACATACTATACCTTAACGTTATAAATATGATTTAAAAGTTTAGAAAAGGACATACACGTATATACATGATACATTAGACAGATGATCAAGGTGCAGGGTCTTCAATATCATGAAGATAAATACGAAAGGGAAAAAAGAACGTGTAAACACGATGTTCCATTGACTTCGATATCATTTCCATTGTATGATATGTAAAAAAAAATACAATAAAATTATGCACAAGAGGATTATGGACTTGCTGGATACGGATATGATGGTGCCAAATAAGCTTTTATAGATTTTTTATTCTTACTTTTTCTCGTTTTAATCATAATCATCATTATATAACAATAACCTCGCGGTATGTACATCAACGGTATATTACATTCCGATATCTAACGTTTGGTGGATTAAAATTTTGACGGTTTTTTTTTTCATAAACTATATTGACAAAAATATGTTATTGCCACATGTATGTAAATTTGTATCTCAAATATGTATACATACATACATGTGCAAATATACATATATATGTCCATATGTATCTATGTAATTAATCACATTTAAAATTTGAATCCTAAACTCATCCTATCAGATACTCTATTCTAAAATTATGAAAACAGTATTAAAAATAAAAAATAGTCAATGAACTCTGCGCTGTTTCTATGCTTTGTTTGTCATCTGCAGGCTCTTCATGTGAATCAACGCAAATTGCTTTCTTTCTCAGAATAATTTCGGCTGCACCGCCGTTTGAATTTTTCCGATAAAAAGACAGTGTTTTGATACCTTTGATACTCACAGCCATGATGTTTCAACACATGCCAGTTACATTGATATATTGCGTCTATGTATAAAATCCAGATAGGCCTTCCATGTAACAGTCATAACTACACGAATGTTACTTTCTATTTCAATTTTCTCTTTCTAATTTATTATTATTAAACAATACGTATAGAAATATATTTCCAAAAATTAGAAAAATCTTTCAGTATGTGTAGCACAATTATACGCACGTAGCACTATATTATTTGTGCGATTGATATGAATAGTCGATCACTTAATAAGATTTGTCTTTATAAATTTATACGTAAAACTTCATTCGTATTGCATCTTGCATTTTACCATCACAAAATAATTACGCAATTTATTGCGTAAAATGATTCTTCTACACTTCCTTACAATCCAATTTCCGATTGTATTGTAAGAATTGGAATATGTACAAAAGTTTTTACTTTTTTCAGTTTTTTTGTTTCTAAATCACTGTAAAATAAAATCTATTATTTGCCAAGAAGAGAAAAAAATTTATATTTAAAATTAATAAATTAGTCCATATGAATATCTGTAGAATATTCATACTATAGAATATTCATACTACAACTATAAAAATGTGCAGTTATGACTATATTATTAGAAGTACCCAATTTGATTTTGGAATTCAAGGTATCTTAAAACTTGGTAAGACCGGTGCAGTCGCCAGAGAAGAGAACAGAATATTAGATTTCCTGTGATAAGACAACTCAGAAATTCTAATATCTACAGAAAGAGCCACTGACTCACGAATTAAGGGAAGCTTAAGGACTCAAGTGTACAACGTCGGTACTACCGGCTGATGGCGAGGACGATATTTGCGATCTGAGTTGAAGATTCTCGCGTTTCAATTGGGTAACTAATTGTTTTAACGTCGTGATCTCTTGCCGTAGCTTCTCGTTATCACGCAAGCATTGACCCAGGCTTTGATTAGCCGTGCGCAATTCTCCTATGTACTCGCAGGCCCTTGCTAAGATACCTCCTTTACTCTGTTATAAAAAAGTAACAACACCATTAACATAATACCATTTAAATGACTATACGACAAGAATTTCACTTGACTATAAGTACCTGAGTCTCATAGTTGCTTTTCCCTTCGCCGCTGCTGCTGTTACCAGTGGTACTAGTCCCAGTATTGCAGTCAGGGATGATCTTGCCCAATTTTGTAATCCAATTGTTTATTTTATCTCTACGCCGGCGCTCGACTTCGTTGTGCGTTGCTCTCCGTCTGTCGTCTCTCTAAGAAAAAGTAAAAGAAATAACTTTTTTTGCACACTAAAGAAATAACAATATATCAATTACATATAAGATAATAATGATATTTATTGATATTAATTACAAACCTTTTTCAAGCCAGGAGCGCAACTCCTCGGGTTTTCTATCTGCAACGTGGCTGTTCTTGGCACCAAGGATCTCGACGTCTGAGCTGTGGTAAAGACATCATTGGCATTCCCGATAACGTAAAACTGGCCGTTCAAAGGTGACGTTAGAACCTGTACAGTATTATTCCCCGGTTGCGATACAGGCAGCTCTATCTCGTTGGCCGATTGTATAGCCGCTGTACCGTTCACCTGGACAACTCGGTACGCTAATGTCTCTGGATAACGCATCTCGTCCTCTCCGACAGGTTCCCCTGAGAGGAACAGAATACACAACGATAAAAATAGACGTTTAACAATGCAGCTTTTCGTCATAATCATGTTAAATCTGAATGTCGATGTTGGATACAGCTTGTGAGTAGAAGAGCACATTGCTTAAGGATCTTATTGAGAATATGGCTTGCTCTCACCTTCGCAGTCCACTATCTCCGCTTCCTCTATAACGATCCCCGTCGTGCCACTGCCATCATCCTTCACGACGCTGCAAAGTCGAACGACGCTTTCAGACGCGATATCATCTTATCTTAACGCGGCTGCATGCTACACGTGTATTTACTTGGACGACCGTGTAGGTCGGTTCTACATGGCATAAGTTAAGTGCGCACTGTGCACTAAGTGGTGATGACCTTGAGGAGACCTCGGGGGAGACGGAAAGGACGGGTGTTCGCAATATCGGGCGATCGATATCTAACGTAAACGCTACCTGACATCTTGCTGTTCGAGCTGCTGCTCCAAAATGTCCATTCCTCCACGCCGAAAAAAAAAAACGTTTGAATTTGTCGAAATTCACGTGAGCTGGTCACGGGACACGGCAACGAGGTCATGTGGTGCACAAGAATGGCGTCGCGCGTCGCGTGCGCCACCCAGCGCCGCGCAATCGAACGTCCTAACCTTATCGACGATTACACCGACGAGATAATTATTATATCTTGTCGGTGACCGATTACCTTACCGTCGGTAAGTTCATGTAGGAATAGTCCGCGGGTAAGTTTTATAAAAGTGACCGCTCAGCCGGGAGCGACATCATCGTCGTTTCCTCCCCCCCCTTCTCACGACATCACTTCTTTCGCAAGGGTCCACGGTCCACCCGCGCGCGCGCGCGCACGTTTCTCGTTATGTTTTCGCCCGCCGGAATTTTGCGCGGAAACGTTGGGCGTGAGTAGTCGGCAAGTCACGCGACACGTGTTTTGCTCATCGGTGCGACTCGCCAATAACCGCGCGAAAGAGCGTCGCAGTCCGTTCCCATCGAGATCGCGAGACTTCCTCGACGCCCGTCAAGATGACCAGGTGAGCGGCGCGAGTCGTTGGAGGTTAGGCCGTTCGCGCGGTAGTCTCCGACGAGGGCTACGGATTTCCCGCCTCGTCGCGACTTTCCCAGGCGGAGAACGCAAGGACGGAGTGGACGGACGTCCGTGTCTCTCTCGCTTTCGGAATTCATCGGTTGTCCTCGCCTTGTAATGTCACCGTGTGTTCAATTTTCAGGTCGAAAATAGAACTGGGCGACGTGACACCGCACAACATAAAGCAGCTGAAATTGCTCAATCAAGTCGTATTCCCGGTCTCGTACAACGAAAAGTTTTACAAGGACGTACTGGAAGCCGGAGAACTCGCCAAACTAGCGTATTACAATGACATAGTGGTAGATCTTAAAATGATTTTCATTTAGCGTCGCGGTTTTTTAATTTTGCTCCATGAGTACTGGTGATTCAAGGAACATGAACACTATCCATATAATTTGATAAAAACTTTCTAATTCAAACATGGATTAGTTGAAGAAGATCTGTGCTATTGCTAATAGATATTTCAAGTACTTCTCGCAAACCAAAGAAGTTCCAAGTTTATTGATATAATACCAAATTTTAGTTTGAATAAAATACAGATTGGATCTTGATTTGTCACGACTTTCAGGTTGGTGCAGTCTGCTGCCGTGTAGATACCTCGGAAAATTCTAGGCGCTTATATATAATGACATTGGGTTGTCTCTACCCTTATAGAAGATTAGGAATTGGCACTGTTATGGTCCAGCACGTTTTAAACTACGTTAATAAGGATGGCAATTTCGATTCTATCTTCTTGTAAGTACGGCTTGTGCAGTTGTCTTATTGTGACGTATTATCTTGGAAGAGAGTGCAGTTTTTAAGATAATATAATCCGACATTCGCAGACACGTTCAAATAAGTAACGAGGGCGCGATTGATTTTTATAAGAAATTCGGATTCGAAATTGTTGAAACTAAAGAGCATTACTATAAGAGAATAGAACCGGCGGACGCTCATGTGCTGCAGAAAACGCTGCGTCCACGAACGAATCAAACGAATCATCAAACGGTCAACTAACAAGTAGTATTGTTCATTAATTTATCTTTTTTCATAATTTAGAATCTACACACGTTTCCATGTTCTGTCAATAAAGTCATTTTATATTATATCTGCATGGTGTGAGTCAAATTAATCTTTCCTACTCGTGCCGTATATTGCGTGTACAAAAAAAAAAAAAAACATTTAACTGGATTAAGATTTGAAATTATAACAAGAAGTTAAAGAAAACGACGAAAAATACAAAACAGATTTTCCTTCCAAAGCAAGAAGCAGGACTGCGGTTTCTGTATATATCGTTTTTATTGTCCATCAATCTCTTTCTATTCAGATGTACTTAAAAATTTGTATACAATATATTTAAGCCATCCTTTCTTAGAAAATTGTGGTGATTAAAACGATTACATGCATATTGAAAAATATATTTGTAAGAAATAAGTATATTGCACATTAGATATCTTACATATCAAAAATTGTCATGTAAAATGAATATTACAGGAATAAGTGCACGCGCGCTCGGAGAAACGTGCAAAGAAAAATTTTAATTTGCTATCTAACGTAATATGTTGTATAATGCCTCATAAATACAATTCGTAGAAATGCACGTTTTTACATATATAAAAAACAGAATAAATAAATACTATGTATCTGTTTTTTTTTTTATATGTACGTTTTTTGCTAATACGTGGTCGGATATCAGATTCGAAACATCCTATATTCTAATTACTTTAGATAATGCCGTACAATACGACAATATATGACATCAATGTGACAACAATAATAACCAACACAGCTAATACAGTAGAAAACCGATAGTGTAAAGCATCGTCTATTACATGCCTAGCTCCTGGAATGTTACAAAATATAGTTAAGCCGCAGAAAACAATGGCAGATATTTAGATATATCGCCTTCAGATATAATTGTATTCGCTGTATAAATAGGTGCTGCTGCAACAGACTGAAGTACATCTCGCTCTAGATCAATATATATTATATATAATATATATTTTTAACAATAACAGTTCTCTTTTAAATATTGGACAGTTATAGTTCCAGCAACTCTTTTATCCTTGTAGCACAGATCTCTGAGCCTTCCATCGCTTCTTTCGAAGTCTACAAATATATCGCCTTCAGATATAATTGTATTCGCTGTATAAATAGGTGCTGCTGCAACAGACTGAAGTACATCTCGCTCTAGATCAATATATATTATATATAATATATATTTTTAACAATAACAGTTTTCTTTTAAATATTGGACAGTTATAGTTCCAGCAACTCTTTTATCCTTGCAGCACAGATCTCTGAGCCTTCCATCGCTTCTTTCGAAGTCTACAAACAACAAAGTAATACAATGAAATGTTGAGATAGCATAATTGATTCATATACAAAAGAGTTTTACCTGCAAAAGATTGAGAAATCCGTGCGGCAAACCCGGTAAAATATCCAGCGTAACTTTATTGCCAAGTGAGCGAAGCTTCCTCGCAAACATGATGCAATCATCGAGACAAGGGTCAAGATGTAACGACTAGAAGCAAACGATTATATATAAGGTGTCCTAAAACTCGGTCTCTTAATGGTAGCTAAAGTACATTATGTTTTACATTATTAGATTGTAACAAGAATCTAGACAAGTACCAATATCTTTATGGGCGGCATATTAGCTAGCATATTATCTGGTGCGAAATAAGGGCTCAAGAAGGGATCCCTCGATATCGTAAAGATGAACTCCTCGGAAGAAATAACGTTCTCCATATTGAGCTCCCTGCTATCCTTACTATCTCCTCCACCGAAGGACCACCCGAACAGGGACCATGATTTGTTACTTTGTCCTGAATTGTTACCATTTCTACTGACACTGCCGTTCCTCGCAGCAGGCGACGACGTTGAAGCAAGGCCGGAATTTCTATACATATTTAAAAATCTGCTGATATATTCTTGAGATTTCGCCTGCACTTTCGGACACTCAGTACCTGTTGCATTAAAAGATTTTTCAAAATGTAGAGATGTATACTGTATAGATATGTATTAATGATAATGAATACTATGAGCATATGGTTGATTTATATGTACCATCGACTTCTGTCAAGCTGACAGAATTTAACGTCGAATCAGACGGAAGGGATACTAATTTCTTATCATCGTTTGCGCCGTCTCCGTTTGGACTCAGGGCTAATGCTATAAGGTCGCTTTCGCTCACTTCTGCAAAAGACTCTGTGTCCGACTTGACGTCTTCTTCATTCTCGTGTTCTCTGTCGTAAATTAATTAATAATTATATATAAAATATAAGCGTTTTTATTATATCAGCCATGAAATGTGTACACAGACATGAGAGTATTTAGATGATTAATTTTTGCTATACGTGTTTCTAAAAACAAGTTGATTAGATACAATATAATTTTCATTGAAACCTTACTTTGTGGGTTTCTTGTCAGTTACTGCATAAGCCTTCAAGCATCGTAACATAAAACCGAACGGTAGTAACGGATCCGTGAGACAGAGCAGACGAGAAGGCGACGGGACGAACTCGATGCGTACCGGCGTATACGCCATAAAAATACCGTCTGGTTTTCTTATATTTAATTGCATACATTTCAAAGTAATTCCTAAGTTTAAGTTTCCTCCTGCAGAATCGCCTATCAAGACATCGATTATAAGACTCTCGAGTTTACTCAATCGACAGAGAGACAACACATCAAAGATAGATTTTATTTTTTATTTACCGACAAGTATCACTTTCTTCGCTGTACTTCCGAGTAAGGTGTTTGCATGCTTTAATGCCCACGCATAAGCGTACAGTACCTCTTCGAGCGCGCGAGGATAGGGTGCCTCTGGAGCTAGACTGTAATCTATGCTCAAGATTGGTACGCCGAGCGTCGTAGTCCAATTTCTTAGATAAATTTCGTGCGATCGTGAAGTCTGCGACACGAACCCGCCCCCGTGAGTATGAATAATCAGTTCGTCGCATAGACCGCGTAATTCTCCTCCCACACCTCCAGATCCAACCTTAATAGAGTTGTTAATGAAAAATATTATTCACTAACGTTAGCTAAATTCTCTATAAGTCTATTCTAACAATAAGTTCTGTAACTTATACCTCAGTATATAGTAGAATATAGTCAGTTAAATGAATCGTACAGTGTACAGTACTTTCGATACTCTATAAGCACATTAATATTTTACGCACCATTCCTAGACGCCGTTTGGAACTTAACAACCTAACGTGGATCGGTTTCTTCCCGATGTGACTATTTGGTATTGGAATTGAAACGGTCCCACCATCCAAAGTAGGTAGAATTAATTCCTCGGGTGGAATAGATATTACTTGGTTGATTGCTAAGTTTGAGGTATTTATCATGTTCATTATTGCTAAAATGCAGATGAAAGAAATTCCATTAATTCAATATACAAGTGAGATAATTTGAATATCTAAACGGCATCTTAATTGCAGCAACAAAAAAACTTCGGATACGGAATATTCAATATTCACGTGTATTAAATAATTTTATTTAAACCGCAGTAATTCTTTTCTTCGCCAGTAGTGATTAACAAGAAAACAATTTATTTCGACCAAACTGGCAATTTATTATAACGTTCACATATACGTTCATATATACGCCGTTTCGATCGTTTTTGGTCCTTATCAAGTATAATCTATGTCATAAACTTAAATGCAGCCACTCGAAGCGTCTTATTAGTTTATTTTTGGTCCTTATCAAGTATAATCTATGTCATAAACTTAAATGTAGCCATTCGAAGCGTCTTATTAGTTATGAGTTTTTTCCCGGAAATTCATATCTAAAAGATGTAATCGTGTGTCCATGGAGGGATTCAGGAAAGAGAAATAAGAGAGCAATCACGCCAAGTTAAAGGTCGACAATATTGCTCTGTCCTGAAAATTCATGGTTTTATCTCACGGTTACACCCTACGTTTTTTAATTACTAACACAAATAAGGATGGATTGCAATTGTCACACAGTGGCTTTCCTGACAATGTTACAGCTGCAAGAAAGTTTTATCACCTCCATGGACACACGATTACATCTTTTAGATATGAATTTCCGGGAAAAAACTCGTAACTAATAAGATGCTTCAAGTGGCTACTTTTAAGTTCATACTTGACATAGATTATATACTTGATAAGGATCAAAAACAATGATCGAAACGTCGTATATGTGAACGTTATAATAAATTGCCAGTTTGGTCAAAGTAAATTGTTTTCTTATTTTTATTTAACTGGTACATTTCCTTATTTCTTACCCGATTCGCTCAGAAACCAAAACGCCTGGCAGAAAGAAATGTCAGCGTGCTGAGATATACTAACAATACGACGTGCTCTTGCTTCCGGATCCAGTAAATACTTAACGGAATTAGTGCATCGTCCTAATAGTGTACCATTGCTGTAGTACATCTCGCTGAAGGACGCCATAAAGAATGACAGTCCTTTCAATACGTGTCTTAAGCTATCGCAAAACTGAAAGAAAAACATTTTAGATAAATAAACAAATAACATTTTTTTGGATGAATTTGACTCAGGCGGTTATTCACGAGTGTTGTATATCTGCAAATACCTGAAACCCTAAGCACCTGCCATAAAAGCAGTACTGATTAATATTCTCCGCATTATTGAGAAGTTCTTGAATACTGTATTGCTCCAGCGGGAACAGCGACAGTTTTCCATCGTCCATCACCTCCGTGCTCCACGAGTACATTATTTTCAACTGCTGCAAACATGTGTAAAGCGACGCCAACAGCTGGGAGCACGCTTCTATTTCCCTGAAAAGCCCAGATCAGATATCAGTCACCATTGTCCCACGCGGAAGTGAATGTAGGACGCGGTCTCTAATGTGATGTATACACAATTACTTCATGTAGTAGCTCTTTCGGAAGAACACAGAATCCTTCTGATTGTACATCTGCCGGCAGATCAGACCGGAGTACATGATACACCTGTCGACCAACGAGAGGAAACTCCTGTAACCGTTTCCCGTGGTCTCCTCGTCGAAGTCGAAGTGCGGCGCGAACCTGGCGATCTCCCGGTAGAGCGGCTGCAGCTGGGTCAGGTAATCCAGGATCGCCAGGCAGGCGGCCCTGATCCGGACGCCGTTCTTGTCCTGGTGGGGCGCAAAGTACTCCACGTTGGCCTGGCACATATCGCGCAACGCGCCCCACTGCAGGGGCTCGAAATCCTCGAACGGCCTCTCGAAGTCATCGTTGAACGTCGACATTTGGAACGATTCTCTGGTCCGAACGATGACTGTACCGACACCGATTCTCTCTCTTCTCTGTGTCTCTCTCTCTCTCTCTTTCTCTCTAACGCCGGGACTTTTCGTCGATCAACTGCCGACAATCTAACGGTTAAGAACAAACCTTGACCCTGTCACGCATCCTAGACTACCGGTTGCCCGACTTGACCTCCCGGCGTGTCATAACGGACTGTGATCCCGCGCGCACGGTGATCGCGGCGGCTATGTCAGTGTGACAGGCACGACGCGTGCATCGCGCGAATGACGCGTGACGCGGCGCGCGATTCAGGCAAGGTTAATCAAATCAATCCGATGTCCGCGACTATTCCGGCTCTCCGGCGACTATTCAAGACGTCCGCGGTCCGCCCAGTGCCCCAGTGATCAGTGGATCAAACTTCGCGAGGGTCAAAGACGATCACGATTCACGCCGCGCTACTGCGACGCTGCGATCGATCGCTCTTGTGTTGTAGCGCGAAGAATCGCGCGCCCGCTTGACTCGCCGACGCTCGCCGACGCTCGTCTCGTCGTCGCGACGCGACGCGACACGCGACGCGCGGACTCGCGGAAACGAGAAACGTGACCGCGCTCCAGTTTCTCGATCGGTTCACACCGGAGCGTCCCGCGACTTCCACGACTGTCGGCGTAATATCTAGGTATACGTGTCAGATAAAACAGCCCGAACGGGAGCAGGAAGCGGGATGCGCAATAATGAAGTTTTCTCGGTCAAGCCGGGGAAAATCGAGAGCTGGCATTAGATAAGAGCGCGCGCATGTTTTTTTTTTTATGCCTCATAAAAAAGCGTTGGAGCTGGAGATTATATGAGGATGAGGAACCTTTGAGATCCGCCCTACATATGCATGCAGAAACGCATCTCCCTCGGTTGTGTGTTTATAATTAAACGATAATCCGATGAGGATAAACGATGAATATATATATGAATAGTAAATAAGAAGAAAAATAGTAAACAGCTAGGAAATGATATAATAGTAAATTATCATAACGAGTAAATGATGTAGTAATCTCGAGCGAGATGATATTTTACAGCGAACGGAACTCGATTTAAATTCGCATCAGAACTCAGGATATAATTTTATGTCTGCAATTTTACGTAACGTTGTAATACAAGCAACATTTAAAGATTTTCAAGAATTAAAACACGTAAAATAAATAGAATATATAGATATAATTGATATGTGTCTAATTGTAAATGCAGAATATATTAATAAACAGAATTCTATCCTGAAATCTGAAAGCGGACATAAAAGTGGAGACGACGATAGTTGGATTAATTTATAGAGTCCGAAAAAGGTTCTATGATCAATGATGCTCATTGATCGTGAGAATTAAGTTAATTAATATTAATATGAAATGAATGAAGCTAATTAATTTAATATTAATATTAATATAAAATGAATTAACTTTAACTTATTAATACTTTTATAGCGTTAAATTTTTTATCAACGTGATTAATATAAAATCAATTATTTCTAGATATATTTTTTAACGTTAAATATATCTTGAGATATGATTAAACGGAAATACGCTTCGATCGATCAGTAGGAGCATTAGGATCATGCTTGAACAAACAACAGCGATGACACACCGAGTCTGGCCGAGTCTTAATGCGAAAGAGTTCATTAATTAAGAGAGATAAGAGAAACTCGGAGACGCGTGCCGACTGTCTGGATTTTTTAAAAATCTAGTTCAGCAACCGCGCTGCTCCTTTTCAATTGTAGCTTTGTTACCTATATATAACTGAATCAAATTTCGATATCATGCCACGTTTTTTATTATTATCTCACCTGATGTGTAAAAAGAAAGGAATTTATGCGACTAAAGCGCAATTACGTATACGCTTTACATAATAAATTAAAGCCAAATCGGAACACTCGTATAATTGACGCTGCCAATGCCATCGACCTTAGAATGAATTCGTTATCACCGATCGTCGCCGGGATTGACAAGATTATCGCGCCGAGAGATTAAAGAGAAATACGATACGCACGGAAAAGTGACCATATGTGACGTCAAGGCGAGAATTCCTTGAATTCCTTCCCGTCGCGGCTCGATCGCGGCCGCGTCCCGTCAATCGCGATGCGTGCGATCGTAGTTTTGACGCGAGACTACGTTTATCTTAAGAAAGCAGATGCGCAAAACGTCATCGCCGCGCTGGCGGTATCGCGTTAAAAAAAATCGTTTCTTAGAACTTCATCAGTCAATCGCGGAAGCGTACAGATAACGAAACGCGAACAAGGCGACAAAGGCGAGAAAATATGTATTACGAACACGCCCCGCACGTTTCGAGCGAAGCTGTAGCGAGGAGGCGTAAAAAGAGCGAAGCGTCGCGCGTTATTGCCGCGCGTGGGATTTCATTATCTTGCATCTTGTTATTTGCTTTAAATGCGAAAAACATTACGTATATATATTGATGCGTTTTTCATATCATTCCGTGTATAACTTAATTGACGCATGCAAACTGTTTCGGCTTGCAAAATTATCTAACGACCTCGCTGCTCCGCGACTAATCGGAAGACTGTCCAAAACTGTTCGTCATCGCGCTCAGATTAAGTTACTCAGATAGCCAAATCTGGAGAACAGAGACACAGATAATTGCAAGTGTCTGTCACAGATTTGGTCGGCAAAACGTTAGAAATATAATAGAATCTGTTAACGAGATGTGATGGCAGATTGACTGCAAAATACCGAGTAGAATCTGCGCATTTAAATGATTCAATGATTACGAAATGACAAATTCTGCTTATGTCAATGATTTCAGTTCATATCGGTAAATTCCGCTTAGTAGAACACGTGTTTAATGCGTGTTTTTCTGCAGAACTTAAAATATTTTCTCAAATCTACCTAATATTTCTTTGAATTAAGGAAACTAAATTTATAGAAATCAATTTTCTTGAAAATAATAAAATTTTTTTCAGTGTGTACATATTGATTTTAATTATCTTATATAATAGCTGCGATTGATAAGGAGTAACGGAGGTAACATAATTATATAATAGTATTAGCTAATATAAACATATAATAATAGAGATAATTTAGTTATATCGTATTATACATACGAACGTCCTTTGATTAATATTATATATTCTGCGTCATCATATTTTGCGTGTTACATAAAGCTTCTCGGTAAAAATTGACTGCAATTATAGTTGCAATCAGTGATCACTGGATCTAATTGTAAGAGATAAACAATATTTAATAGATACCGGAATTACGTAAGGACTTATGTAAGGATCTTGTTTTAAGTAAGTCCGATTTATGCTCGCTCCGATATGTATCTTCATCGCGGACTCTCAGCGCGAGGCCGCGACCAAGACGCAACTGCAATGAAACACGCGGGAGATTCTTTATAATTTATTTATTGATAAGTAAAATTACATATATCCACAAACACAATACGTTCTTTTCACGGGGTGTAATAATGCGTTAAAACTTGTGAGCGGCGAGGAGAAATACCTGCGAAGGAGAAAGAGGGACGAGGAGAGTTTGCTTTTCTTTCTTTTAAGTCATTTATAAGTCTTTCGACAGTCTGCCCCCCCCTTTTTGTCTCTCGTGAACAACAGCAAATTAGCGGCACTTGCTCTCGATCGCGATTGTCAATAAATAAAAGAAGAGAGAATCCCGAAGGGTTCGCGATGCAGAAACGAATAAGCCCGGAATTTGCAAGACACACTTTGACGCGATATGGTACCGTATTTAAAATAAAAATGAATTACGAGTCCGTGTTTCATTTCTGAACCCTTCGATTCCTGAAAAATCTTTCGGAAATCGAAAGATCTGCCCGCTGCATACATGCACGTTACATGCGTATAAAATGAGTGATGGTACATATTTAAGAACATATATGAACATATTTATTACATGTAATAAATATTGGATAGCTAAATCTGTCGAAGACAGATTTTGAAAGTGTCTGCTGCAAATTTTGTCGATAGAATGCCAGCAGAAATATAACAGAATCTGGTAACAAAATATAATGCAGACTGACTGCAGAAAACTGAGCAGAATCTACTGTTTCGTAACCATTTAAATGGATGTATTCCATTTAAACGTTTAGAAAATAACAGATTCTACTCGGTTTCTACCGGCAGAGTTTAATGCAGATGCAGATGATATATCAAATCTGCTGCGATATCTGAGTAGATCTGCTGCCAATCCGTTGTTATGCTGCGGTCAATTTGCTTACTGGGACATATATGTATACGTATGTATGTATGTATGTAGGAGGCGTCAACTATTCCATGCATTAAAAAAATGCAATATCGTTTTTTGTGCAAGACGAGTTCTCGGCATGATAATGCGATTGAAATTCCAACAACACGCTGCAGATACTCTCACAGAACGATCGTTTGTAGCTTTTGGCTGATAAAATTTAGTCTCACTGACGTAATCAAACGTTCTCGCTACGGATTGCCATTGTTCACAGAAAGAGAAAGCGAAACCTTTCACGCGTAATGATAATTCGTTCAGAGTTCGGAATTTTCAACGCTACGATAAGAACGTAACGGGGGGGCAATTATTTAGTTGCCCTTGCGCCACGCACTGTCTTCGTCTGTATTATACGACCGTATCATTAATAACGATACGAATGAATGATACGAATAAATTTCTTTTCGCTGTTAACTTATCTTTTTGATAACGGAAGCTAAATCGGAGTCTCAATTGTGGATTTCCGATCCAAGGGGGGTGGGGGTTTCTAATCGGGCTGTTATCGCATCGCGCAAGGGTCAACGAACATCACGTTTTTCGGAATCGAAGATAACAGTGCGAGGACACGTAATCGTGCTGCTCGATAAACCGCCCGAAGACGAGAGGATGACGCGAGGAGAACACCGAAAAAACTGTAAAAATAAAGTCCAGTTTTTTGTCTCATTATTATACTCTTTCTCCATCTCTGGACTCGCTACTTAATCTCTGGACTACGACTTGAAGGACGTATATTTCTTTCTTTTCTTTCTTCTCCTTCACGTCTCACATGGCTTTTAAGCTAAGTTTCAGTTATCTCGATATAATATATATATATATATACTTATTACCTCTTTACAAAAATCAATTCTTAAACTTATACGTACGGAGGTGGCCCGATGCAAATTCACAGTATCTTGAAGCGCACACACCGACCTTCTTTTCTCTCCCTCTCTCTCTTCTCTCTCTCCTTCTATCTTTTCCCGCTACAATCGAATCACCGAAACATGTAATGATATGCTCCGACTATATATTGGCTAATACTGATACCTCCCCGATATCTTCTACAAAAAGTCATCGGGAGAGCATTTGGACCGTTGTTGCTTGCGTATGGCGCAATCGCGCGTTTTCACTCAGGGTAAAAATCGGCGAATCGACTTGCATGCTTGTACACGCGAAATACAGTGTTCCAAATCGCTGCTTGCCTTGCACTTAATCGCGATTAAATTTAACGAATGATATATGTATATATATATATATATATATGTGTACGCACGCCGATCACAAATTATCCTCAATACAGGCCAATCGTAATGATTGCAAACTATCTTTCTGCGAGAGCAGCTCTAGCTTTGTGAGCCTTAGAAAAATAATAAGTCCCTTTACAATCGCTTAAGGTCTTCAGCATCTGTGAATCCGTATCAAGGTCAGATTTTTTTTCTTTCATATGCGATGTTGTCTCCATGTTGTTTAACGACTATATACGCTATAGGTACATAATGTTTAATTTAATATGTATACATGTATATGCATGTGTATATTCATATATATATATGTATATATATATTTGTATATATATATCTCTATATATTATCCCCGTACGTCGTACACACACATATACATATATAACAGACATTTTATATCATTATTGTTAACGCATTGATGCTATCTGCTGTTATTCGTATAATCATAGTACATATACTGGTATAATTGCTATCGTCTTACAATATATCTAAAATAATATTTTTAACATTCAGCGATGTGTTGTTTTAATGTGTGTGTCTGTGTCTTGCATCTTGTTGCCTGTCGCCGGTTATACACACTCTTTTCCACCGTAGTTGCGTGAAGACAAACCGATCGGTGTGTGTGAGAGAGATTCGCGCTAGATAGATAGGAAAGGCAGCTGCTTCACGTGCGCTTAGGAATACAATATCTAAAAGGATCTTTTCTTTCTTTCCTTCTTTTTTTCTTTTTAATCGCTCTAATTCGCCGGCGATTATCGTGTCGCGCGTTACAATCTTAGCAAAGTGAGCGCAATCGAAGGGGACCACCTTAGCACGTAACTGGGAATGTATGATGTACTCATGCATGGACCGTGTGGAGCATTATTTCACACAAGAGACAGAACAGCGACTCTTTAGCGTTAAATTGTAATCTATACCGTAATAATAGTAACCATTGCGCCGAGAGCTAAAAATCCCGTCTCTTTCAAACATATATATTACCGGCTGTATCGATACGTCGGCGATCGACCGACCCGAGCGTGTCGAGGTGCATTAACGGTGCACCAGCGATAGCGATGATTGTGCTCTTATCACGCTGCGACCATAGATAGACGTCGTAAAGACGACCTAAAAAAAAAAATGCTCTCTAATCTTTTAGACACCTAAAAAACGTTTTTCCCGCAAAGACGCCGTAGAGATATCCTAATCTTCCAGACGTCGTGAAGACGTCACGCGATCTTTCACGTCTTTTTTTTTATTGGGGGAGTGTCTTTAAAGTCTGTGTGTGGTAATTGAATGCTACCACTGACCACCGATGGCCGTAGGGACGGTAAATGGTTCTATGGACCGCGGCAGCGTATTCGCAGCCGGCGACATGCGCCGAATCGCATCGCGAGCATCACCGAGACCTCTTTATACAAATAAAGTCCGACGAAAGCGCGTAATGTGTATTCCAAGATAAATAAGAAAAGAACTGTGCTTCCCCACGCGACCCTGGCGCTAAAGTGCTGGCTACTACCGTTTTTTTTTTTAATCGTTTGACCATATACAAATATATAAGCATTAAACGTGTAATATATTATATCATCATCGTCGTCATCATCGTATATAATTAGTAATATCCTAAGATAGTTATTGTATGAACGATCTTCTTTCCCTTTTTTTCCCCCCGAGAACGCAAAACGCGGAAACGAAAAAGAAACGCTTATCTCAACAGCCGCCGCTTCTTTCTTTTCCTTTTTTTTTCCTTCTTTCTCGACATAACAGTCAGAGGTACTAATGCCACTCGAAATTATCTCCGGTTGAACTGTTCCTCTTGTTCGACAGCATCGACATGATCTATTCGATGCGTCGCGGACGTCGTTTCTCGGCGAGATCGGACGAAGCTGCCGAACATTTTCCATGCTAGCGTTCTCAGCACCTCGACAAAATGGACTTTCGCGTGGAATGATAGAGCATCTGACTTCGTCGTCATTGTCATTAACTCGAGATACGTCAATGATTCTTAATTTGCTTACGTCTTACGGTTATCATCTAAGAGTAAACGTTAAGTACTGAAAAAGGTCACCGAGAGAAACCAGGCAGTGGGAATCGAACGGAGACGGAGGGAATAAAACAGCTGCATCACGAAGATAGAGGAGTGAAAACGTGCAACGATGAGATGGCGCGTGTATGTTCCGTGTATGTGTGTATGTTCTGATATTTTAAGAGTGCCGCGTAGCTCGCTCGCGCGCTCGTTTATTTTAGCATAACGTTAACGATTACGCCATTAATCGGAGTATTTATTTCTATATGCTGCCCCCAGTGACAAGCTACTACGATCGCTATCGCATTTTTTTTTTTCTTCGTGTTTAGTTATTTAAGCTGCATTATGTTTTTATTGCCATTGATTATCTCCGAAAATATCAGAACCTAAAAATACAGCAAAGAGCGCAACGACAACGCATTCACTGACGCTTACATCGTCCGTGTAAACGCGTTCTAGCATCGTACGAACGTTCGGTCCCCGCGGAGTGAGAGCGACCAGCCACCGAACGCCGGTCGTCAATCGATCCGCGGCGCTTCCGGTTCGAGTGCACAACGTGTAGAGGCGGAGGAACATCGAGGTACGTCTAAAAACGGCGTTTTCTACTTTTACAACACGAGCGCTCCTTCCTGCGTTTTTATATCGACATGTATGACAACGTAATAAAAACAATGTGTGTATGAGATACTTCCGAAGATAGCGTGTTCGTATGGCACATAGGTATGCTGAATTCTACGTAATTTTATCTCCCGTAGAATCCGTTTCGTTTCCCATCCAGCGTGTCCTTGCTACAAACTGTATTTTACATATATATTGTCAATTCTTCGCGAAATCGATTTACACCGCGACACGCGATCGTGGTGTGTAAAAGCGGACGCGATGTGTACGGCGGTAGTCTCGATCGCAGGTGCGATCAGCCGATTAGGAAACGCGTCTTCTGAATTTGCGCATTCCCGGGATGTACATGTCCGGATCTTCGGAAGAATCTCGGGGGTTAGAGATATACATACTATTTATATATATATCTTACTCTAACAAAATACTATGAGATTCTTGAAGAAAATACGCGAGAACGAATACGCGGTTGCGACCAGCTTCAGAAATCAAAATATCTGTGATAATTTTCTCGAGGTGGCGGCCGAATTATTCCTTCACCTCAAAGTATTTGTATGTAGGATTCTCGTAACCGTTGATCTGCATATTCGCGACGTGTCGTTCCTCGGGCGTGGCCGCTTGATCGACCTCGATGAAGCCCTGCGAGGAAACGGGAAATGTCAGTTTCATTGTCAATTAACGTGTGTGTGTGTGTGTCAATTAGTATATTATTATAACGCATTACCCTTCTTCAATTACATACATTTTCGTTGGATCATGCATTAAAGTATTGCATAATGACTATCGATTAATGATAGCGCAAAATATTGTAGATACTACAATAATATTGACGCGTCTTTTAATATAATAGTATACCTGGCTGTGAGGGCTTCTCGCACTGCGCCTCTTGAATACCGCGACGCCGACAACTGCAGCCGCCATGAGTGCTATGCCAGCGAACGCGAGTGTGAAGTAAACGGATCGATTCTCTCTGTGATACACCTCTCGCCTTACGGAATAACCCTGCAAAATTAACGAAAAATTTGTGGTTTCTAAAAATATATAAAGATATTCTTCTTTTTCATTTCTGTCCCAATGATAAGGGCTGTGATAGTAAAATAAATTTATTTAATAAATAATAAGAAAACAGCAAAGTTTTGTATGATGACTTATAGGCTTTATAGTTAGGGTAAATTTTCTTACTGGCTCGGAGTGAGAAACATCGTGAGTCATGCTATGAGCTGCTCTAACTACTCCCTCATTATGCATGGCGGCAACCGCAGCGGGTTGCTCTGATTGCTGAGGAATATCCTTGGTATCGATTGCAGAGTCGCTCTCCTCGTGTTGTTCTTGTTCTGTGCGTAATTCACCGCGTTCTGCTTTACGTTGCTCCTTGCGCGCCCGCTCGAGCTGTTTCTGATGTTCCTTTTCTGTAAAGTACAAAGTAAGATGAAACACATGCTTATTTGTACAAATTTGCTTGACAAGTTTGCCATAAATACCTTGCTGTTTGCTAGCGACATCGGCCTGATACTTGTCTAGAATAGCTGCCTCCGCTTCCCGCGTCATCGCCAGCAGCAATCCCGGAGTTTCATCCTTACTCCTGAGGGCCAAAACGTAATCGTCCATGAGACGGCCGATCTTCGCGCTTAGGTCTTGGATATCTGAACACAAGAAAAGAAAAAATGAGTCTAACGTTTTTGCGGTCGTGGCGTTAATCGTTTCGCGTCGCAACGTATCGCGTGAATCGCGGTATATTTAGGACATTAAAGGTAAAAATGTACGGTTTGAAGTATACATTACCGTTCTAACATCAAGAGGCTCTGATTGGTAATCCTATCAATTCCGCCAGATGCCTCCAGAGTGGCTGGCTTCTCTCGCTGCGCCTGTTCTAAGCTGCTGTCGAGGAGATGCTTGTAATGGGCTATTGTGTGGTGCCTGTCTTTGTGAAGGGCTCTGAGCAGCTTTTGCAGGCATTTTTGAATACGGTGCATCTAAAGAACATATAAATCGATCGTTAGGCAAAAAGATAAGAAGTCTTCTTTGTGCAAAAATGTATTACACAAAACTAACATTCGGCGGCGTCTCGTAAGGGCCGCGGTATAGCACGACATAGCTTCCTCGTTCCTCTGTTTAACCGCCTCCTGCGAAGGAAAGATTATTATTAGATATAATTCATTCGATGCTGAATACTGATGGAGATTATTATTCGCCGCTCAAC